>CM051455.1:46991972-47481250 GCA_028274465.1 Plantago ovata | reverse complement strand
TTTTTTTTATCCTTTTGTTAATTGCTTTCTTGATGCTGGCCAGTAGTTTCTTGTCTGTCTGACTGTCTTACTGTGTGTTTGTGAGATTACTGTTTGGCTTGGGCATATTTCGTCTGGTCAACAGATTTTTTTTTTTTTTGAGTAATCAATCAGAAAGGCGAACATGCTTGGAATAAAAGTCATTAATTAATCAATAGTATCTGAATGTTTAAACTTGTTAGAGTATCATACTTGTAGTAATTTGTAATCAACAACATTTCATAAAATCTACAACTACAAATTTGAATCTAAGCTAAACATTGCTAAATGTAGATACAAGCACCAAACTATAGAATATACAAATCGAAATGAAACAAATGATGATGAGCCAGAATCGCTTGGGTTTTACTTCATCGACCGTAATTACTCATCAGAGCAGCAGAAGCCTGGTAATTCATGTGCCTGATTGCTGCACTAGAGCTGTCAATCTAATTGCACCTATTGTATATAGTAAATAGGTGCAATTAGATAACTAAAGTTCACTGCTCACTGGCCACTGCAAAACAATTTTGATAACTAAAGTTCAAATCAACCCTTAGAGAATGAATTCAAATAGGTATTAACATAAATAAGTTCGTATTAAGGCAGATAATTCAGCTATAGCTCCAGTGTTTCACTTCTCAAGCAACCCATACCACAAAAAAGAAAATGATACTATCTGTTATTGTCAGCAACAATTTTTCAAACTCAAATCTCTCTTTAGCATATTATCAAACACTTCTTGAGTGCCTCAAATCCACACACAAAAAAAACAACAAACCCAACCAGATTGTAACATCCCACGAGAGAGGAGAGAGATGATGTAAGATGAAGATTCTGCAGAGACATACGGTGAAATTGTTTCGGAGAAGCCAGAGAAGATTTCAGGTCTGTGACTTCGTTCCGTTCTTTTTGCTTGTGAAGTTCCGTTCTTTCTGGTAAAGAGGCCTAATAGTTGCCTATTTACCTATTAATAAAAACTACTCTAATTGGGCTCTTAATGGTTATCATATATATTACCCATTTATTAAATGGATGGATTTAGGTAGGCTTTTTTTTAATTAGTTTTAGGTAGTTAAATAGGCTTTGGCCTATTATGACAGGCCTAGCTGCACCATTGTCGGTGACCTGACTTTGGCTAATGCGGCAGGTGAGATGAACGGATCCAGGAAAGAGCTCGGCAGCAGAAGTTTGAGAGAAGAGCTTTCAATGTAGTCTCCGGCACAGAGGAGTGGGTAACTCTGCCCGCTAGAGCTCTTGGAGAGGCAACAATATGCGTTTGTGGCCTCTGCCTCGTGTTTTTTCAGCGGTGAAGTTTCATTGAGGAAGAATATGAGAAGGTGGAATTGTTTTTTTTTTTTTTTTTTTTTTTTTTTTTTATAGTAAGTTAGATTAAAATCATAACCAATACAACATGTAGATATACAAAAACAAACATGTGACATAAGAGACATCACAACAAAGTGCATACGAGTGCCACCAAATGAAAATGTCATAACCAATACAACCGAGCATGTAAAGAGTATTAGACAAGAGCAAACCCTAAAACCGTTATGTGACCATAACGCTACTTGACCCCCTCGTCTAGTTTGTCAATCTTACTAGCAAGAGTCCGAGATGGGTGACGAGTTGTACCACCAACTCTACTGTCTCTACCCAAGGCCAAAGGAGTGAGATAACTTTCATAGCAAGTTTAGGGTACTTTGCTAGACCCGAAAGATGATCATCTCCTTTGAATCACGGGACAATTACGGAAAAGAAAAGTGGCCCCTGTATACTCTAACATGCAAAACCAAAACCACCACAGCAACATACAAGAGAACCAAAGCTAGCTCAAAGAGATCACCAAACCGAGAGGCCAAAATGCACTTCAACACCAAAGAACTCACAACTCTTCAAACCTTCAAAAAGACAGCTTGAGCACTCTTAGAAGATCTTGCAACCCAATTTCAACCCCAACATCAGCAAGAACCCATAAGCAAACAAGAAGCAAACTAAAGGAAAACCGAGGGACGGAACACCTCCACACCAAAGGACCACTTAAGATGGCGGAATGTTTATTAAGTACTACTACAACACAAGTATAATTTTGGGCTTACATTCCTACTTCGACTTATCCTATTGATTGAGTCGGATCGACAGAGTCCGGATGTATTCGGACGAATTGGTCGGTTGCTAACTCTTGAAAGAAGCTAGAAAGACGGAGGTTGAAGATTGTTGGAGATTACAGGCGGTTCAGGTAGTTGAGGGATGGGAGGTGATCGGAGGTTTCAGACGTTCGAGAGAGTTGATGGACAAAATGATGGTTTCCAGTCGAGTATCAGAGAGTTTATGGATGGATAAGATTGTTATGGTGAAGTAAGTTCACGGCTTAGAGTAAATGAGTAGGATTTTTCAGTCGGAATTGAATGATCTTTTTCGTCTGATACTTCCCCTTTATATAGACTTCTCCAGACGTGCATTTAGGATTTGTTCCAACCTCTTCCCCGAGATTTCCGGTCTGTTAGATTTCTTTCGCTAGTGTGTTTGATCATGTCTCAGTCGGTTGGAAGTGATAGGATTTGACCTGATCGAAACGGATAGACTTTCATGATTTTTTAGGTTAGACAAGAGACTACCTTATTTAGAAGTTAGTCGGATGGATACTTGGAGATGATTTCTTGGTCGTGAACCCATCATGTTGGTCTAGTCTACTTGGAGATAATTTCTCTTGGCTTGAACCGTCTAGATTCAGTCTAACTTGTTTACACTTGTTGGATGAAGTTTTGAATTCGACTGGTATAATAACCCCAACTCATCCAGATTATTCTAAACTGACTCTAAGTCTGATTAGCATCAACCGTTTGACCTTAGCCATCGGGATTCTATCAACCGATGTGTTTGACTAGTTTAGGTCGTCTTGAACCAATTAGTTTCAGTCAGACTGGACTGATTCGTCTGGACTGAATTGGTTTCAGTCTGACTAGGCTAATCCGTCTGTACTAAATTGGTTTCAGTCTGACTTGAGGTAATTCGTCCTGAATCTACTAGTTCCATCATGTGTGGACTAATCCGTTTGGACTGAATTGGTTTCAGTCTGACGTGAGGGAATTCGTCCTGAATCCAGTGGTTCCATCCTGTCTGGACTAATAAGCCTCGAAGCTACTCTGGTTCGTCATGTCTGGACTGAATTGGTTTGTTCTGTATGGACTATTCATCTAGACTGAACTGACTTTAGCCTGACTGGAAGGGATCTGTCCTGAATGAATCCGTCAGAAGCTTGGACTGTTTAGAATTAATTAGTCCATCCGACCCAATCCAAATGAACTTGGGCCAATTTAGGTTTTGTTTGTAAATTCACCTCTTAGTTGAACTAGGCCAACTGAGCTAGTGTCTCGGAAATCACATCGTGTTGGTCCGAATAAATAAAACATATTCCTTTAAGTAAAATCATGAATTAATGGGCCAATCTTATTCGATCAAACAATATGCTAATTTTTGCCAATACAGTTAACACACAATTAAGGAGAAAAAATAAATTCCAAAGATTACCACTATATTAAAGTGCAAAAAATAATTAACTTTCAAAATTCAAATCTTTTGGGACCCACCGAGTAGGGTTTTAGGAGGGAGATTGAAAGGTTAATTGAGTATCTCCTTCCTTTTTCACCTTCTCCATTTTCAATATTCTTCTCAAATTCAACCCAAAAAATTCACAGAAAAATGGTGGTACCGAAGCTATCAGCATACGAGGCAGACATGCAAAAGACAGTGAAAGAGAACAAGAAGAGGATGCCAGGTGGTAGAAGTCATTTTGCTAATATTTATGCTCGAGTGTAGAGTGTGAGATTTCTAAAAACTAATTTACTGAAACACAATAATTATATTAAGATTTAGAATGATCTATATATATCATATTAATATGTTAGTCGGGGACTTTAAAATTTGGCATAGGCCTCAATATCATTAAGCCGACACTTATAAACATTGTTTCTAATGCAGTTGCTGCAGAGCCTATGCCATTTGCATCAACCTTCTCTGTGCAGTCTCATCATATAATTCTCTGATAATGTAGGGATGGTAATTTGGGCCACCCGACCCGATATACCGGGCCTAGACCATGAGTAGACCATGGTCGGGCTTGGGCTTATAGTTAGGCCCATGAGCCCGGGCCAAACATATTGGCCCATAGGCCCGGCCCGTGATATATATAGTATTTATGTTTTATATATATAAATATGTATTTATAACTATTGAATTTATAATTTATATACTTGTAATATTATTCTATTATATACGTTTAGAATACTTTTCTATACTTATAAGATTTCCAAGTGATATACGATCATTTTATATACTATATTTTTAATATATTTATATAATTTATTATTTAATTTAATATTACTAAATAAAAATAATTGGAAAAAATATTTTTATTACTAAATAATGGAAGGAAAAAAAATTAAATCTAAGACCCGACGGGCCCGGGCTGGGGCCTAATGTTCAGGCCCGCCCCGGGTCAAGGCTTAATGCTAGGTTTCCCGGGCCTGGCCCATTGCCATCCGTCTACTACATTACATAACAATTAACAGGTTAGGTTAAGAGTGCGGCAATCTCCTTTGAGGGCACAGATCAAACTTGTTATTGACTTGCTCTTTGAGGTAAACTGTCTTGTTCGTATATGCCCACACGTTTTTTAAAATGATGGATGCATAGAAGTCATGTAGTAGTTTGCACAAGCAGGTTCTTTAAATTTCTGTGGGATCTCTATCAACCTAGCTATTGTTTCATCAAATATTATGATGACATACTTACCAGTCAGCAGAGCTAGTTTGTCCAATATTTGCAGAATAGGAAAGCCTTAACGCCTAAGCAAATATATGAGCTATGCGATGTGGACATTAATGGAAATAATGATTTACCTGAGAGTCTGAGGAATAACCCAAAGTTCGATACCGACGATACGATAGCAGTTGCTTCTCCTACAAGGTAAGTCAATCACTGCTACAAGTCGAGCTCATTGATGTGATCATGGTGTACAATAATACAAGCATGTCAGATAGGGTAACAAGAAGAGCAATGACGCAGCTGGTCTGTAATATTGCCCCCAAGCCAAAGACCTCTAGAGCTCTGGTTCTGGATTCGAACTCTTGAATTCGACTTGGCAGCGCGCATAATCCCTTCAAATTTTAAGCGCTCACAACGAGAGATTAGTCAGTCACTGTTCACCTAATGCTACATTGGACGAATGAATCAGGGAATTTATGTATAGCAAACCAAAGAAACATAACTTGGAATTTGTCAAACAAGGAGAACAACACACAACATACTATTTATTTATTTAGCATAAATATAAATAATCAATAATAGCTGAATTTTTTTTACACTTGACAGTTGACACAGGCTTACAGCATCATTCAGGAGTACTTGTTTGTTGTATAACAGCAACATTTCAGATAAAATCTACAATTGCAAATATGAATCCAATTATCCAAGCTAAGAATTCTTAAATTTACACACAAACACTAATTAAACAATAGAGAATAAACAAACAAATTGAACAGACGAAGAATCAGACTATCTGTTTTTCTTATTTTTTTACTTCATCGGCCGTAATTGCTTGTCAGAGCAGCAGGAGCCTGGTAATTCCTGTGCCTGATCGCTGCGCCATTGTCGGCGACCTGGCCTCGGGTACTGCGGCCGGTGAGATGCTCGGATCCAGGAAAGAACTCGACGGCGGAAGTTTGGGGGAAATCGGAGCGGGTGCGGCGGTGAGAGGATCCTTCAGTGGAGTCTCCGGCGCGGAGGAGGTGGTAGCTCCGCCCGCTGGAGCTTTCGGTGAGGCAGCGGTAAGCGTTTTGAGGCCTCTGCTTCTTCATTGCGTTGACGATGAATGGGATTAAGCCTTCCATTTTGCTGATTCGTTAATTGAATTGATTGATTGGATTTCGGAGTTGATTTTAGGATTTGAGTAATGAAGGAATTTGATTTGATGATGTTGAGCTAGGTGGTGAAATGTGGTGTTTATATACTGGGTTTTGGTCAACTTGGTCGTAGAAAGGAGGAAGTTTTCTGGGGGCAACTATATGGTTTTTGCAATTGACAATTATACCCTGCAGCTGTATCAATTTGATTTCGACGCTTGGAAAAGGTCCGCTATCAAGTAGAGAGGGTATTAAATGAATCAATCATCCTGATTTTAAAACTCATTAAATTCAATTCCTATTGGTTCACTTCGATTCATTTCAATTATGTGGGTAAAATTCAATTTTAATAGTCTTGAGACGTGTCCAATTTATATACTCTAAAGTGTCCAGGTCTAATTTTGGTACTCCAGTGTAACACTCCGTCCAATTTTGGTACTTTTTTTAATTTTAACCGGAAATTGTGAGTGTGTGTAATACACTCTTCGGTGAATTAAAAATTCCGGTCAAAATAAGAAAAATGGAGGAGTTATAAGGTGTTCTAGTGGAAGAGAGGTGGAATAGTGAATGAGAGGTGCAATGTTCGATCCCCATCGGAGACATAAGGCGGTTTCGGTGTGGAGATATAAGGTGGTTTAGTATATTGTATAGTAGTAGTGTAGTTGTAATATTTGTCATTTCAAAAAAAAAATAAAAAATTGAAGATTGTATTACACTCTCACAAATTGGACACGTCTCACTCTAAAGTGTACACAAAGTGTTCAATGAATATAATATAACCTAATTTCAGATGTTAAACCACATAATATTTGTATTTAATTGACTAAATAATTAGTACTACCGCTAGACTACCGCGCACACAAACAAAATGGGTAATTAATATCGATATCGACAAGTTAGTTACCAGTTCTGCAAGATAAATAAGAAGGGCATTTACGTGAAATACCAGTGTGGTTATGGATAACAGGAAGAGAAATGTCAAAAACATTGACTTAAAGTGGCCTTGCTAATCCACAGAGTAGCGTGTAATGGTTGTATTCAATCCAAAACCACGCTGCTGTTTGAGACTAAATCTGCCGTCTAATATGTACATTTGTGCAACTGGAAATCATTGTTGGATTGGATCGAAGAAATATATACAAGTAATACAGTAATAAGCACTTTAGACTTGGTTGGTTAAATTTAATTTTGACTTTGCCTTATGTAGCAAATTAACACGATGATCATGAGATGGCTTTGGGGTTGTCATCCACTTAGTTTGTTATGCCAAAGTCAAGTCAAACAATATATATTATATACCTTCACCAGTTACTAGCATAGCATCATCAACTTGCTAACGTTATATCAGCCCTTTCGAATTCAGCCCATAGCTTGCGGGAAAAATGAAACAAAGTTTTGTGCATAGTTATTTCCTAACAAGGATCTTTTCACGTTATCTTATCCAAAATAGATAATTATAAATTTTGGACATTCTAACGGGTCATACCAGATGGAAAAGGTAATTAACCTATCTATCTTCTTCCACTAGTCTCGATCTAACCCCCAAGCCAAGACACATTTGGGTTCATCTTACATTCCCTAATCCCAACACATCTGGTTCTAGGGTTTGTGTCACCTTCGGCCCAATAAAAAGCCAAAAATGTTATTGACCGAACAATTTCATAATCATAGCATTCTACGTCGACACAATATATGTAAAGCGTTTCTGTATAATTGTTAAAACCCTTTCACCCGAAATTTTTGTATTTTAATTTATTTGTGTTTAGATAAAGATTGGTCAAACTATAACTATTAAATTAGATATACCACATAACCATAGTGTTTGGATTGTGAAATAGTTGAGTCGTTCGGATTCTTTATGTTTTACGCTCAGGCGCCAGGAAGGTTTACATTTATCTTGTTTCTTTGTACTCCCTCCCTTCATTATTTTTCTTTAAGTGACGTTTAGAAAAAGCCAAGAAGACAATTATTACTTTTCAATCCTAGGCAATGAAACATATTAATTATATAAAATATTGTATTGATGGTATAAAAGTGTTTGAAAGTAGTGAATATATGGAACAATAGGAATAAAATACCTATTAATAAGTAATAAAAAATACCTAAAAGTCTAAAACGACATTTATTTGTAAAAATGGAGATTTTTTCAAAACGACACTTAAAGAAAATGGAGAGAGTATTTATGATGAAATACCTATTGAGTAATTAAATAAATATATGACGATTTCAAATACTAAATACCTATAATCGTGGTATGGTAGATAATAATGAACAAGAAAACAAACGCAAGAATTCATTTTATATAAGTGATAATATTTCTTTTTCTTATAAATTAAATTTAATTTATAAATTAAAAGTCTAAAATAGTTTAATCATCAAGCTGGAATAGCTCAGTTGGTTAGAGCGTGTGGCTGTTAACCACAAGGTCGGAGGTTCAAGCCCTCCTTCTAGCGCAATTATATGTTTTTTCCCCCTTTTTCCCCTCTCCTGTTTTCTTAAACTCCAAACTACGGGCTAGAGTCTTCTCAATATAAATTCATAAGAGCTCTTATTTTAAAAACTTCTTATAACTCACATAATACATTCCGTTACACCAACAAATCTCACCACCATATTTTATTTTAATAACTTCAACACTATTCTTTTATTTCCTACAAAATAAGGTGATTGTCTACGAATCATTTGAGATTTACAGAGCACATCCTTATGTTTTTCTTCAGGGCAATAGTCGAAGACATTAATCCTTAGTTTAGAGTTTTCAGTCTTTTTCGTTTTATTTTGTTAGACGGTCTTGCAATAAGTTAGCTCATCTTTTTAGCTTATAATATTTTTGAAGACAAGACAATACTGGTATTTCGTCTTTACCTTTTAACTCTACGGATGTACTTTGATTTATGATGCAAATGCAATATAAGCTGTTTTCTTCTAAAAAAATATAGTTCATAACTTCATATAAATCACTACTTTATAATTTCAACATTTTCTTTTCTCAAAAGACGAAGTAGTCTAACATAGTTAATATATTATATTTCACAATCAATTTGGCCAGCTAAAATAATCTTCATTGCTTAACATTCTTTTATTAATTGAATAATCGAGAAGCGTCAAGACTCGAGAGTTGATGTCCCATTGCCAGTTACTAAATTAATTTAGTTGTAAAAAGACAAATCGATTAGTTTAAGAATTAAGAGTAGCCCAGCTAACGTGTTTAGAATCACAAGGAGTAGGTAGTAAACGTGTTACACTATCTAACTACAGTTTTCACTTGAATACGTACAGGTACTACTACTTAATTAATTTCAGGATTTTTTTATCCACATTTCATTTCATTCTCCTGTGAAAATAAAGAGAACAAAAAAACACGTGAGAGTTCAACTATTTTCACGTTTAACAAACACAAGCCATCCATTTCATTCGGCATTCGTTTTTATTAATCTTTGCCAAAGGCCCAAAACAGTAGGGGTGGAGGACCATTTGTTTCCAAACTCCCTTTATCCTTTTATTTTTCTCAACTACAACAGAATTTCATAATCACAAATTAAAATATCATATGAAACTAAGAAAATGCAAAAGAACGTGCAAAATCACTTACACTTTTCTATCTAAACTTTAAAAAGTTACATTGTCATTATCATAGCCCAATATATTACCAAAGTTACATTTTACTACTTAAAGTGTGAATTTTAAAACTTAAGGTAGTAAAGTGTATGTGGAGCGATAATTTGGATATGAAAGTGTATCTTTTTCTTACAACAAATATGTACGGACTCTGGACAATATTATACCGATGAGGTGTGTGTGATCCATGTCAGCTCAAATGATCGATTAGTTGTATTAGAGATGATACCATCCCTCTACCCGCGATGGGTGCGATGGTCTCGGGATAGAGCTACCCCCCACATAGGTTTGATAAGACTTCAAGCAATTTAGAGAAAAGTATCATGTGGGTCCAGGTTCAAACCGAATAATATCATACCAATGAGATACATGTCATGAGTAACCGTTAGATCTAGCAATTAAATCTATCCAACCGCACTGAATCTGATCTCACAAGAAGTAATATGGTTAAATATCCAAACTTGATCCAAATTACTATTTTAATTTATCCGTCCCAAACCATTTATTTTAATTACAACGGTGATATTAATTGGTGGGTGCTAAATGCACGAAAATAGTATTAGTCATTAGGTTTTAATTTTTCACATATTCTAAATGACTGGTGTTTTTTTTTTTAGCGTTTCAAACCTACAACAACTACACTCTTTTAATAAACACCGAGTAAGTTGAATCTACTAAATGCTACTTGGATAAACACATTGAAACTATCTAGAGTGAGTCTCCTAGTAGACGGTCTCTAGTATAGACCAACTTATATATATTACAAAACAACCCCAACCAAGAAGCTACAAAAACAGTACATAACTATTAAAAATTCAGGGGTCAAATTGTAATAAAATATAGCAATGGGCCATTTTGCAAAAAAACTCTTTCCTTCTTCCTCCTTACTTCTTACGTTTCTTTATGATTACAGAAACAAGATCGATCCAATTTCTTTACAAACTCCTCCCACCTTTCTTGCAGAAGCTTCTCCACCTCAGGTGCATGCCTGAAGTCGGGTCGATTATCGACTTCCCATAGCCACCGTTCAGCTAGCTGGGTGTACTTTCTGGCTGTTCGGGTTCGGGTTTGGGCTTGGGTTTGAAAGGGTTGGAGATGGCAGCGAAGTTGGGGGTTTTGGAGTGGGGTTTGAAGAAGTAAGAGAGGGGGATTGTTGGTTGGAATTGAGGGTGGTGGTTTTGTGGGGGTTTGAATTTGAATGGGTTGAAGCTTATTGACCCCATTAATGGAGTGGTTTAAGGTTTTGGAAAAGGATGAGAGTTTTTTTTTTTTTACAGTGGTTTTAGCTGCTGGCTAGATGGAGAAGAAGAAGAGAAAGTTTTAACATCCATTTATTCACTTTAACATACTTAAAAATATCCCATGATTTCACTTTAACATCCCATGATTTCAATTTAACATCCCATGATTTCACTTTAATATCCCATGAGAATAAAAATTATTCAATTTTTTCCATCATATCAACTATATATCTTATGATTTCACTTTAACATCCCATGATCTTAAAAACGAGAAGAAAAAAAGTATTCAATTATTTTCCATCATATCAACTATATATGTCATGATTTCACTTTAACATCTCATGATTTAACTTAAACATCCCATGATTTCACTTTAACATCCCATGATCTTAAAAACGGGAAAGAAAAAAAGTATTCAATTTATTCCATCATATCAACTATACATCCCATGATTTGACTATAACATCCCATGATTTCACTGTAACATCCCATGATCTCAAAAACGTGAAGAAAAAAAGTATTCAATTTTTTTTCTATCATATCAACTATATATCACATGATTTCAATTTAACATGCCATGATTTGACTTTAACATCCCATGATTTCACTTTAACATCCCATGATCTCAAAAACGGGAAGAAAAAATCATATCAAGTATATATCCCATGATTTCACTTTTACATGCCATGATTTCACTTTAACATCCTAGAATTTCACTTTAACATCCCATGATCTAAAAAACGGGAAGAACAAAAGTATTCAATTTTTTCCATCATATCAACTATATATCCCATGATTTGACTATAACATCCCATGATTTCACTTTTACATCCCATGATCTCAAAACGAGAAGAAAAAAAGTACTATTCAATTTTTTCCATCATATTTATATCCCATGATTTCAGTTTAACATCCCATGATTTCACTTTAACATGCCATGATTTCACTTTAACATCCCATGATCTAAAAAACGGGAATAAAAAATTATTCACATTAGAGTCGGTTGAATTAATTACTGATTGTATGAGAGACTGGAGAGTGAGGTGTAGGCGTGTAACACCTAACAAAACAAAGGACAAACAAAAAAAACCCATAGCCACACAGTGAAAAAATCATCTATCTATCTATCTATCTATCTATCTATCTATCTCTCAACTCGATTTCACATTCGACAACAACAACGACTTTTATGTTGACCCGAATCAGGTCTTCTACTTCGATGAATTCTGCAAGTCTCTCCCCAGCTCCTTTGATCCTCAATACCAGCTTCTCACCCCAAGTTTCCCAACCCAACAGCCATTTCAATTCACATGAGAATTGAAACCTTACCAAATAGCCGAAACTCAAAAGGCAAAGCCCTGAAGAATTCGATCATGAGAGAAGAGAAGAGAGATAGAAGAAAGAGAAAGAAAAAAGCGAATTGATCTGTATCTCCGATCAATTAGATTAAAAAGAAACAGAAAAAAGGGTAATTTCTTAAAATACCTCTTATTCTAAATAATTACACTTTGACCACCGAGATTTTGAATGCTTATAACAAGTTATTGGTAAATTGCATAATGGTACAGTCTCTTAGAAAGACCGTCTTTCCTGAGAATTTGCGACTATCTAATACCATAAATGTGAAATTTATCCTTAGAAGCACATTTTTTTTATGAGAAGGTGTCCTTGTGTAAATCAAACATTATGAATTAGAGTGTGTTAAATATGCAGAGAATTCCATTTACCAAAATTGAATTACTACTAGTATATATAAAATACATTTTAATTTTATCATTCCAATTATAAAGAAAAGAATAAAAAAAGTATTAAAAAAATAAAAAATTAAGAATAATAATAATTTGTTATCTACTCTACTTATCTAGTTATCTTGAAAGACACAGAAAGACAATTAAGATTTGATTAAAATAAAGAAAAAGTGTCAATTACTTGGTTGACTGGACAGTTTAATCTTCTTCTACTCCCTCAACCATTTTCTTCCCAATTCGTCTCTCCTCCTCCTCCCCCCTTTCTCTGCTCTCAGAGTCTCAATCAACAATAACCCAAATTAGCGCAACACACACACACACACTCTCTGATTGAATAGATTCCACACTATCCTCTCTCAAATCGAAGCATCTGCTTGCTTCTTCTCCAACTTAATTAACCCCAAATGGCTCGCTGCTCAAATCGATCAAAAGCAGCAGCAGCACCAATCCTGCTGCTTAGTCTATTCCAGCTGCTCCTGGTTTCGGGTCGGTTCGTGGTGGAGAAGAACAGCTTGAGGGTGACGTCACCTGACAGCATCAAGGGAACTCATGACAGTGCTATTGGCAACTTTGGGATTCCCCAATATGGTGGCACCTTAGCTGGAACTGTCATGTATCCTAAGGATAATAGGAAAGGATGCCATAGCTTTGATGATTCTCAGATTTCATTCAAGTCTAAGCCTGGTGCTTTGCCTAATTTCGTCCTGGTTGATCGTGGAGGTGACTATCTGATTATTCATTTTTGGATAGTGGAGTTTTGTTTTGTGTATTGGATTTTATGATATTCTATTTTCGGAGAAAAATATTGCGGTATTGCCTGCCTGTCTAATTTTAGCTAAAATAAATCAGATAGTGCTGTTTTCTGGGGAGGTTGTGTTGCTTATTTGGGTAAATTAAATTTGACCCTTGTGGAACATATTACATATCCTTATTTGAGATGATCTTGCATTCTCAGTATTGTAGTTGATATTAGAAGATGACTGACACTATTGAATTTGGCTTCTTTTTTTTCTCTTTTCGCGGTATTATTTAGTTTGTGCATTCAAGATTTTGTGTGTATCTTACTTTAGCTTAGTGTTTGAGCTTAACTGAGATAGTGTTATCTCGATAAATGTGACCACTGTGATGCATACCTTTTTTAGTTAATAATGGGGTTTCAGGTGATTTTCTACTTGGTGTATGTAAGTTTTTATTGGTTGATTTTGTTCTTCATATAGTAAATGCTTGGATGTAGGAGCCTGTATTGAGTTCTTATTATGTAATATTGGTGTAGAGACATTTGGATTTTGAATCTAGGGGTGATTTGTGTATTGCTTCTTAAGGTATCAAGTGATTTTGATGAGATGGGTACTTTTCTAATCACTTGCCATTGCTCTGCAGATTGTTTTTTTGCTTTAAAGGTTTGGAATGCCCAAAATGCCGGTGAAGCTGCAGTTCTAGTTGCAGACGATAGTGACGAGGCATTAATTACCATGGACTCACCTGAAGAAGATCGTGCATCTGCCAAATACATTGCGAATATAACAATACCATCTGCATTAATAAGCAAGAGCTTTGGAGAAAAATTGAAAAGTGCAATTAGTGGAGGTGAAATGGTGAATGTGAATCTTGATTGGAGAGAAGCTGTTCCTCACCCAGATGATCGAGTGGAATATGAACTGTGGACTAATAGCAATGACGAATGTGGCGTTAAGTGTGATATGCTGATGAACTTTCTGAAGGATTTTAAGGGTGCGGCCCAAATTCTTGAAAAGGGCGGATACACCCAATTTAACCCTCATTACATAACTTGGTATTGCCCTCAAGCTTTCACTGTAAGCAAACAGTGCAAGTCTCAGTGCATCAATCATGGAAGATATTGTGCTCCGGATCCTGAGCAAGATTTTAGCTCTGGTTATGAAGGGAAAGATGTGGTTACCGAGAATCTAAGACAGTTATGTGTATTTAGAGTTGCTAATGAGACTAAAAAGCCATGGGTCTGGTGGGACTATGTTACGGATTTCCAAATTAGGTGCCCCATGAGGGAGAAGAAATACAACAAGGAATGTGCAGATGCTGTCATTAGGTCTTTAGGTAACTTTCTGTCTCTTACTCAATATTGTTGTCCATCTTTACCCGCAAGTACATAATTGCTAATGTATGTTTATCAGGGCTTGATCTGGGAAAAATTGAGAAATGCATGGGGAATCCTGATGCGGATGCTGACAATCCCGTTCTAAAAGAAGAGCAGGATGCTCAGGTGAGCATTATAATCTTTTTTCTTCTTTTTCTTTTTGGTTGAAAGTGAGAATTAGATTGGTACTTCGTAGAAATAATTCTCGCTGTAATAATGTAAAATATCTGAGAATTAACTTTGTAGATCGGAAAAGGCACTCGTGGTGATGTAACCATCTTACCTACCCTTGTTGTGAATAATCGACAATATAGAGGTATGTTTGTGACCTTTGAGTTCCTATTATGATCTTATATTTACTTAATGTGATAAGTCACAGTATCATAATTTTCAATGTCTGATTCGCAGGAAAATTGGAGAAAGGTGCTGTTCTGAAAGCCATATGTTCTGGTTTTGAGGAAACTACAGATCCATCTGTTTGTCTGAGTGATGGTAAGCTATTCCCTTGATAATCAGAACGTAGAATGACACCATATCAATCAACGGCAACTCTGATAAACTCAATCTGTTGTTATTTTTTAAACTCCAGACGTGGAAACAAACGAGTGTTTAGATAATAATGGTGGTTGCTGGCAAGATAAAGCAGCTAACATTACAGCTTGCAAGGTACTTTATTTGTCTTTATTTGAATCTAAATACTGATCTGCTTCCTGTCTCCTGGCTGGTTAAATTTTGACAAACTGTCTGCATATTCAGGATACGTTCCGAGGAAGAGTGTGTGAATGCCCTGTAGTTAATGGTGTGCAGTTTAAGGGGGATGGTTACAGTTCTTGTGTTGGTATGTGAATGGCCTTCGATCATTTGTTTTATCCTCCTAAGCAAAGAGAGTTTTTTATTTGTTTATTTATTTATTTTTATTTTTTTACTTCAATTATGTCACATGTTCTTTTACTTATTTATTTGTTTTCCTAAAAAACAATTATGCAGCAAGTGGTCCTGGGAGATGTAAGATCAGCAATGGAGGATGTTGGCACGAAAACAGAAACGGAGTCACTTTCTCTGCCTGCGTGGTTCGTTATCTGTTCAAAATTCTATTTTATTTTTTGTCCAAAGCCAAGCGTGGATCAGATGGAAATTGTTTTCCATGTTTATTCTACAGGACCATGAAGAGGGAAAATGCACGTGCCCTTCAGGATTCAAAGGTGATGGTGTTAAGAGTTGTATAGGTAAGAGAATTTTCTTTAACACATTTTTTCTTGACTTTTTGTTTGCCTGTATTTTCTTATCAAGTAGACGACGGACAAAATATTTATTCAGATGACTAAAAAAATATACTCTATATGTTTAACGTACAGATATTGACGAATGTAAGGAGAAGAAAGCATGTCAATGCCCTGAATGCAACTGTAAGAATACATGGGGAAGCTACGACTGCTCTTGTAGTGGCGATCTGTTGTACATTAGGGACCATGATACCTGCATAAGTTAGTCTGCTTGCAACTCTCTTTACGCGTATAATAGAAGTACTTTGTATAGGATTTGTTTCACTCTTTTTTTTTTTTTTCCTCCCCAGGTAAGAGGAGTACTGAGGTGAGGTCTGGGTGGACTGCCGTTTGGATTATTTTGCTTGGACTGGCAATGGCTGGTGGAGGAGCGTATCTTATTTACAAACATAGGCTGCGGTAAGTTTACTAAACATGCATTTGGTTCTAGTTTTGCTGTTTAACTATAAACTCAAGTGCTATGTCAAAATTGTGAGTGACCCATGCATTAATAATTTGGACTTTCGGAGTATGAGCCTGAGACATCATCTAGCCCGAGGCAGTTTTTGATGAGACTGAAAAGAAAAAGATGGTGAAATTAAAGTAATGTAGATATTGATAACTGAATTATTGAAAATAGTCTAGACTCTAGAGGCAGTTTTTGATGAGGCTGAAAAGCAAAAGATGGTGAAATGAAAGTGATGTAGATTTTGATAACTGAATTATTGAAAATAGTCTTGTTACGGGTTCCACGGAGGTTCTTGATGTAATTTCTTATTTGTGCTAGGTGGTGCATGGTTAATAGTTTTAACTGTAGTAAATGCCCTCTGGGCCTCTGTCCCATATGGTTCTTCTCATTTACCTTCTTTGCAGTATTGTAAGAGTGTGTGCTGGGTATAGTTGTTGTTATTAGATAAGTGCTATGCTGGAGAATTGATCTACGTTCAAATTTGAGGAAGGGTATATTTGTTTCTAAAGATAAGTGGTTGTGCTGTATAATAAAACTACAAAAATAGAAACCATAAGAAACAAGTGGGACAGAAAAAATAAACTGAAAAGAATCAAGTGGGACTGATGAGTAATTAACTAGGCACTAGAAGGAATAAATTGGTGATATGTGGATTTTAGTGATCTGCTAGAACTGTCATCGAGCCTTATTATATTTACTGGTTCAATTTGCAGTCGTACATGGACTCGGAGATCAGGGCAATAATGGCACAATACATGCCTCTAGACAGTCAAAGTGAAGTGCCAAACCACACACATGAAGATCACGCGTGAAGGTGATGCCCCACCATCGTTCTTCTGCAATGTTTGACCCTTGCCAAGTTTCATGCAATGCACCACCTGTCTCAGGCAAAAGGTTGAAATTAGATTTATACATAGTGTTTGTAAAAGTTGTTGCACAATAAGTGTAATGAGAATTGTGTACATCAGGGGCCCACTTTAGAAAATCGTTAGGTCGTAATATGTACAACATGGTGCCCAAAAGCAATCGAAAATGTGTATCATTCGCTATGCTTTCTCTTGATGTATCCTCATAGTGATTGCATGTTTCTTAATGTAGGGAGAGTGAACTTTGTTACTTGCATCAGTAGAATTTTGACTTAATTGTTGTGTTGGTGATGTTCAAATGCCTCTTCTTTTGGGCTATTTGTATATCCTTTTTCCACTTGCTGGTGTTTTGTTATGGAATACAAAAGTCTTTGGTGACAAAATCATCGTGTGTTTTTTTTTTTTTTTTTTTAAGGAGACTGAAGCTATTATTCATCAATGCATGCATACGCACAAAGTACTCAAAACTTCATCTCTTGCATTAGCAAACAAAGAAGTGAGGCTGGATTTGTCAGTTCGTTCGGGACTTGAGTAAATATATATATATATTTTTTTTTTGGTGGGGGGGGACGCATAGCACATGTTCCAGTCACGTCAGATGCCACTATCTTCGGAAATCTCTGAACTGATTTGAACTGTTTTCCATGCGAAAAGAATATAGCTTTCATGTCTTTCCCAAATTTATCACATGCGTTCTATTAGTAAATAGAGGTTAATTTCCATTTCCCAACTTAAATTCAACATGTAGATCACATTGTGCGTAGACAACTCAAGTAAAAAAAAAGGCAAGTATATATATTCAATATAAAGAAAGAAATGAAATAATAAGTCCTCACAGGACATTACATCAGGATTACAACTTTTGTGCCTTAATCAATTTTTCACTGAGACAAACATAAACCAACTCAACTTAGTAGATCATACAATCAACTTGTTGAATAGGGAAAAAGAATGTTGATCAATTACAGATGATTTGATTACAGTACATTACAATTTAAGATATTGAATTAATGAACAAGAATGATCAGTACTCATCGAATTTACCAGCAAAAAAAGCCGATACAAAAATAGCAGCATGCGTGCGAGCAGATCAGAACAGTTTGGCACTTCAAGGCCATTATTATGATCAGGATTCGGGGTTAGGAGTTGGAATTCTTATGTCAAGCCCAAGGTCCATTCCATTGTAGGCAATAGGAGAATACATCCAATGCTCATCTGAGCTTAAAAGCTGCAAGTACAAATGTAAGAGTATTTAGGTTTCTATTATGAGACATCCAGGCATGCATGCTTTATATTATATGCCTTTCGATTATTGCTTTTTTTTGCAGAAGCAGAAAATAAGTTTTTGTGAAGACAGATTCTGCTATTAACCAGCTTAAAAGAAGCCAAAAAGATCGAAACAAGTGAACTGCATGTGTCTGCTTCGATTTTGGGGTTGTTTACCACTCGAAAGAAATGAAAGGAGAATAAAATCACTACAACAGATAGTTTCTTTTCTTCTGAATAGTTAGTATCTCACCTTAATCTGAAGCTGCAAAAATTTGACATACTGGACTGCCTCTTCAAGCATTGTGCTGATGTCAACCTATAATGTCAAAGAACAACCATTCAGGTCCCTGTACATATGGCAGGAGAGATTTCTCCATGTTCGATTAGATCATATGCCTACCTTAGTTCCATTAGGAACAAGACCCTGCAGGATTCTCAATCTCTCATTTATCCTCTCTCTTCGTTTCTGAAGAATGTCGAAAAGAAAATACCGTTAGCAAACCAGCCAAAGACTAGTAACTTAAACACGAGACTTTTCATCCGTAAGTTGCATCTCAGGAAGAACACTGTTCTTCCAAGACACTATGGAGAAAGCAGTAAAAAGTGTCCTTTTTAAGCCTAATACCAGTCTCCATGTAAACATATTAGACTTACTGTTTCAACACGAGAACAAATAATTTTGAAATCTCAATGTCAAGCCAGTTGAACCGGTTTTTCCATGCATACGTTTAGTTTCAAAAGACTTTCAGTGTATAATCAAAGTTGTGGAAGATAAGTACCCTAGCATAGAGGCTCTGTGGATCAGTCGCTGAACCTCTATTGGCTCGCGTCTTCCCATTTGAGTTGATAGTCCCTTTTGAACCTGAACCTGAAGCTAGTGCATTCAATTCATGCGAAACATTGGAATCATCTTCTGAGCTACTGCTTGATTGCTGCCGGTGAAGCACAGCTTTGCTTTGCTTACAGTCACTATATTTTTCATTTTCATCTCTATCCTCAAGGTATAAACTTTTCTTGAGTTTCATGCTTCTTTTGCTCCTTGGAATCTGCATTTACATATAGAACAATAAGAATTCAAGGTCTCCAGGAATAAGAATCTGAAATTATAATATGATTAAAAATGAAAACTGAAGCGTTCATTACGTCTCCATGGATTCGAGGTCTTTTGTTGGACATCTCCGTGAGGCAGCTGACTTTATCTTCCTCCATTCTTTCTGGCATTGGCATTTCGAGCCCTCGTTCTAGCTGCAAGCTTTTCCCAGTATGGAAAACTTCATGCAAATTCTCCTTAGACTCCATACTGTCATTGCTCACGTCCTGGTTCAGGTAACCATCCCCGTATCCCATTGTCACGAAATCACTACCAGTGACGAAAAATTGCTGAGGCGTATTAGGATAGAAACTTTCAGGGAAAACCATGCTGCCATAACCACTCCCTTGTGAAAACGAACTGTTGGTTTCATCCGAACAATAGATTGATTTTTCATAAAAACCAACAACATTTGGATTAGACTCCCGTGAGTGCCAGCAAGGTGAAGAAGAGGCAGCATAATGAGAACTGCTTAGTGGCTCATTCGGTTGAGAACAGTTATTAAGCAATTGCGCCATGAAATCCGCCTCATCAGAGCACATTCCATTGAGTGAGCTCCATGCCCCCTCGGATAATGCTTCTACGTGTTCCATTTTCTTTCGTTGGGAGTTAAAGCTTGAAATGGATTGCTTGAATTAACTATGAAACAGAAGCTATAGTTGCAAGATGATTGGAACCTTGGATGAAGTTAAGACCTATTTAAACTATTAGCTATGATTAATAAATTGGATGACATCATGTCAAAATGGAATGTTCAGAACAACATTTTAAAACATAGTACTGATCATGATAGTTTAAGTAAGCAAGCAGGTCCCATCTCTCAGATCAATATATGAACATTAAACAAATGCTGTGAAAAACAAGACCAGGTTATACCTAATGATGGGCACATAATGGCAACCTTTCAAGCCTTTAAACAACAATTAATATTTAATTAAGCCCAAAGAGAAGTACTTGTCAATATGATATAGGTTTCATAATGCAAAAATATATCAGCTTAATAATGTTGTTCTGGTAGGGAATCATACTTGCAATCTGTGAACGTGGGGGTCTTTTTCAAACAATTAAGCTTCATGATCATAAACTAGAACTGCAATATGACATCATCGAGTGGATCATCGTGGGAGTGAGTCCAGATTTCATATGCTGTCTGGGAACGTACAGCTCTTATATTTTCCTACTTCCAACTTGGCTCCTGTCCCCAGGGTTCCAACCTTGAAAATAACTGTCTATAACAGTACTCATCGCATGGATATATACTTGGTCAAGAGCTAACTAATTCATCGACATTGTTTCAGACTCCTTACTCAGATCAGTTCTAGCATTGTTGTCAGCATATATATATTATATTGCAGCAAAGTCACTCAGATCAGATGTTATTTGTTCATAGGATATCAACAATTTCAGGGAGTGATTTACCAAGGTACGTTACACACACTTCAGACAGGCATTACGAGATAACATACGTTCATTGATTATAAGTTGGCAGTAGCAATTAAAGAAAGATACACAGGTAGTTAGGAGACTTAATCTGATCCATTGTTATAGAAAAAATTCACAAAACATGAACCAGAATGGAAAATTAAAGTTCAAACATGATATGTTAGTTCATTTACTACCAAAACCCAACTCGGATCATAAATATACCATCTTGTCCACAATCTAGGACCGCATTACATAATAACAGTCACAGAGCGAACCCTTAGGTTATAGATAGAAAGACATAAAAGCAACCAATAACAAAATGTATCATGAGTTGATGACATTCTTACATGAAAATACTATGCAAAGCTGAATCATGGAGACAATATTAAGTGTAGACTGGTAAGTACGTAAAAATAACACCATAAATTTGGATATTATGTAACTTTCAGCCCGGTAGCGTTGACATCCAAAAGATGATAATAATAAAAACATTTAAGCTCAAAGTCAAAACATGTCATTCTGCATCTGCAAACTGAATCATCTAAGTTTACCACTAATATGTATCATGTCCTAAATGATTTTAGTGTTCAAGGCAAAGGCAATCTTATTTTTGTTTCTGTCCACATCATCAACAGCTAGCTCAGAGTAGAACAACTTGGCTTTACTTGTTTATCTATATCAATTTAACCAATGAAAAACAAAAAAAAAGTTCTGTAGTACTAGTAGTAGTTTTCTGTCTGGTTCATCAACCGTTCAAGGTTGTTGTAGCCTGCTTATACACAGGCCAGGTTGGTTCAATTAGACTAGAATAAACGTATGTGTTAATCTGTGTTGAAATTAAATTTAACACCAATATTGTAGTAAAAGAAGCAAGAAAACAGCCAAGTAAGTTCTACTACAAGTGATAACTGATGTGCAATATATTTGAAAATGAGGACTGCTGCAACTGATGTCTAGCTACTACAATGAATAATCATTGAAAACTAATTAGTTTGGCAAATTAAGATAAAATTAATTATCCATGAGAGTCAAAAGCATCACTACCTGGATGATTAATAATTACTAAAACTTATCCACTATGAAGCTAGCTAGCTATCTACCTTAAAAAGATGAAAATGAAGTAGAAAGAAAATGTAAATATGTCCTTCAAATTTCCTGAAACGACGAGAGGCGATAAATAAAGGGCATGATTATTTGAATATAAAAAATGATCATCATCAGCTTGAATTGAATTATAGAGTATTAAGAAGAGAGTGTGGTGTGGTACTAGCTAGTAGTATTTGATTTGGTGAGTTTCATTCAAAGCCGAAAGATACGGCGATATTTGTGCATCGACACGCTTTCGAATCGAATCGCCACCCAAACTGACACTGATACCAGAACCTTCCTCGATCCACATACATTTTCTTCAAGTATATACTATTCCCCCGTTTCGTCTGAAACTTCCTATTTTTTAATTTTAAGTATTCCGTTATAAGATTATCATTTTTAAAATAAAAATATTTATTATAATCATTACCCTACTATACAATTATATTTATAAGTTTACCGCTCCATCCATCCCCACCATCGCGTATTCATTATTTACTAACATAATATTTCACTCAATGTATCAATAACCCCCCTCATAATTTTTTCACTATTTACTCACCCACTTCATCTATTTTCTTTGAAATTTTACTTCACAAGTTATCATAAACTTGTGAGCTAGGGAATGGGGGAGTATATTTTTTTTTTTCAAATATGACTTTTTTTATGTTAATGGTAAAAAAACAAATAAAAATACAACAAATACTTACTCTATTCTATTGAAGGAATAAACTTAACCACTCGGTGCATCACATCCGCCCCAAACGATTCTCCCGACTCAGATGAGGATAGCCATATACCTCATAAGCGACCCTAGAGGCCCAATCCAAAGTATTTTAATAGGTTAGTGATATAGTCAGAACATAAATTTCTAATGTTAGAGCAATTTACTTTTTATGGATCATAATCATTCCTAAAAAAATGTGCAAATTGTTCTCGCAGTAGTAATTTCTGCTCTGACTATATCACTAGCCTATTTAATATTATCTATTCGTTTTCAAGTTTATTTGTTAGTCTTTTATATTTATCCGTTAATATCAAGATTGCTCTTTTGTTGCGCTAATTAAGTTCGTCCGACATGTAGCCTGTGAAACATCATAAAAGATTTTTGGCCTCTTATATAAAATCACCTATCCTAATTGTCAATCTCACTGTTTTATGAATACAGTTATGATTATATTTTCGTTAAATCTCTCTACCTCTCTTGCAAGAATATTGATTTTGCGAGAGCCCCTCTCTCTCTCTCTTCCGAATTTCTGTTTCTTCGCGTCAACTAACTGTTGGATGTATGCCAAACGGGTTAGACGTTCTGAGATAGCGAGAGATCTCTCCACAACACTACCATGTTTTTCATGTCCTATTTCTACCTCTTGGACATATCACAATTAGAATTAAACCATCATCATCTTGGAGAGACCATATCCGAGGACACTTCTCCAGCAGGCATTTTGGTTTTTCATCTTTGACACCTCACGCGTGTCCGGTCATGACATGATCATCATATCTATACGGTGACCATTAAATGCATACATTATACACCGTCTCAAATCAGATAAACAAACCATCACATTCATATTCTTGAACTGGTTTTCATATCATATTAAAATTTGACAGTCATTTCTTCAACAACCTTTTATGCAAATGATCACGAATGTTTGATGAAGAACCTCTGATGGTGTGTTATTATAAGCTTTTGATCATAATCATATATAGCAAAGCATTAGGGGCGCAAATTCGAGATATACGTGTTTGGTAATGCAAATCACACGCAAATCACCCGAAAAGCATCTCACCAGTCCAAGCACAAACCTCACTCACCTTCATCACCAAAGATTTTACAAAAGATACTTACTTATTCAAATTGTATCACAAAAGGTACTCACTTTAATTTTTATTATGGATAGGTACTCATTTATCAATTTTATATCACAAAAAGTACTCACTTGTTTCTTTAGTCACAAATTGTACTTACTTATCATTTTCATATCACAAAAGATACTCTAACGGAATATTTTGTCAAAAATCAATTTTTCACATTTATTTATGTTTGAAAATATAATAAGAAAACTCCAAACTACAAAACTATATTATTCAAAAATAAAAAGTATTTAAGCTGAAGTCTCTAAAACCATTTCATAAGGTAAAACACATTGCAATAAAAATAATTGACATATATTATATATGTAATAATTATTATAGACTTCGTATATAGTACATATATATTATATTTATTCGATATTATAAATTTACTAATAAATATATAAAAAAATTTGTTTGCGGACTGTTAAGTTGCAAAATAAAAATATTTAAATGTATTCAATAACGACACAAATATGTACGCGAACTGTTCGATTCCGTAAAACTCGAATACAAAATGAATGGTGACAAAAAAAAAAAAAAGCCATTTCTGCACATCATCAAACCTAGCCGCCACAACCCGTCTCCTCTCTCCGTTTAGGAGCTTCTGCTCCGATCTGGTGTTAACCAACACCAGATCGGAGCATATCTGTTTATTTCCTTAATTTTTTTGTGTTCTTTTCTTGTTTTGTAGTTTAGATCTTTTAGTTCCAATAAATCCTTACAACCATCTTAGTTCTTCCCTTCCCCCCCCCTTACCACCGTCCCAGCCACAAAACCCCATACCGGAGAAGTTGATGCTACGGCCAGAGTGTCATCCATCGACGCGATGTATCCTCTTCGCCCGTTGAGCCGCCAAACTCCACTGTCGTCCGATCCAAGTCCATCTCTGTTCGCTGCTGGTTCGTAAGGCCGAGGAGGTATAGGTTGTCATGAAGGGCATAAAGGGTAAAATTGCCCAGGGTTGAGGTAAGAATTTTGAGAATCATTTCGAGTGATTTGCATGTGAGATGGTGATTGAAGTCACTGTCTTTGTTGAATTTTTTGAGCTGGTTTGGGAGTTTCAGTTAGGTTGAGTATCCGGTTGTGGTGATGAAGGTGAGTGAGGTTGGTGCTTGGACTGGTGAGGTTCTTTTCGGGTGTTGGCTGCTAAGCTTTGGATTTGGGAGTTGGGAAGTGTTCTTGATTGGTATTGGAAGTGTTTGGGGTTGTTTGCTCTTTTTTGGTGGTTTGGTACTTTTATTGTTTTGGTGCTTTTGGTTTCTTTGTTCTGTGGTGTTTTGTTGGAGAGCAATACTCAAAGTAATAGTAGTGGTTGTGAAGATGCCGGTTCAAATATTGAATGGAAGTCGAAGCAGCTGAGGGTTTAGGAGAGCCAGATTCGTGAGATTCAAGTTCTAAAGGTTCAGGTCCCAGAGGTTAAGATTCAAGGTTCAGGTTTGGATTCAAAAGATCCAGGTTCAGAAGTTTTTCTTGCAGTTGAACGGGTTTCAGGTTCAGGAGGTTCAATAGACTCAGAAGGTTTAGGAGAGCAAGATTCGATTCGAGTGATTCAGGTTCAAGGGTTCTATAGGTTCAGGTTCAAGGTTTCGGTGTTGGTTCAGGAGGTTCAGGTTCAGGCGGTGTCCTTGCCATTAAAGTTGACAGTACCGTGTTCCAGGTTCAGGAGATTCTAAGGTTCAGAAGGTTAAGGTAGTGTTCCTAAAGGTTCAGGTCCCGGAGTCTCTTTATTATTGGTTTAGGTTTTGGTCGTATAACCGGTGTTAAACCACGGTTAAAGCTGGGTGTTGGTGTTGTTCTCGTTGTCTTTGTATTCGCTCCGAGCATTACTTATGCTCGTTTTGTTTTAATTATTAATAAAAATAATAAGTTTTGCCGTTTCAAGAAAATGAAAAAAAAAAAGAATGGTGATCAAATATTTTTACGAATGTTCAACTAATTTACACTGCTAATATATTCTCTTGGATCATGATATGATGAAGAATTTTTTATATTTATAATTATAAACAATTTTTTACACGTAAATATTGAATGACGAAAAAAACACAAAAGATATAGGATGAAAATAATATTTTTTGACATAATATTGAGTTAGAGTAGCTTTTGTGATATGAAAATGATAAGTAAGTACCATTTATGACTAAAGAAACAAGTGAGTACCTTTTGTGATATAAAATTGATAAGTGAGTACTCATCCATGATAAAAAAAATTAAGTGAGTACTTTTTGGAATACAACTTGAATAAGTGAGTACTTATGTTTCATGAAATTAACCCTTCGTGAAAATTCGGCAATGAAAACTCCAGATACGCGACCATCTTAAGTTAATTGATGAATTATGGAACATTGACATTGAGTATACAAAGCCACTCGTAATGCAGCATGAAAAAATATAGAAAACTCTAGATTTAGCAGACAGCTAAATATAGAAACTAATAATGAAGCTTAGAAAATCATTGATTGTCGATTGGTAGCGGAGAATATTAATGTTGAAGGAAATATCTGCCTGCACGTTTGGGTTGTTAACTTGTTACTAATTAACTAGCTCTTATACTATTGGTCTCTTAATTATCAAATTTTGCATTATTTGCTTCTGCCTAATCCATTGGTTTACCAGTTCATATAAAGCGGGGTGAGAACCGGGTAAAACTAAGGACCATGTCACCCGACTCCATCACTCAAATTTCTTTCTAAATCATAAAGTACATGGTCCAGAAATATAAATCAAGGTGAATTGCATTTTTAACCACAAATCTATGAAGTTATAGAGAACTGGTACGTAGATGGAAACACTTTCTTCTCTAGTTCACCTCACCCTCTGTCTTTGAGAACACACTTCCCCAGTTGAAATTTCGTATTACTAGTTTTCTATTGTTGAGAAAATAATAAAAAGAATCTAGGACTCAATGTAAGCAATACAGTACAATACAAAATGGAAACATAATCTTACAAAAATATTAATTTATTTTGATGATATAATAATGAAGTAATACACTTAATTAGTACTCATTTGCAATTAATTTTTTACATTTCTAATAAGTGTATTATATTATATGTTTAAGTGATGTGCTTACAGTAAAGTAGTACTACTAGTTAAGAGAAAGTTTTTTTTTTTAAACAACAAAAAGACTTTATTATTGACCGAGCATAAGAAATGCTCCAAAACATTTACAACTCAAATACACGACCGACACCGAATTATCAAACACATATACAACCAAGTAGAATGAAACCAGGTCTAACAATAGTAAAGAGCATGACCATTCTAAATTGTACTATCATATAACACCATCAAATACATGGGTTTCAAAGTTGTTCTGTTTTGCCCCCTCCCCCTTTTGAATGTATTCCATGTCCGTATTTGGTTGTTTGGGACTGCATTCCCTTTTGGTTAGAATCTTATTTGCATTCAAATTTGTATCGTAAGGCCTCTAGGACATGTAATCGGCCGATTCCCTTGTAATAGTTCTAGTTTATTGAAACCTTTAAAAAAAAGTTGTAAATAAGTACATCACCTTCAAACCACATATACCTCTCTTAACCGCATAGCCACTGGCCGAGAATAACTTCAACCACAAATTATAGTCTAGTTAAGCTTTATCACCATTTATCAAATCAAGT
Source organism: Plantago ovata (assembly GCA_028274465.1). Classification (NCBI taxonomy): domain Eukaryota; kingdom Viridiplantae; phylum Streptophyta; class Magnoliopsida; order Lamiales; family Plantaginaceae; genus Plantago; species Plantago ovata. Next base: position 47,453,662 of record CM051455.1, on the reverse strand, counting down.
ACCACCATCAACTTAAAACCGCCAGTCCCTTGAGAAGGATACTATCTCTCACCAACCTCCTACACCCTATGTCCTTTCAAACAAATTGTAAGAAATTTAATGATGTGATTTGGGATAGCATCCAGGCTTAGAAACCATAATATAGATGGAAGCAAACCCCAAATTCGTTATGAAAAACTAAATACAAAGAAAACGTAAATGTATTAATCGAACATATGAAAAAGAAAAGAAAATGTAACAGAAAAATAGGACAGTTGGTGGGGGATGGTGCTAGCACCTTCTTTTGGGAGGATAGGTGGGGAGGAAGAGAAAAGAAGCTCAAGGATTTGTTTCCTAGACTTTTTATCTTGGATAGAAGGAAAGATTGTAAAGTAAAGGATAGAGTGTCGTGGAGGAATGCATGGGGAGACACACTTTAAAGGGGAGTGGAGGAGAGAGCGGTTTGAATGGGAGAAAGAGGAAGAAACGAGATTGAAAATTTTAGTAGAGAGCGGCCATAGGGGGGAAGGAGGGGAGAATTGTTGTGACAAGTGGAGTTGGATTAAGGGTAAGGAGGGGATTTACTCAACAAGAGAAGGATATCGGGAAATTCACCAAATAGAAGAAACTTTGGAGGTAGAGAGGTGGACAAGGAAAATTTGGTGTAAATTGACTCACTCGAAAGTCAATATGTTTGTTTGGAAAGCCGTACAAGATAGGTTCCCAACAAAGGATAATTTGGAAAGGAGGGGTATTTTCATAAGTGAGACGCAACGTTTTTGCAAGTGGTGTGGGATGGAGGTGGAAACGTCTTGGCATATATTAGGAGGTTGTGTCTATGCAAAAATGTGTGGAGTTTAGTGGGGGCGTGGCTTAGAGTGGAAGGAATTGTCGGAGATAACTTACTAGATAGCCTTGAGGCGCATGGAGGAGGGTTGATTGGGAAAGATAGAGAGGTGTGGCAAATGTTTTGGCATTGCACACTATGGAACCTTTGGTTGGCAAGGAATGATGCTATTTTCACCGGGGAAGTAATCACTCCTTGGCAAGTGGCGGAAAAGGTGAAGGTGAATTGTTGGGTTTGGTTGAAAGGAAAAGATTACTTGAAGGATTATGATTTGATAGGATCATGGTTTATGGAGCCTCACCTATGTTTGGGTTGAGGTATTCGGAGTAAGGGTCATTTGGAGAGGATGCCTCAAAGTTTTGAGACCGAGAGGGTGGGTTGCGGAAGTCGAAGGGTGGTCACGGTTTGGGAGATTTACTTCTAACCTTTTTATGACTTGTCTTGTTTGTTGCTTGTGTAGGATCCGTGGAGATCTAGCGGGACTATCTTTTTATTCGGTGGGTTATGTCCTCCTCGGTTTGTTGAGTGTTTTCTCCTCCGATTTGTGTCATAATGGTGTGGCCTTAAATTTCTTGCCACTTGTCGGTTTTGTGTACTTACGAGGAGGGTTAGGGTAAACATACTCGTATTCATCCCGCATTAACAAGGAGGGAACTTGGCGTTTGATGAAGCCTTCGTATGTTCCTAACTTAAAGATGCTCTTTGTAAGTACACTTTCCGACATAGGGTGGAGGACCGTGACCATATGAGAGACATTAGTCGTGTTTTGGTCGCCTTTCTCGGTTTGGTCAATTGTTCTCCTTCTACTTGGGCTTCTCGTGTTTGGTGTGGCCTTAAATTTATTGCCACTTGTTGGTTGTGTGTACTTACGAGGAGGGTTAGGGTAAACATACTCGTAGTCATCCCGCATTAACAAGGATGGACCTTGGCGTTTGATGAAACTTTCGTATGTTCCTAGCTTAAAGTTGCTCGTTGTAAGTACACTTTCCGGCATAGGGTGGAGAAGCGTGACCACATGAGAGGCTTGAGTCATTTCTTTGATCGTGTGGTTGGTTTATGGTGTTGGACAAGCACTAGACTTTACTATTGTGGTTACTTTGGGAATGGACTCAACATTTTTCTTTGGCTCTGTCTCAACCCGACTGGTGGTGTATACGCTGCCCCTTACTCCATCTCTTGGTTATTATCGACTTGGCGGGAAGCAACCTTTTGTTGTGTATCTTGCTTGAAAGCCTACTGAAGCCTTTTTGTTTCCTTAGTTTGGTTTCTATGCCGGTAGGGCGTTTGGTTTGTTATTCCCGGTTTTGGTTGTAATTTCTTTGTATTTCACGAGTATTTCTAATACTCGAGTTATCAATAAAAGTTTTTAGCAGTTTCAGAAAAAAGAAAAATAGGACAGTGGGTATCATGTTGTTATGACGAATTTGAAATTAGTGGTTACGAGTTTGGTGAGTTGCGGCATCATGTTATTGAAGTACGTACAAGTAGTGGTGCGTAGGTAAACATCGTGGTGCATCGACTATAACATGCTAAAAAAATTATAGCCATTGCACAAAATGTTGTAACCAGTTTAATTTAAGAGGTAAAATGCTAAATGTTGTATGTTTTATTTGTGCAATGGCTATAATTTTCCCCTTTTTCTATTATTCAAACAAGCACCTTTTTATTATATTATGGCCCACTATGAAAATAGCCTACAAGTCTACAACATTGTTCCAAAATTCTCCATTTTGGTGTACCATGGCTTGGTGCATCGACTAGCTAGCTATACTTGTATGCGTAACGAAATATAGCATGAATTCACATAATGCAACTGCTAATTGACTTTCGAAGTAATTGCAATTACCCAAAAAATTGCTATAATTTATATGATTGTCGATCAACACAACACAAAAAGATTTAAAATGGAAAAAATTAGAAATGTATATTTCTATGATTGTCAACGATAATTACACTATCATTCATGTTTGTGATGTAAACATATTATTGAAAAAATTCTAGTAACAAAGATTATATTCGTATATTATAGGATTGTCAACGATAAATACACTACGAATAAATCATAATATCTGATTTTATGACATAAAATATAAATTGACTTTACTTGATATATATAGAAATTTATTTGTTTTTTAGATGTTACTTAAATATAAACATGAGATCATGTTCTTCCCACATAAAGAATATAAAGCAAAAGAAATGTGGGTCAAAAAAGCATATTCGAGTATATATCCATTTATCCGTGAATTAAAGTATATTGGTAATTTGGTAATGGAGCTTCGTGTATTACATAACTGCTATGATTAGAATAGTTATAGCAAACTCCAATCAAACCTGAGTGTACCGATATAGACATTATTTGATGTTTCCGATCTTCAGACAATATGTGTGTGCTCATTTGATTTTTGAGCATACAACCCACACTAGATCACTCTCAAATTTGCAATTTATATATGGTCCAATGGATTTCAACATTAGTTGGATATATATAAGCAATTTGTGTTGGTGTCAAACTTGAATCTAAGATTGTTGTAAAAATCAACATAATAAAAAATAAATACCTCTTCCACTTGGACATAATCTATATCTAATATAGTAATGAAATGCTGATTTTTCTATTTTAAAAAAATCATATTTTTTACAAAACTTATTCAAGTAAGTATATTACGAAGTACTTTATTTTAAAAAAGTAAACTGGGAAATTAGTTTCACGAAATTCAACAATCTAAGCTATATGCAGGTGCCTTCCACTTGCTCCCAATATGAACAAGCACTTATTCCGATTGGAGCTGTGTAAAATCTCCAGTGAAATCTCCTATTGGAACTTCTTTTATCTTTTTTTTGTTGTTTTTGAAATATGAAGTTTGTTAGATATTTTGTAATAAAATTTTAATAAAAGTTATGTATGTTGTTTTGAATTATTTGGTGTTAATTTGGTTAAATTGAAAATATTTTGAGTCAAATGTGTAATAAATAAAAAAATCAATTTGTTTGGACTAAAATAAAAACAAATATTTCAACAGAGGAAAAACGTACTTTTCAGGCTTTAATTGCGCAAAGTCAAATTTGTGGAGTTTGATATAATAAATTTATATAACAACGTTTTTTTTTTTTTTTGAAACGACAAAAATTTTATTAAACAGAGAGCATAAGAAATGCTCAGAAACAAACTACAACTGAAATACACAGAGACAGACCTCCGGAACACCATCATATTCGAAATTAAGCAAACCACACCAATTACTACATCCAATTACAATCTATAACCAACTACCCCAAACCTAAACTTAGCATCTCAACCCATACTCAATCCAAATATTAGCCACTAAGGAATCACAAAACTTTAACCGACCGCTCAACAAAAAGCCACAATATCATCAGAATAAGGCCGAAACCAAGAGCCATACATCACAATCACCGAACCAAACATCGCATGTACCTGTATACAATTCAAATACCAAAACAACCAACAATGCTAAACTTAACCCACTTTTTAGAATGAAAACCGTAACTTGGGTCCTACACCCGTACAGACACACCGTGACCGGGAGCAACCAACCCCTTAGAATGAAAAAGCAGAGGACAAGGTAGTTAGCCCCATCGTACCAAATCACTGTGATTGGAAATTAACCAAAATGACTCTCAATCCCTTAGAATGTGCCGTATGAAGCAAGGAATTTAAACCACAAGCCACGTTTTCACCCTAAAAAATAAGAAGCTCAACAAACAAAATATAGACTCGAACTCGTATTTGTATGTTTGATCAATTTTGTTTTGAATTATTTAGTGTTAACAACGTATTTGTATGTAATAATTGATCTATCAAAGATTCAGATGTAATAAACGACTATAAGAAGGGGTCTAGATGTAAGAATCCCTAAAAAAATATATAACATATTATAGACTCGAACTCGACTCGAAAATCATATCAAACGAACTTGAGCCGGACTGAGCTTTAATCGACCTTGAGCCGAGTTTGTGATAATTAAAAATAGAGAAAACATGCGCAAAAATCTGAAATAAGATGTTAATATGAAAGAGTTCAATATTACACATTACAAATCAACATCACAAATGATAAAGTTATCAAAAGCTAACAAAACGTAAATATTAAACAATTCAAAATGAACCGATAAACTTGAAAATATAGGCTATATTATGAAGGGTATGGAGAGGTGTGATGAGTCCAACGAGGCGACCCGAGCTCGGCTCGTTATTAAACAAGCAAAAATTTAGGTTTGAGTTCGACTTAAAATAATTGAGCCGAATACTCGATAAGGCTCGAGTTAACGAGTACTTAGCGGAGTTGACGCAACATAAGTATTCTGCTTTAATAATGAACTGATTTAGAGACGTTCAACTATTAGGCAGCAGCACAAATTATATAAAAATATGTAGGGTAAGTCATTTGATCGACTTCTATTTTTTATAACCAAACTTAAGGCTTAAGCAGTGTGATCGACTCAAGTCTTTCCGGCCATCTTTATCCTTAGCAGGTTCAAACAACTTGCTGCTACGTTTCATTCTGTTTCTTTATCCATAGTATATATTGTAACACGATTGGGATATACCCCTCTTTATCTTATACAACTTTTGGGCTTAGTGTACTTTTTTTGCTATTAAAAAAAATATATATATTTTTCTTTTCAATTTGTTAGGATCTAGAGGTGGTAATTATATATATGTTACCGTTCTTTCCGGCCATCTTTATCCTTAGCAGGTTCAAACAACTTGCTGCTACGTTTGTTTCTTTATCCTTAGTATATCTTGTAACACGATTGGATATACCCCTCTTAACTTGTACAACTTTTGGACTTAATGAACTTTTTTTGCTGTTAAAAAAATATATATTTTTTTTCTTTTCAATTTTGTTAGGAGAGGTGGTAATTATATATATGTTACCGTTTAGATTTAGATAAAGACTTTGTATTTGATGCATCTGGGTTTTCTGATTTGCCGGATCAATCTCCTAATGTTCTGTGATTTTATTCAATGAATGAAGTTTGGTTCTAAAAAAAATATATGGGCAATTTATTAACAAAATGTTAATTCCCTGATGCAAAAAATCATAATGTTTCAAATAAAGTTGTCAATGTGTTACTAATAAACTATAGCAAAATTGCGCTTTGCTTCCAGAACTTTGTTCAGCTATAATTTATTTCCCGAACTTTTATATGAGTTGTGATAAACTCCTACTATATAATGGTGTAAGTTGCTTTAGCTAGAGTACTACTTCCATTTACTGGTTACGCAACTCTTTAATTTATATCGTTGGGTTTAATTGTTGTTGCTTTTTCGTTCTTGTACTCGCTTGTGCTTATTATTAATATAATAAAAATATTTAGCCGATTCAAAAAATATATAATAGTGTAAGTATTAGCAAGACTTAAATCACAATTTCAAACCAAATGCCTAAAAGTGTTAGAGTGGACTCGAAACGTGAAAAAAATCAGGTGAAAAAATTTAATGTGATCAACATCTGAACAATTCCAATCTATCTATAGATGCTACAACAAATGAAAGTGGATAAAAGTAGAATTCAAATCTTTTGTAGGAAGAAGCATTTGGATGCAATTTAATTTTCTCACCTCTTACGTGTGGGACAGGGATGATTGAAGATCGATTATGCACAATCTGTGTTAAATATTCTGATTTGATGATTATACTACTGAAAATGTACCGTTGATATACACCACCTACTGAAGCAATATATTCTGCATCTCGCTTTGCCGCGGCGCATTTCAACTTGTTCTTTGGGATCTTTTACTATATTATTACAATGTATATAGAGAAATGATAATTATCTTTTTTTTCGAATCATACCCTTTTTAATTACATGAACCTACTAAATAGACTATTATTCATTTCAAAATATAAAAAGCTGAAAATAAATGTTCAAAAATAGATATTTTACTTTTCTATTTCTGATATTTAATATTTGAATAAATTCTGTGTAGTTCTTCAATGTACTACCGTCTATATATATTTTATGAAAATATTGCACATGTAAGCTTTAAACCCCGATTTAACGCTGGATTTGTCAATACATGGCTCTAAGCTTCAAATTGAGTCTTTTTTTTTTTTTTTTTTTTTTTAAACAACAAAATTCTTTTTATTAATCACGGAGTATAAGAAATGCTCGAAATATGTTCAACGAAACTCCAAACCGGAGCAAACCTCCGAGTAATATACATCATCTTCATAATACCAACCCGTCTCAAAGATGATTACATAGCACTCATTTCCTCACCTACACCAAGCCAGTACTTCTATCTCCCATAAACCCCACCAACATGGGTGGATCCAGGAATGATAAGTTGGGGTGGCCAGACATAATATAATAACAAGATACTTATTCAAAATTTATAAAATTTAATTAAAAAAATACACTAATAAAATAATTTAGGGATGGCGAAATGTAAATTTTACAATAATATACATATGATAATTAAAAAATTCAAAAGTTTGGGGGTGACGGTCGCCTCCCCTTCTCCGCCCCTGCCCACCAACTAATAATACATAGCTCTAAGCTTCTAATTGAGTTTTAAGCATTAGTATATTTTATAGCAACTGGAATAAAAATTCACGTAATATTGTGAAAATTAGAGTTGAAGTGAGTACTTGTTTTTTAATAAGATAATTACTATTGTTAATTTAAAGAATGGCGTTTGGGAGGCACAATTAATCACACGGTTATAACTTGCAAGTCTAACACTTACAAGACTGGCAGAAATAATAACAGTATATATGCATGCAGCTAGCATGCTTAGCTTACTGAAATGTAGTTAAATAAAGTATTATAAAGAGACTCAGTTGATCATGATTAGCACTACTACTAAGTAATTTAAGTCTATAACCACCAGATTTATCCAATCAGGCATACTTAATTGTTGTTTTCCTGATATATATAATATGTTATTCGAAAGTCTAGTGACGGGTTTTTTCAGCAGCTGGGAACACAATGAAAGGGATCGAATAAATCAATACAAAATGTTTTGTGCATGATCGTGACATTTTCTTTAAATTTGGGACTGGACTCAAATGTTTCTATTTAGTTTTTTTTTTTTTTTTAATGGGTAGAATCGTTCCAGAACCGTACGTATTTATAGTGTGTTTGCTACGACTTTTATCAATCACATACACTTACAGTTTGTGAAGCTCATACTCCAAACCCACTTAAAAAATCGGGGTTCGAATCACCCTTTAACCGATTCAAAACAAAAAAAAAGTCCAAGCCCACCATTTCAAGATTGGGCTCTAATTTCAGTCCAAACTAAAAACCAGGCCGTAGAAGTATGATTGGGGCAGGGCCGGCCTTGTGGGTAAACGAGCCGTTTCAGGGCATCCCGATTGACCTTTGGAGCCATTTCTCCCCCATTCATTGATGTCTTAAACAATTGTAGTACTAGTACTCTCCAATTCTCTTAAAAGTCTAAAATGTTAGTAAGAGCGGGTATCTAAAGTAGGGTTTTTCTATTCTCAGGTCAGCTTCGAACCGACCTAAACATAGTTCTCCATTAGATGTTGACATATGTCACTGGTACAATCTTTAATTTTGAAAAAATAATATTATAATTCTTTACATTATTAATTATAAATAACATTGTACAATTCTAACCCCTTGCTAAATTAAGGATACCATTATTATATTATTTACTGTAACCAAACGAGCTTTTATTCTTAAATGAATCAAACAAACTAATTAAACATCATCATCCGTCTCCAATTTCTTCAAATCTCTCTTGCTTAAATTGTCTTCTTGAATCTTAATCATCAAATTTTATCTAGTTTGTTGTCGTCATCTCTTAATTAACCCTTTTCTAATGTTTAACAAGCCGGCAAAACTGAACCACACACTCATGAACGTCTGGTATATATTACATAACATTTAAATTGTATGAATTTCATCTTCAAATCGATTTAAAAAAAAAAAGAATTAACTTTTTACTTCAGTTTATCCGAACTGACGCAACGAATGTTGCTGGAGAAATTGTAGAGTTCTTCATGTGAGAATTGGTTTCTCCGGCACGCAAGAATTGATCTGAACTCTGAAGTTTATAAGCTTCTGCCCCGTTTTCAAAAATAATAGAATGGATTAGAATGAATTTAACTTGTAATGAAAAACTCACATAATCGTAAGATCAAATGGAAGAAAATCACTTGTAAGGTCTAAATGTCAATCGAAAATATGTTATGGATTTGTAATGAATTTGATATTTCTTTGTTTTGTGATTAAGAGGTAACTAATAAAAGGTTATGTATATGTAATTTTATATGAATTGAAATTAGCTATTAAATAAAAATAATTCTATTAGAAGGGCATTACAGTCAACTAAGAATTATTATAATCAATCGTATAAAAAATTATATTAAAAATGACTTTGAACCTAAAAGGATGGATCAGATAGAATTATGTGCCACATGTCAGTCATCTAAAGAAAACCAACATTAAGCCGGTACGAAGTCGACCTGAGAATAGAAAGCTCCATCTAAGTATTAGTCATAATTCTATAATGTGTAAATAATTCATAAAATGTGACTTTTCTCAAACATGTTTGCTTATGTGTGGAATTTAGGGATGACAATGGACCGGATCCCAAAACATTTGTCTCAGGCAAGGTGATGGGCCTGAACCTAAGCCCAGTTCCTGGTTCGTATTGGGTTGTGTCCATTTTATTTTATACTTTGATTTTTTAATTAAATATAATTTTAAATACTTATATTAATTTAACCATTCGCAAAAAGCTTGAAACTCATGAGCTTTTGAACTATCACATAATTTTAAAACTTCAAAAATATCATATTCGAAATGAATTCGACTTCTGCGAAATAATCATGCGATCGATAAGACCCTTATTCAACTCGAATTCGCTGGTTAACATCCCTAATTAATATGTAAAACTAGCATTGTGAAAAAAATATTAAATCACATTAAGGCCCTGTGCCCATGTGTCTAGTTGTATGCCCAAGCCCACCTTTCTTCTACTTGTGGGTGACCCTAAACCCGGTGTAGCTGCCCGGGCTGCGCTCGAGGAGCCAAAATTGTTGTCCCCGAATTCCATTGGTCTGTAAGTTTAAATGGGCTGACAAATCTGGTCAATTCCAGGCCCAATCAAATCAATCTCCCTCTAGCCAGCCCGTTTACTTTTGGATTAGGTTTACTGAAAGTTAGGAAAGTGAAATTACGGTTGTCTTAATTACTTTCTCCGCCCTACAATAAATTTAACATTTTGTTTAGTATACTTTTTTTTTATCAATTTGACTCCAAATTATTATCATATCATACGATAAAAAATAATTAAATTTTTTTATTATGAAACTAAATTATTTATATTTATAATATAAAATATTTAATTAATTTCTCGTACGATTTGAGATTAGTTTATGGTTAAATTGACAATAAAGATGTTAATAAAAAATGTGCTAAATCCGATTGTGTAACCTTATCTCTTCAAATTGGTATTTCAAAGTGGTCAAATGAGTTGTGGTGTTCCAGTAGAATACTCGTACTAATATGCAGTACAGTCAGTACTTGTATCAGTATTACTGTTACATGTGTAGCTGAAAAGGGAAAAAAGCAAGCAAGCAAGCAGGTAGAGATGCACGAGAGAATTAAGACGCTAAATACGTGTTATAATTCCGAACTAATGTTTGGTATTAACACGTATTTAGTGTCTGTGCCATATATTCTCAACCACAAACAAACACATGTAAGAATCACCTGTCACCCTCCATTGCCCTGTTTACGGTCCTTTTCTTCCGTCTCAATTTTTGGTTAGCTCACTCACTGGAATTAAGATTAGTCTGTCATGACTCTGATTAGATACCCTATTTTGTCCTACTCGTGATGGAATAAACTAATAATACCAAGTAAAACCATGGAAATCAAATGGTGCATGCATCCTTTTCATACTAATTATAAACTAGCAGTAGCTGCTGCTGCTACCTCACTTTTAGTAGATAAGCTCTACCTTAGTGATAACATCTACTTCTTTTTCAACGGTTGTTTAAAACATGTACTCGACTTATGTCAAATTTTAGTAGTTAGAAAGTTAGAATTAAATAAATTATAAATAAACATATATAGGGAGGTTTTAATATTTAGGGGATGAGGTTAGAAGCAATTTTAGTGGTGAAAACTTGAACATCATGTAAAGAGTGCTCTTATATTAAAAAAATAATATAATAAACCGGTTGATTTACCCGATTGATTGACCTACCAATCAATTTTAATCCGTTGATCTTGCTTATCCAATTTCAATCTGGTGCGTACATGTGTCATTAGTTAATTAAAAGATGTAGGGTTCGAATCTTGTTGGCGTGATTTTTCTCCATTATTTTTATTATTATTATTATTTTTATTGAAGGTGTTTGGTTCGAGTCTTGTTGGCGTGATTTTTTTCTATTATTTGTATCATTATTTTAGTTGAAGGTGTTGGGTTCGAATCTTATTGACGTAATTTTTTTTCTTTTTTATTTATTCTCTTCTTAAATTTTATTTTTTAACATAAAGTTCTATGACGTATTATACTTAATTTTAAAATAACCATGATATGTTCTTATAAAAAAAGATATAGTTCCTCCGTCCAATAATAAATGTAACACTTGATTTTGTTGACTTTTTCGATGGTCATTTTGACCTTAAATTATTCTTAAATCATACGATAAAAATAACTAAAAATATTATATTATGAAACTAGAATGTTTATATGAAGCACTTGACAATATATTTAACTGATGAAGAATACCAATTAACATGCGAAAAAGTTGCATTGCAGATTTTGAAGTTGAATGTTTCCGAAATCTAGAGATGTATGTGATGGTTCTTAACTCATCGGAAGAATACTTTTCGTATGTCTAATATAGTTCAATTCAAAACTATTAACTGCATAACTACAAAAACTATATACATTTATAACACACCATGTATATTAAGTTTCATTACTCAATTAGTTATTTTTTAATTACGTTTGAAGTCATTATGTGAAAATTATATATCCACTCCATTTATTTCAATATATTATTTAATAAAACAATAATGTTTTACAAGATTACGTTTCACACGCGTAGCGTGTGACGCGCCCGTCACACGCTACGCGTGTGAAACGTAATCTTGTAAAACATTATTGTTTTATTAAATAATATATTGAAATAAATGGAGTGGATATATAATTTTCACATAATGACTTCAACGTAATTAAAAAATAACTAATTGAGTAATGAAACTTAATATACATGGTGTGTTATAAATGTATATAGTTTTTGTAGTTATGCAGTTAATAGTTTTGAATTGAACTACTATTAGACATACGAAAAAGTATTCTTCCGATGAGTTAAGAACCATCACATATATCTCTAGATTTTGGAAACATTCAACTTCAAAATCTGCAATGCAACTTTTTCGCATGTTAATTGGTATTCTTCATCAGTTGAATATATTGTCAAGTGCTTCACATATAAACATTATAGTTTCATAATATGATGTTTTTAGTTATTTTTATCGTATGATTTCAAAATAATTTAAGGTCAAAATGATCATCGAAAGTCAACAAAATCAAGTGTTACATTTATTATTGGACGGAGGAAATATGTCTTTTTTATAAGAACATATCATGGTATTTTTAAAATTAATTATAATACGTCATACAACTTTAACTTTATGTGAAAAAATAAAAATTTAAGAAGATAATAAATAAAAAAGAAAAAATTACGTCAATAAGATTCGAACCCAACACCTTCAACTAAAATGATGATACAAATAATAGAGAAAAATCACGCCAACAAGATCCGAACTAAACACATTCAATAAAAATAAATAATAAAATAATGGAGAAAAATCACGCCATCAGGATTCAAACCCTACATCTTTTAATTAACTAATGACACATGTACGCACCAGATTGAAATTGGATAAGCAAGATCAACGGATTAAAATTGATTGGTAGGTCAATCAATTGAGTAAATCAACAGGCTTATTATATATATATATATATATATATATATATATATATATATATATATATATATATATATATATATATATATATATATATATATATATATATATATATATATATATATATATATATATATATATATATATATATATTCATTTACATGAGGTGGAATCATTCTAAATTTCTAATAGAAGTTATCCCTAATTTATGAATTGAATCTAATTGTCATGATCCATAAATGTGAGGTGGAATCATTCTAAATTTCTAATAGAAGTTATCCCTAATTTATGAATTGAATCTAATTGTCATGATCCATTTGAACACCCACACCCACTAAATATGAACCCTCCCAAAAAATATTACAGGGTCCAACCACATTATTATTATAAGAAGAAAATTTCGGTCTCTTAAAAGGTTGAATTCACAAAAGGTCAAACTTTAATCAACAACGCTAACGCTAAATGTCTCATGAGTCATGATGAGCGAAAAGTTTTGGATGCTAGTTTTAAAACAGAGATTTTAATCTTTCTCTGTGTATTCGATTTCATATTTCCTACTTTTGTGAATATATTGTTGGGTCTTGTGTGTCCACTTTTTCCGTAATAACTGAATAACATGATCAATTCAGTCGATATATGTGTGCATCTGTAATTTGTTAATCTTTTAACATACTGTACAATATATGCTTTTCTCTTTCCAAAAATATCTTGGGAGTTGACGGATTGAGTTTTCCTCATTCATGACTTACCCCTATTATTTTCATTTGAAATTAATAAAAATAAATTCATTTTAGTTCATATCAGTTCAAATTCATTAAGTTCAGTTCAGTCAATTTAGCTAATAGTATTTTATACTACAAATAAGTTTAGTTTAGTTTAGTTCAGTTCATATCCATTCAGTTCAGTTCAGTTCAAACTTTTTCAGACGAAGATAACATAGACTTATATGAAGAGGTGTGGAACCATTAGGGTTTATTTTAGGTACCAAAACTGAATTTTAATATGTGTACACATGTCCATTTTTTTTTATGTCTTACGATTTTTGATTTATCAAGTGAGTGGTTGTCACATGGTCGTTTGTTCTCTTTTTTCCCGTGAAATTAATAAATTATTAAAATTAGTAGTACTTAAATAGAGAACGGCGCACTCTAAAGTGCATAAAAACGAATTTACAATACATATAGTAGTTCTTGTGTGTATATATATAAAATCAAATTAGTCAAAATGAAGAACTGGTTTGTAATGGAGGGGTAAGTATAAGTACATATGCACGCACTCTCACGAGATTTGTGGAGTAAGGATATATTTATTATTGTCTTTCACATGAGTACCCGACTCAATTGATTAATTGATTATTAGTGGTTAGAGCAAGAACTAGGGGACACCCCCTCTCTCCGACCTTTGAACTTTTAAATAATTCTATATATGTAATTTCGTCCCCAAATTTTGAATCCGCCCTGAATAAATGGTTCAGAGTGTTATTGATGCTAATTCCAAACTAAATTTGTGTTTACTGTACTTCCATACACCTAAAATCAAATGAGCCACGTTATCCATGGAACATATGCCGTCATTCCGTCAATCCAACATGTTTCTTGTGATTAGTTTAGAAAGGATATAATAGACGATTATTATTTAAGTTGTCGAAATTTTAGAGAGCCACGTGGGTGAGTCGGTCAACCGGTAGCCAGTAACAATCCTCAGGACAAAAGTCAAGTCCCACACGCTCTTAAAAGTCCCACAGTTCGGTTCGAAACGGACACGTAGCGGTACGAAATGGGTGTGAGAATATTAATGCCTCCACGTGTCGTTACGTGAAGTGATCGAGTAGTGGATGTGGTTTGGTTGCTTTACCTTAGCCGAGTGATCTTCTCTTCTCAGTTCTCACTCTCTGTTAGACTCTGATGAGCCAACTTATTACGACACGCACCACCTTGCTCCTAACATTTATCATTCTCTTTTCCCATTATTTTATTAATATGATTATTGTTTTATTTAGTTTTATACAATAATAATAAAACAGGAAGTAGAATAAACTATGTGGGCGTTCATATTACACGTGGCACGAAAGATACGATCTTATGGAGTATGTACGTATTGGCTTTGGCCACATTCTAAAGTGTAAAGCACTAGATAAGATTATTCATACTTTTCTCTTCTCTCTACTAGTACTCCACACAAAGACGACAATTATTATACTTCTCAATTATCCTTTCCCGTATACGTTTTAGCAAACCTTAATAACTCATTAATTTCATTAAACATTATAATTAAAATTAGTTTATTGCTTGGTTAAACTTGTTGCTTCTTAACAAGATTTTGTATTTTATTTTGGGGTTCGTAGAAGGAGGGGAACAAAAATAAATATTTAAAATTACAAAGATTTTTTAAAAATATCTTGAAATGCTTTATGATAGAGATTAAAATTTTGTAGAGGGGAGAGAACACTCTCTTTTAGTGATTTAGATAATCTTTGAATTCAATGTCATGGTTACATGGGCGAGATTAAGTTGATACACTGGCTACACAATTACACAAATGAACATAACATGTCTTTGAAACTTTCCTACTTGGACACAAACTCAAAAGCTATATGGCGTGTTAGAATGTTCCACGTCACTTATGAAAAATACGGTAGATTATCATATCATATTGCATGAGTCTGTGTCCATATGAGCAAGCTCAAAAGATATTGCAAAATGTAGATTATATACTTAGTCCAATTTAGTGGAATCAAGTTGATAATGGATGCTCGGCCGATGATAAGTTGGAATTACCAGAGATGTTGGTTGTGATTCAATCATTGCATATGAGACAAACGTGTTAAAATGTCCAACATCACTTATATAAGTTGGCTAACTTCTTAACGGGAGCACGACTTTTTAATGGGATCGATCAAAGTCGACACTAATATGGTGGATCACATATGTAATTTATTCAGCAAATGTCACATTATGTAACTATTACTCATTTTAACCATTAAACGTTTAATTGATCATTTTCCAAGATGCCCGATATACATCCTCATACATTTAGTATAAAAATGATCAACTTTTACAGCTTTTTTGAAGACAACAAAAATAATTTAGTTGCTTCTAGAATATGCCATAGATCGAGTGGATAAGTAATCCACAAATAAAAATAAAAGACTACAAGGCCTATAAAAACTAAAATGCTTAGACTGGAAAATGTTGCCTTTTTCTTCCAGAGCACTGAAGTCTGCTTAAGACCCAAAATCAAATTCAGCTAGGTAGCATAATTTTCAAGTTTCTTAATTTGAATATTGCTTGTACAAAATACAAATACCTAAATATTTCTTCAACATATACACGCGGTTAGAGAGACCTCAAAGTCAGTATTAAACTAATTATCCAACAAAATCATCACTTTTTTTGAAAATAGATAATATATTACTCAAATTGATGATTCAGATTACATGGCTTTACAAAATCACCCCTAAGTAGCTACCAGGCGGGGATAAGCAACTGTGAAGTCATTCTTTACAAAACGTTCTAACCAATTCGGGGCCTGTTGCCAAACATGTAAGCTAATCACATGATCTTGATTGACTGGAAAATAATGAAGATCACTTGGATTACTTCGTACTGGCTGCAACAAGTGCGACGTTCCTGAAACATCTCCTTCACTTCCAAGCTTGGCTAGTGCGTCCGCAACTTGATTAGATTCCATGTACACAAAACGATATTGGATATTCTCCATTAGTTGTAGCATAGTTCTGATATCTCTAAGCAGTTGCAGATGCATTCGATCCCTCACGTAACATCTGTTACAAGTTAAGATGACATACTTAGAATGAGATTGAATAACTGAGTTTCGTATATGTAATTGGTTTGCAAGAATAAGTCCTTGCTTGAGAGCCATTAATTCTGCCATGTTATTTGTGCAAATGCCTATATGACCAGCTGCCGCTGTTAGCACATGTCCCAAGTGGTTTCTAAAGATGATTCCTATGCCAGCCGGGTCTGGATTATCAATAGATGCCCCATCTATATCCATGGCAGTATAACCAGCTGGTGGAGGGATCCACCTACAAAGATGCAAATGTACTGTCTTATGTGATGCGTGATGTAAGTTTTGCATGTCTTCCATAAGATGCATTAGGTGTATATATAATCCTTGACATGTGAACTCTTTGTTGCTAAAAATGAATGCATTCCTGTATCTCCAGATGAGATAAAAAGATGTAATTAACAGGAGTTGTATATGTGCATTGTGCTTGAAGTGTAGAAGGAGACTGAGCACAGAAGGTTGAGACCTAAACCAAACATCTGGCCAAATAATTCTTCTGAGCTCATGAAATTTAGGACAATCAAAGAATAAATGCTCAATAGTCTCCTCATGTGATCCACACAGTAAGCAAACAACAGATTGCAAGTAATGTGTATGTGCTAACCAAGCAGCAGTTGGTATCTTATGATGCAAAGACATCCTGAAAAAGAATTTAATTCTTGGAAGTAATTCAAACTCCAAACTTGATGCCACGGGATTAATGGTCCCATTGAAACCTGAGTGATGAGATGTTCATATGCAGATCTAACAGTGAAAACACCCGACTTAATGTGAAGCCAGATTCTTGAGTCTGTATGTGGTATAGTGGGTAAAGGAATGTTAACAAGTTGTGCTACCATACAATAAGGTAGAGTAGCCAAAAGCTTGCTAACATTCCATGCTTGATGATCAATAAAATCACTCAATGGTTGAGGGTTGTGTTGTGTGTGCAAACCTTGATTAAGTGTGACTTTATTGAACCAGAAAATCAATGGATGATCCTGATTCAATTTGCCAACCAATTTGATCCTGAAAATTAGGCAATACTGAAATCAGTTTGTTCCACAACCAGCTATTAGATTTCTTATATGATGAGTTCAGAATACTATGATTGGGGAAATATTTATGCTTGCAGACTCTCACCCGTAAATTATGTGGCTGAGTGAGTAATTTCCATAATAATTTAAACTGAAATGTTGTGTTTAATATACTTAAACTCCTAGACCACCCATAGACTTAGGAGTGCAGATGAGTTTCCACTTTATTCTACCTCGCTTTTTCCCTTGAGCAGAAGAGTTGCAAAGAAACTGGGAGTTTAAAGTGTTTAATTTTGAATAATTAACTTTGAAATTTTTGCAAATGACATAATATAAGCTGGAAAAGCTATTGTTATTGACTTAATTAAAGTGGTCTTGCCTGCATAAGACAGCTTCCTACTATGGAACATGGAACAAATCATACTTTTTTTGGCCAAACAAAAAGGGCATGCCCAAATATTTGTCTGTTCTTTTGTTGTGAATGACACCCAACTGATTGGTGATGCTATGCTTCAAATGCATTGGTGTTTTTGGAGAGAATATGATTCTTGATTTTTGCCAGCAGACCGCCTGGCCTGCTCCTTTTTCATACTGATGTAAACATGATTGCAGTGCTATGCTATCTTGTGTAGTGGCCTTACAAAAAACTAGACAATCATTTGCAAACCCTAAAATAGGAATATGCAGACCTGACCTGGATGACCTAAACGTATGCAAAATTTTCAAGTTCACTACATGTAGTAGAGAGTGAATAAATAAATCTTGACATAATATAAACAAATATGGAGACAGTGGATCTCCTTGCCTTAATCCTCTAGAAGGTTGCCAAATTTGAGCTTGATTAATCTTTACTTGATACGAGACTGATGTTACAATATGCATGATGAGTTCAATGATTTTTTATGGAAAATTAAATTTATGCAATGCAAACTTGAGGAAAGACCACTCTAACCTATCATAAGCTTTTGCAATATCTAATTCCAATGCAAAACAATGAGCAATTCTTTTCTTAAACATGGTGTGCAACATTTCATGTGCTAGAAAAATGTTATATGTAATTGATCTGCCTACTACAACTCCATTTTGAAAAGGAGTAATCAATTTATCCAAAAAAGGCCTAATTCTATTAACCAAGATTTTTGATATAATTTTGTACAAAACTGTACAAAGACTGATGGGCCTGTAGTCAGAAGGAAGCTTTGCATCCTGCTTCTTGGGTATAACCACCACTAATGTTTTGTTAATTTCATGAGGAAAGGAGCAGTTAGTAAAAAAGATTTCACTAAAGAAATAACATCTCCCCCACAATATCCCAATATGCAGAATAAAATTTTGAGTTAAACCCATCATATCCCAGTCCCCTTGCTCATTTTGGATGCCATGCACAATCAATTTCCTATATTGATTGGAAGCCAATGCATGAAAGTATTTAGTATTCCCATCTCCAAAGGTAACCCATTTTCTTTTTGCTTTTTTATACCAATACACTTTCCTTTGAATTAACAAATGATCTAACTCCAGCTTTAATTGCTTGTACTGATTTCCTAGGACAGAAGGATTAGTATGTATCTTTTGATCTATAAAATTTATTTCCTGGAACTTCTGAGAAATTGATTTATTCAAATGATGCAATTCAGATAGATGCCAGCCTGGAATTTCCTTACCCAAATGAGCACATTTTTGAAAAACATTTAAGCTTTGAACACTATCTTGGCGCCAAAACTCCTCTAATTTGGTTTTAAATAAAGGGTTTTGCACCCAAATATTTTCAATTCAAAATGAAAAAAAAATCTTCTAAAAGAGTTCCCAGTGCCAGTATCTATTAAAATTGGGGCATGATCAGAAGGATAAGTGCATAAGTGCGTAACTGTAGTGTGTGGGTAAGTTTGGATCCATTTAGCATTACCACAAGCTCTATCTAGTCTCTTACTAATATAATTCCCATTAAAGCTCATATTGGACCAAGTATACTTGTTGCCCTTATAACCTAAATCAACTAAACCACAGTCCATTAAACATGATTGAAAATTATTAATTCTACTCCATGACTCCCTATTACCACCTAATTTTTCAGACGGGTGCAAAATGGAATTAAAGTCACCACAAACAATCCAAGACGAATTAACTGAAATATTAGAGTGTCAACGACGAAGTTTTTTCCATACCAGATCGTAAGCTCCAGGATTAGCATGCTGGTAGAGATTTGTGACCTTTGCTGGACTGGAGTTTGGAACGACTGTATCCACAAGCCTTATATGCACCACCATGTCCTCAATATCATGGACCCTCATATCACACTCTGCCCCATTCCAAAGAACCCACAATCCACCAGTTTGTGGTGTCTCCGATAGCATAGACATAGCCACCTTATTGGTATGTGGCAAAGCATCAATGTAACCCTCTGAAGCCTTAGTAGACAATCTTGTATCAAACACAAAGGTGACCACTGGCCGATGCTCAGTAATATGTCGTCTCAAAGGCTCTTGAAATTCAGGCATCCTTGCTCCCCTAGCATTCCAAACAAGCATACGCATTTCGTTGGGATTAACAAAGGTGTTGTGATGATCTATCCACTGTGCTGGACCCAACTTGTCTTCCCCGCTTCCTAGTGGGACTGGAGTGACGGTGTGGCGCTGAATGTTTTCCCATGGAAGCACAAATATCAAGTGCCTCTGATCCATCCTCGTTGGTAGCACATGTTCCCAAGCCGTGTATCTCACTGCGAGCTGCTGTGTTGTGTTCAGAAATTGGATCAACATTGGGATCTGACACAACGGAGCAAACTTCAGCAGATTCCCTTCTATCAGTTTGAACCTGGAGAGCACTTCCCTCTCTCCTCCTGCCTGATCATGATGTTGTGAGTGGCTGATGAGGTTCCGATTATCTCTGTGACGCTCTGACTGCCCTCTGCTGCCTCCTGCTGATTATAAGTCTCCATCGCCGCTGTTTCCAGTGAATGAATTGTGCATCCGTTGGTGCTGACTGAGAGCGTACCGGAAGCTGTGCACTTGAAGTCTGGGGTGAAGACATCTGTTGCCCCAATGGCTGGGAGGTCCCGATGCGGAGCTGTGGAACAACCCGGTGAGTGAGCGTTGAGGGAGATGAGCAGTCCTGCTCTGAGAGGAGCTGCCTTGCTCCAACCTTCTTCTGGTTTGATTTCTTGCTGCCTAACGGATCCGGCGGCTTCTCTCCGCTTGTTGTGTGTAGGCACTGATTACGGATGCTCTAAGAATGTGGGGTGGGGCTAGTTGCGGTGGGTTTATCGGAATACGGACCATACCTAGATGCATGTAACTGTTTTAAGCGTTTAGCTGGCCCATGAAGTCGATTGGAGCTTCGATTTGAATCAGGCCTTGGAGAGGAGCCATTGTTGTCATGGGTGGTGGTGGAAAGTAGGGTTCCGCCATGACATTGAGTGTTGTTGGGTAGGGCACTGCTGGATATGGGAATGGCGGTGCCACAGAGAGTGGAATCAACAGAATTGGGCTGCTGGAGTTTGGTTGCATTGGTTGAGTTGTTGGTCTGGAATTCATCTTGATTTTCTTGGGAAACGGTAGAGTTAGGGTTTGTAATGGAATTGAGAAGGTCAGGCTTTAAATGAATATTATGGGAAGAGAGATTTTGATTAAAAGTCTGTAAACCTTTATTATGATGTAAAGCTTCTGGTGTTTTCTTACTAAATGCATCATTATTTTCTTGAGCAGTGTTAATATGTGCTAATAGGTCTGCATGTTCTTCTCCACGTGCCTGCTCATCCATATAATTACTTGTTGCTAATTGATCATCCTTAACCACAATGCTTAGAATATTAATTTATGTTGTAAGTGCTAAGCCCACTAAGTCTTCATGGGTTAATTTATTATATTCTGGGTCCAAATTTTGAAATGGGTTGGGGTGATGATCCAAAGCACTTGAATGTTGGGCTGGTGATGATTTATTGGCATGCAAGTCCACCGCCTGCTTGCCATTACCACTACCACCTTTATTTAAAAATGTAGCATGTCGATCCCTACCCTTATTTGGCGGTGGATTAGTAGTAATATTTTTTCCTTTGTTATTTACTATTGGATTTATCTTCCGTTTTTGTTGAAAAGTCCTATTCCTAACAAAAGGTTTTTTAACCACTGTTTTCCAATCATAATCCTTAATATTAGATTGTGTATGTGCAGAAACATGATTATCTGATTGAATGTCCATCATGTGATTAGGTTAATTCAAACTACCTATCTCCCTAATATGCGTAGCTAGCTTGCAAATATTTTGCTGATGTCCTAACATGCCACATTTGAGACAAAAATCCCCATTGATTTCGTACTGGACTTTTTGTAATTTAGTACCAATTTGTATGACAGGTTTTAAGGGTGGTGAGGTATCTACTTCTACACAGATACATGCATATCTCGTATGAGATACATTGGCCGTGTGTCCATCAATCTTTATGGGTGTACCTAAAAGCTGGCCAATCTTATAAGGTGACTTATGATGATAAAGTTCGAAAGGTAGATCATGCAATTGCACCCAAACTAACATATAATCAATTGAGCCTTGCAAGAGATCAAAACATAGCTTCCAAGTTTGAACAGCTAAATAATTTTGAAATAGATACCAAGGCCCACCCGATAAAGCAAGCAAATAATCATCCATCATGCTGTTAAAGCCTTTTCCCAAAAAGGTGGTTGATAACGTACCTTTTAGTCGCCATAATCCACGTAAGTGTTTGGCAATCTGATTTACCTCTTTAGTGATCCCTACCGTTTGCAAGAGCAACACCATGTGCCAAGTGCTGCTGAATTCTGTTAATTCCTCCTGTGTAAAAGACACAAAAGGAATACTCTCATGTTGTTGTGTTGCTGAAGTATATTCCTCAAACATAGGTGACTTCTCTAAATGGTTAAACCATTGAGGAAAATATTTGTGTTGCGTGTTTACTTGAAGCTTTCCTTAAATGACATATGGCTAATTTGCTTGCTAGATGATGAAGGTATCCCTTTGCTTGACTGTGGAATATCTAAACAATCCATTGGAGTTTTAGGTGAAGTTTGATGGCCAGAAAGATTAGGTTTTTTTTTTTTGAATAAAAGATGATATATTAAGCAAATGGAGGAGTTTTACAGCTACATATTACAAAACACAACAACAAAACGCCCTTAGCTTGCAACAAGCTGCATGTAAGAGTTCACAAGTCAGACTGTGCAAAATGTGTTAACCAATTCAGAGGGTCATCCCAAACTCGCAAGTTACTCACATGATCTGGGTCAAATTGAAAATTGAGGAGACCACTTGGATTAGTTCGTACTGGTGGCGGGAGCAACGTTCCGGAACCGAACCCTTCACTTCCAAGCTTGGCAAGAGAATCCGCAGCTTGGTTAACCTCTCTATATACAAAACTAAATTTCACATCCTCCATTTGTTGAAGCATACTTGTAATGTCCCTAAGCAGCAACTGCTGAAGTCGATCCTTCGCGTAGCATCTGCGTATACAAGATAATACATATTGGGAATCAGATTGTACAATTAGCTTTGCAATGCACAACTGATTTGCTAAGAGTAATCCAATGTTCAGTGTTTTAAGTTCAGCCAAATTATTTGAACATATGCCAATAAATCCTGATGCTGCCCGCACTATTTTACCCTTATGATTCCTGAATATTATTCCTATTCCTGCAGGTCCTGGATTATTAATAGATGCACCATCAATGTTCATGGCAATATAACCTAGTGGAGGAGGTTGCCATTTATAAAGATGCAAGTGAACATGCCTATTAGATGTATGTTGGAGAATTTGCATGTCCTTCATAAGATGCATCAACTGGAAATATATGGCATGTGAAGATATATTTGTGTGCCTAAAGAGAAACGCATTTCTGCATCGCCAAATTAAATAGCAAGTTGTAATAATGAGTAATTGTGTATATTCATTATGTTTAAAATGCAAAAGAAGGCCAAAGATGATGGTTTTTGATGATCCCAGACTGTTGGCCAAACAATTTGCCTTAAGTATGTAAACTTGGCGCATGAGAAGAACAAATGTTCTATAGTCTCCTCATGTTGTGAACACATAGCACACAAAGGAGACTATCACTTTGGCTTTATGCAAAAAACAGCAGTAGGTAACTTGTGATGGAATGACATCCACAAAAAAAATTTTATCTTTGGCAACAACTTAAGACTCCATATTCTATACCATGGAGGTGCAGGCCCATAAATGGGTTGTGTAACTACGGCCTCATAGGCTGATTTTACTGAGAAAAGACCTGTACTAGTATGTAACCAGATTCTAGAGTCTGTTCCAGGCCGTGAAGGCAATGGTACTGTCATAATATGTGCTACTACCCTAACAGGCAGAGCAGTCAGAAGTTTAGATATATCCCACATTTGTTGTGAGATAAAATCACTCACAGGCTGTGAAGCATGATGTGTGTGCAAAAGTGCACTAATAGATGTTTTTTGGAACCAAATGTCATTCCAGAAATCTATACTAGTACCAGTTTCAATTTTCCAACCAATATGTTGTTCAAAATCTGGTAAAGCCTTTATCAAATTATTCCAAACCAACTCTGTGATTTCCTATATGTTGATTCCAAAACATTGTGGTTAGGATAATACTTGCTTGCACCCACGTACCCACAAATTAAGAGGTTGTGTAAGCAATTTCGAAAGTAACTTAAATTGAAATGCCATATTCAACAACCATAAAGTCCTGACCCATAGACTCCATATACTTAGGGGTACATACATGACTCCGTTTGACCCTGCCTCTCTTTTTACCCTCAACAACCAGAAAGATTAGGTTGAGGATGTCCGGAGGTTTTGCCATTTCTTTTGGGTATGTTATAACGAAATCATCACTTAAGGCACAAGTTTACTTGACCAATATATATTACCATGAGTATGTGATACTCAATTAAATTAATTAGACTTCCTACTAGTATAAAAACACGAGTACACACTACCCTTCTCTTAACAATAATTAAAAAATAAACCCTACCAACACCTCATTGGCTCTACCAGATTCATGTCTACATTACACTAATTTTAAATATTATTGTATTTTTTATTTATTTATATTTATTTATATATACAGGGAACCACAATCGGCGGCCGCGCTCAAATGTGACATGTTATCAAATAAAATGAAATCATCACAAATTCTCCTTTCATGAAATTTTGAACGCGTGGCCAAGAGGTTGATATTCCTCTCTTTAGGCTTTGTTGGATTTGCATTAAAAAAAATTAGTTGAACTTATCTGAACTAAGCTAAGCTTAATGAACATGACCTAAATTGAACTGAATTATTTGAAATGAAATGAAATTGAATTCACCACTTATTTGAATTATACTAAAATGATTTTAATAAATTAAATATAAGGTGGAAAAAAAAACATTATTAACGAAATTGAGGAACCTTTATATATCTCTTAAAATATCTATGAAATAAATTAATCCTAGTGCAATGTTATCCAAAGGAAATAAGATTACATTAATTATGGAATTTTCCATTTGGAAAAATCAGAATAGTAAATCACATTTAGTGCATAGATATATCATCTATATAATATCTCCATGATATATAGCTTTAATTAATGTTCAAAATCTCAAATATCAGGCCAAAATCATCAGTTTTTGGTATATATATATATATAGTTTTACTTATCCGGTCCCCTATTACTTTTAGAGTTTTACATAGGTATGCCAATAAGTAAGAGAAGAAGAAATATCTCATAAAATTAAAAAAGGAAGCACACGCGTAAGAATAAATGTAAAATTCCCTTAAAGGCATGTATTGACTTGGAAAAGGTCCTTGGGGTGGAAGCAACGCCAAACAATTTAAGTAGTGTAGAAAAGCGTAGAAGAAGAACAAGTCGGTCACCATGACTGTACCACACACGCGTACTCCCAAACTGTAGAGAAAAACCTCCACACTCACACGCAACTCACTCTTTCCACCCCTATATATACCAACTCTCACTCCCCTCACTTCTCTCATTCATTCATCCATTCCACATATTTCCCAAAACAATAATATATCAAATTAGAAAAAACACTCACTACTCTCTTCACAATCACAACACAACCAAAATATGGCCGTCGAAACATACAACCCTCCAGCTGCGCCACCTCCTCCTCCGCCTTACGATTTCGACTCGACCGACTCCTTCCGCAAAGCTAAGCGTTCGAAGCGCTCCCATCCATTGAAACGCGACTACTCCGACGAGGAAAACCTCGCCGCCTGCCTCGTCATGCTCGCCCGAGGCGGTCCCACCACGGTATCCAGTCCCGGTCCCACCGCAGTGGAACCTGAAACTCGACCCCAACCGCCGCCGCTCCCCGACACCACAAACAAGCAAACCTTGTCCTACACATGTAGCGTGTGCACCAAGTCTTTCCCATCCCACCAAGCGCTTGGGGGCCACAAGGCCAGCCACCGGACTAAGCCGATCGATGAGAACGTGAACACCAAAGTAACCGCTTTCGCCACGGAGACGGCGCTAAATTACGTTTCTGCCCTTAACCCTCGCGGCAGGATTCACAAGTGTTCGATATGTTCCAAGACTTTCCCGACCGGGCAGGCGCTTGGCGGGCATAAGAGGAAGCACTATGAAGGGGTGATTGGCGGCGGTACCAAGTGTAAAAGCGCGACGGTTTCCGGTGGTTCGAGTGGCGTCACGTCGTCGGCGAGCTCTTCGCACGGCGATAGCCACCGCATCAAGGAGTTTGACTTGAACTTGCCGGCCACGCCAGAGCTTGATTTGGCTTTAGGGTTTATGTAATTTAGATTAAAACATTTGTTTGTTTTTACTTTTACCGCCTGTTGTAGTAAATTTTAGGATATACTTTTACTATATGTAAATGGTTGGTTATAGTACTACTATAGTACTAGTAGTTAAAAACTTATGACAAATATTAAAGATGATTCTTTAATTGGGTGTAGCTTGTATATTGGATACTGGACCATGGATCGATAATGGACTTGAGTTTCTAAATATTTTTTAATTTGCTGATCAATTTATTTTTTTGCAATAGAGTGAAAGTTAAAAAGATAAGATTTTGCTGATCTAGATTGTTAGATGATCAAAGTTTGCCGTGACGGTGTTTAATTAGGTAAGTACATGTGACTTGGCAATTGTTAGATGGGAGTGTTTGAGAAGTAATATACGTTGAATTAAGTGGCTAATAGTTGTTCAAATGAAATGTTTAATGATCTCTATCTGTAACGAACTAATGGGCCTAACTCTTCTGAGTACGTGCACATAATTAACACGTTAGGCAAGTTCATTGATCACGTGTTTATGCATCTAACTAGCTAATTGGGTTGTTAGCTAGGATGATGATAAATTAAGCCATGAAAACGGATGGATTAATTGAATATTGGTTGTTAGAACAAGTATTGTTTAATTTCTCACTGTGGACTCAACTCAAATGAAAGCGCAATTAAAATGAGTTGGTAAAATATTACAATCGATCGGATAGATGTGTATGGGGTGTACGTTAATGAAAAGTGACACTTGACTTTGCAGTGTGGTCGAGCATACAAAGTGTGCCCACGAGAACTTATCTCAAAAATATGCTCAAAACGTTTTCAATTTCCTATTAGCTAAAGGATAGCAGGGCCGGAACCTGGGGCCCGGAGGGCCTCCCAAAAAAATATATTTCTAAGGCGAATATACGATTTTTTTAATTTCAAAGGGAATTACGATTTTTCAACTTTTGCCCACCCTCCCGAACTTTCAAAAATGATGTATATGTAAGTTCGTCCCCCCTAATCATAATTCCTGGTTCGGCCCATGAAGGTTAGTACTATCAATTGGCCCGCCACGGGGGTTCGAGTCACCACGGGGTAAATGGGGAACCATTATTGATCCTCGCTTTGCCGCTTTGGAAAAAATCAATTGGCCCGCCACAGGTCGGTTCCGCATGGATTGGATTCATAATATATTCATTTCATTAATTACCGAAAGGAAGTGAAAATTCACATAAAAATACGAAGTATACTACAACTTTGGCCTTTTAGTGCTGGATCAATTTGAATTCGCCCGAACTCAGTCCATATCAGATGGATTTGGTTTTTTTTTTTCTTTTTTCCTTTTTTATCAGACTAAAATTCATAGATCATATTCAAATTTTCAGGCCCTTGCATAAGTTTGAATCTTTGTTTACTCCTCAGCTCACAACTGAAGATCAGCAAAAACTCCTCGTTCCTTCCTCAGATCAGGAAATCTGGGAGGGTGCTAATTCCATTAATCCAGAAAAGGCCCCCGGAATATATGGTTTTAGTTCAAAATTTTATACTTCTGCATGGCATATTGTAGGTCCTTCAGTTATTTCTTTAGTCAAATTTTCTTCCAAACTGGTGTTTTTTATTAAAGAATCAATACTACTCAGATTAGTGTTATTCCTAAAAGGGAGAATTCTCAGTTTCCAAGTGATTACAGGCCCATCAGTTTATGTGCAGTGCTATACAAAATTATTTCAAAAGTTTTAGTACATAGGCTCAGACCTTTATGGACAAGACAATATCTACTTTGCAAAATGGTTTTGTTGCTGGCAGACAAATTTCAGATAATATCCTCATGGCACAGGAACTGTTACATACAATGTGAAGGAAAAGAAATTCAAAACAACATTTTTTGGCATTAAAATTAGACATTGAAAAGGCATACGATAGAATAGAATGGAACTTTCTGAGATTAGCACTTTCTAAGTTCAACTTCCCACATCATTTAAGTAATATCATTATATATGTTCACAGTTACTACAATTAATTACAAGGTTAAGGTGAATCGGGTGCTCTCTCAGTCTTGGACTCCACAAAGGGGTTTAAGACAGGGTGATCCACTGTCACTTTATCTTTTCTTGCTTTGTCAAGATCTGTTCATTCTCTACTTATGCAACAAGATGTCTCAGGGCCTTATCACTGGTCTCAGGTCTTCTAGGCAGGGCCATCAAGTTCCTCTTTTAAGTTTTGCAGATGACACACTTGTATTTTGCAAGGCTGATAAGAGCCATGTGTTGCATTTAAAGCAATGTTTACAAGATTATGCCATGGCAGCAGGTCAATCTGTCTGCTGGAATAAATCAAGAATAATTTATTCCCCAAACACTCCTATTCATTCCAAACAATGGATTAATCATTTCTCAGGAGTAATTGCTAATAATAGACAAGATAAGTACTTGGGAGTGACTTTCTTGTTTGGAAGAAATAAATTAGGGCTTTTTCACTCTCTCATTGTTCAAAATAGGATTAATAAGTGGTATAATCGTTTATTATCTTATGAAGGGAGGAAGGTACTCATTCAATCAGTTACTACTTCCATTCCAGCTTACTATATGTCTATTGCTAATGTTCCTGTCACAACTTTGAACACTATTGATAAGCTTAATAAAAGCTTCCTCTGTAACCATTCACTTTCTGGTAAAAAGAAGGGGAAGGTTAAAAAAGTCAAAAAAAACACAACCCATCTAGACGAGAGGACGAGGACCCCTCCAATAATCTCGTAATCGGTCCCAATTTTAATATTTAAAGACTTACCACCCCTAATACCGTAGGTCTCACCGACACGTGGCTTTGATATGCTGTGACTGGTAAGAAGCTGTGTCAACTTGACACAATAGTGTACGTAAAAGTAATACTAGGGCCAGTATGCTTTATAACTTGTAATCCATTCCAATCGAATTGGGCCTTTTTGTGTATTAACTCGTCCACTAAATTCTGGGAATTTATTAAGAGCCGGCCGCCAAACCCCTTCATCGGTGGGGTGACTAGTGACTACCACGTGTTAGGTGACTCATTTCAGAATATACCCCGAAGGACGACTACTAGAAATTTCATTTCCTTATTTGGAAAGTATCCCCACACGTTACTGGATGAGTGTGCAAACAAAATTGCTCAAACAATAAAAATTCAACCTCATCGGCTCATCACTTACATCTAGAAGGTGCATGTCTATTTATATGGCATTCTGTCTAACACATATTGATAAAATATCATACACATATCACCGTTCAGTCAGTAATCGATTTATTATCTTGTGGCATGGCGGATTTTTGATGAATAATAGTTTTTGTCGAACACATATTGATAAAATATCAAACACATATCACCGTTCAGTCAGTAATCGGTTTATTATCTTGTGGCATGGTGGATTTTTGATGAATAATAGTTTTTTATTGTTGTACTCGTGATAACTCGACTCCACGATCTATTCATCGGAAGAAATTGTGTTAACAATAAAGTTATTTTTTTTATTATTATCAACTTTTTATTGATTTATTGCCTGCAAATTCCAACTAATAGTGTGCTCACAAATTTTGGGTATTGCATGGTTTCTTATTATCATTATCAACTTTTTATTGATTTATTGTCTGCAAATTCCAACTAATACAATACCAAAAAAAATAAAAAATAAAAAAATTAAAAAAAAATCAACTAATAATGTGCTCACAAACTTTGGGTATTGCATGTATTAAGTTTCTCGTATTATGCTTATCCAATTTCCTACAATTTTAATCAGTAATAATAGAATTATATACTACACGCTATATGCCAAAGTCGTAGAATTGTTGTAAAAATGTAGCTACACACAGTATAAAAAGAAAAACAAACAAAAGAGAATTAAAAAAATAAAATTGGGTCAGGTCGGGTTACGTACGGGAGTAGTATATAGGTAGCTAGGCTGAGCACAGTCGATATATATATATTGGACGCGTCAATTTTATTTAAGTTAAGATGCGAAATGGAAACCCCCTTCATTTTTCTTAAAAAACAACCGTCATCGAGCTGGGCCTGCATCTAGTGAGCCAGATTCCAATCCCTACATAGTCCCTTATTTTTGTTGACTTTTTCGATGTTCAGTTTGATGTCAAATTAATTACTCTCTCCGTCCATAGTAAAGTTGCTCATATTCATTTTGGTCAACAATATAAGAGTTATGTGGTATTTAATTGATAAATGAATAAAGAATGAATGAATATTGATAGTGGGTATTATTTAAATATAGAATGAATAAAGAAATGATAGTGAGTTGGTAAAGTTGTAAATATGAATGTGTTATGAGGGTATTAGTTAAGTGAAGTGGGTGGTCCATTTACCAAATATGGAAATGGGAAGCTTTCGTTTGGACTACAAAAAAGGAAAGTGGGAAGCATTGGACCGGACGGAGGTAGTATAATTTATTATATAAAAAATTATTTTAAAATTATATTATGAAATTATAATTCTTATATTTTTATAATATAACTTTTAAAATTAATTTCTTTCCATAATGAATTACAATTAATTTGAGCTTAATTTCGAACATAAAAAAGTCAAATGAGATACTTTAAAATTTCTGGAGGAAATAATATTCGATGATGATGATGTGCAATGATGGCTGTAGGGGTGTGCATAATCATTCCGATCAGATAATCCGACAATTCGATTCGAACCACTCTGATCCCAAGTCTTCAAATTGGGTTACAGATTGAGGTTCTTACAATCCAAAAACTTCAGTTGTCCGATCCGACGATCCATGGATTACCCGGTCCAATCCGATATTTACTCGAATATAAATATACTAGGAATAACGTCACATACTATGTACGTGAAGCGTTTTCCTTGTTGCGGTTTATCTTTTATTATTTTAATGTTAATTTGGTAACGATATGCATAACGGTAAGTATTAAAGTAATATAATAAGGCGATTGATTTACCCAATTGATTGACCTACCAATTGATTTTAGTCCGTTGATCTTATTTATTCAAATTCAATCTGGTACGTACATGTGTCATTATTTAATTAAAATATATAGGGTTCGAATCCTGTTGGCGTGTTTTTTCTCCATTATTTGTATTATTATTTTTATTGGAGGTGTTCAGTTCGAATCTTGTTGGCGTGATTTTACTCTATTATTTGTATCATTATTTTAGTTGAAGGTGTTGGGTTCGAATCTTATTGACGTAATTTTTTCTTTTTATTTATTCTCTTCTTAAATCTTTATTTTTGACACAAAGTTGTATGGTTGTACTATATACTTAATTTAAAAATAGTCATGATATGTTGTTATGAAAAAAGACATATTTCCTCTCTCCAATAATAAATGTAACACTTGATTTTGTTGATTTTTCGATGTTCATTTTGACATTAAATTATTCTTAAAATCATACGATAAAATAATTAAAAATATCATATTATGAAATTAGAATGTTTATATTTTCATAATATAAATTTTTAAATTATTTTACTTGAATGTTTACAAATAATTTGAGGTCAAAATACTCCTAAAAAAAGTCAACAAAACTAAGTGGTACACTTGTTATTGGACGGATGAAGTATTTATAAATCAAACGTCAATTTTGGTTTGATGATAGATAACCTGAGGACACTAGGCCACTTGAAATTTGAATACCGTCCATATTGCGGCATTGACATATCAAAAGGCATCGACGAAACAAAATGGCAAGAGATAATAATGACATACATGAGAATATATTCAACTAATGAAGAACACTAATTAACATGCGAAAGCTGCATTACAGATTTCGAAGTTGAATGTTTTCGAAGCCTACAACTTGCTCCGGTCACTGGAGCTTGCTCCGATCAGAGCTTGCTCCAGTAGATCGGAGCTTGCTCCAGTCGACCGGAGGAGCTTGCCCAAATCGGAGCAAGCTCCGATCTGGAGCTTGCTCCGGCGCTCCGGTACCGGAGCTCTATAGAAGAAGAAGAAGAATTAGTTTTTAAATTAATTTTGATTTTTTAAATTAAAAATTTTAAATTAATTTTTTATTAAAAATATATAGTTTTCTTAAGTCATTTGGTTGGAAGGTTTCTAAAGTGATGGTCAACTCAAATGTAGTTGAGTTTGGACTAAAATGTAATTGTATGCACATGGAGGTCTTTTTGAGAAAGGGGCCATTATTTGTCACTAAAAATCAAATTTATCTAATATTTACAAGATTACGCTTCACACTACGCGTGTGACGCAGTTTCTAGTATATAATTACGGCGAATTGCATCTAAACCACCTCTTAGTTTTTTTAACGATATGCATAATGATAAGATTATATAAATAGGGCGAATTGCATCTAAACCACCTCTTAATTTTTCTTATTACTTTTTTATCCCTCTTAATGTTAATGTTAAGTAAGACGGCTACACCACAATTGTGGCGTTTGCAGTCCCAGAAACATGATGACTTCGCCTACACCGCCATGAACAATATTAATATCAACAAGATCAATACTTTTGCGTAAATCAATGTATTTCTTTTCATTATGCTGAAATTGAATTAGTTGTAATCTTCTTCCAACTATTTCTTCAAATTTTGACGATTAGTCATAATTAAGTTTTGATTTCTAAAACTTGAAGATGATGATAATTTTGTACTTCGCAATACTTGATTATTATAATAATTATTACATAAGAGTCCTGGAATGTTTAAAAGTGTACTCTACTAACATATGTACGCACCAAATTAAAATTAAATATATAGAATTAACGAACTAGATTGAAATTGAAATTGTTCAATTTTATTCCAATTGATCGATTTCAATTGCGTGGTCTAAATCATTATTAGATAGATAGTAAATATATTTTTTAATTTTTAATATTTTTATAATAAAAATATAGGAATTAATCTAGAAAGTTGAAAGTATAAATAGAAGCATATAGTCACAAGACTTATAAACGCTTTTAAACTTTGAATGTACATGCAAATGTTTGGAAGTATATATATAATTTATTTTCATTCGAACTTGACATCGTAGACATGAACTATATAATACTTTTATCTCGTCGTACTATTATGTGCTATCACTTTTATAATCCGCTTTTTAATGTTAAAAATTCTTAAAGTAACCAAAAGCTAGGGCTGAGGAGATGCCGCCGAGGAGAAACCCTGGAGATCCGCCACGCCCCCGCGGCCGTCCGAAAAGTAAGGACATGACGGTTGATGTGGCAGCAGGGGTTTCGACGCAAGGAAATCCGGAGGCAAGCAATGCCTTGATCGTTACTGATGAGGAAAGGGAGGAATCAGAGACACCGGCAGAGGGGATGAGCGCAATCCCTATTGAATCGACAGCTCCAGCGACGCTGAGGAATGAGACAGATCAGGAGATTGCGACAAGTAATCTGAATTCCGTTGACGAAACAATTGGGCGAAATAACCCCACAGCCACAGGTATTCCGACACCCCCTGAATTACAACAGCAGAAACTTTGGGTGGACGTCATACGGGGTAATCGGTTGCCGCAGCGAGGAAAAGGGCTACAATATGTCGCACCAAAAATTGTTAACGGTGAGATAGAGGTTGAAATCACTGATGAGGATGTAGCCTCTGAATTGAAACATTGGGAAAACTCTCTGATTTTCTTTGTCATGGGAACTGATTTCTCTATGAATGCTGTTAAACAATTTATGATCAGGAATTGGGAATGTTCGAAACTGCCAGAATTATACTATCATGACGAAGGATATTTCATCATTCGATTTGATAACAGGTCAGATTGGGAGGATGTTATGAAGAAAGGACCTTATTCAATTGCAGGAAAGACGATTATCTTAAGGAAGTGGGTACCAAATTTCTCCCTCAAGGATGACCTGCTGCGTACAATGCCTGTTTGGGTCACTTTTCCCTTTTTGCCTTTGCATCTGTGGAGTGCACAAAGTGTCGAAAAGATTGCCAGTGTGATCGGTACTCCCCTGGTCACTGATGAGTGTACGGGACAGAAGTTACGGGTATCCTATGCCCGTGTTTTGATTGAGATTGATGCGACGAAAGAGCTCAGAAAATCCTTGGTTATCAGAGATAATTATGGCAAACGAATTGAGCAACCTGTGGAATATGAGTGGATGACGCCGTTTTGTGAAAAGTGTCAACAAACGGGACATGATTGTAATGCTAAACCTGCTGTCCGTACTTCTCCCCCACGCACTAGACCTCCACAGCAGCAGAGAAGAGAACCACGATGGGTGGAAAGGACTAATGTGCAACAAAACTCCCAATTACAGCAGACTCATACTCAGACACAGGCCGCTCTCCCTGCTAACCGAGTGAATGCGACTGGGACTAGAGGGGAAACCCAAGGTGCTGCGCCGAACCAAGGTAGAACTGGACCGGTACTTACTCCAGCCTCCACTGCACAATTGCAGTCGACTAGTATTGACACACGCAGACCTGAGCAGCAACAGTTACCGGGGGTAAATACACAAATCAGTTACGGTGGAGGACAGAGCACACAGCCCCAAGGGTCGGGCAGTAGAGCCACCGAACATAATACCACTGGCCAAGTTGCTTTGCAGAATCCCAGGGCTAATGCACAAGGGAGCAGGGGTAACAATAGAATGACTCAAGCGTCCACAGGTAACAGTACACTAGACACTAATGTGAGGAATGGATTTGAGGTCCTTGGCACTATGATTGAGCCGGGACCTGATCAAACCTCTCATATATGTTAGCTTGGAACACTAGGGGGCTGAACAAAGCAGCAAAACATAGAGAGATTGGCTCCCGTCTCGCTGATTTGAAAGTGACTGTTGCTGCTTTACTGGAGACTAGAGTAAAAAAGAATAATGCTGAAAAATACGACGTAAACTTGGCCGACATTGGAGTTATTTAGATAATTATGACAAACATGTGAACGGGAGGATTTGGCTCCTCTGGAATGATCAGAACTTGGATGTTAAGTTGATCTCTATGACTGACCAGTTCCTACATTGCGGTATATACAACTTGTCTGGAGAGTTGACACAATGGGCCACCTTTGTGTATGCGCATAACAGACTTGACCAACGAAGACAATTGTGGGCGAATTTACAGGACCTGGCGAGTGGTATTTCTGCTCCTTGGCTTGTACTCGGAGACTTTAACAATGTCCTCAAATATGAGGATCGCATTGGGGGACATGAGGTTATGGAGACGGAATTTCGCGATTTCGCACACTTCATGGATGAAGCAAACCTGTTTGAGAAGAGAGTGAAGGAGATTACTACACATGGACGAATCGAACTGTTTACTCCCGTATTGATAGAGTGTTGTGTAATCCGGCTTGGTTTCAACAATTCCCTAATGTTCAACTCTCTGTTTTGGAACCGGGTATCTCCGATCACTGTCCGCTTTGGTTGCAAAGCCTTCCGTCTAGTACACGACCAGTGCAGCAATTCCGTTTTATGAACTGTATGGCCTCTCATGATCAGTTCTTAGCCACCGTCCATGCCAGCTGGGACTGTCAGATACCGGGACAGCCCATGTATTCGGTATGGAAGAAACTACAGGCGCTCCAACATTCGTTAAAACCACTGATCAAGCAGTACTCAGGCATTCATACGAAATTGGAGGCAGCACGCAAGGAACTCATACAAGCCCAGCAGTGTTTGGCTCACGACCGGTTCAACGTGGGCCTAATTGACCGGGTTAAAACCGGTCTGGCCGAAGTCGTCCATTGGAATGACATGGATGAGAGGATCATGGCTCAAAAGGCGAAAATCACTTGGCTACGGCTCGGGGACAGCAACAATGCTTTCTTTCATGCCACCGTAAAGGAAAAAAACAAGAAGACTGGCATATATAAATTGCGAACGGACCAAGGCCAATTTGTCACTAATCATGCTGATATAGAACATGAAGTAATCCAGTTCTACACCAACCTGATTGGTTCGACCTCCCCTAATCTGGAATGCATCGACTTATATGCCATGCGCCAAGGCAAAGAGCTTTGCAGGGAGGACAGGCTTGAATTAATTAAAGATATTACCACAGAGGAGATATGGGAAGCGGTGAAAGGCATTGGGGATAATAAGGCGCCGGGGCAGGATGGCTTTAACGCTAAATTCTTTAAATCTGCCTGGACTATTATTAAACATGATGTCACGAGAGTTGTCCAGGATTTCTTCCAAACAGGGCGCATGTATGCTGCGGTCAATTGTACATTGGTCACACTTATACCCAAAATGCTGGAGCTTGCACTATGAAGGAGATGAGACCGATTTCGTGTTGCACCACTCTCTATAAAATTATTTCGAAGATTCTCACCAAGCGGCTAAGCCGTGTGATAAACTCTGTTGTGGATGAATGCCAATCGGCCTTTCTACCAGGGAGAGTGATACATGACAATATTCTCTTGGCGAGTGAATTGGTCCGCGGTTATGAACGAAAGGATATTTCCCCACGATGTATGATTCAGATGGATATACAGAAAGCATATGATACGGTGGAATGGAATGCACTTGAGGCTATAATGGAGGAAATGGGATTCCCATCCAGATTTATCTTCTGGGTCATGCGATGTGTTCGTACTGTCTCTTACCGATATTCTATTAATGGTATCCCTTCTCCAATCCTAAAACCCAAGAGAGGACTACGACAAGGTGACCCTATCTCCCCACTATTATTTGTCTTATTGATGGAGTACTTGCACAGAGTTATGATGCAACTCAAGAACAATCCAAATTTTAACTTCCATGCAAAGTGTGAGCGATTAGGGATAATTAATCTCTCTTTTGCGGATGATCTTCTACTGTTTACTCGCGGTGACACAGTGTCTGTTGACCTCCTAATGCGCCAATTCCACAAGTTTTCTAGGTCGACAGGGCTATATGTTAATCAACGCAAGTGCAAAGTTTTCTGTGCCGGTATGAATAGACACACCAAGGCTGCTATTAGTCGCCTCACTGGATTCTCAGAAGAAAACTTACCATAAAGTATCTGGGAGTACCACTTGCTGCGCGTAAGCTTACTGTCAGACTATGCCAACCCCTGATTGATAAAATCACAGAGACGATCAAACATTGGAGCTCAAGGCTGCTCAGCTATGCAGGTAAATTCCAATTAATCCAAAGTGTACTCCAAGCCATGACGAACTACTGGATGCAGGTATTCCCAATGCCAAAGAAGACTATCCACCACATCGAGGCGCTTTGTCGATCCTTTCTGTGGAGTGGGACCTCTGATATAACCCGTCGTGCTCCAATCGCTTGGGATA
Organism: Plantago ovata; assembly: GCA_028274465.1. Lineage (NCBI taxonomy): Eukaryota > Viridiplantae > Streptophyta > Magnoliopsida > Lamiales > Plantaginaceae > Plantago > Plantago ovata. Next base: position 47,416,100 of record CM051455.1, on the reverse strand, counting down.
AGGTATGTGATAAAAAGAATCATGGTGGTTTGAACCTTACATCTCTTGTCGAATGGAATGTATGCACTATTGCGAAATTGCTGTGGAATGTTTGTTGCAAGGCAGATAAACTGTGGGTAAAGTGGGTTCATAGTTACTATATAAAGGGAGGAGATGTGATGTCAATAACACTCCCACAAGATTGCTCTTCGACGCTTAAGGCAATGATGAAGTTGCGGCCCCTGCTCCAGCACAGTAATTATTGGAATGGGTTGCCTGGTTACACTAAATTTCATACACGGCAACTATATGATGAGCTACGAGGGGATAAGGCAGTTATGACATGGAGGAAGATATGGTTTAATAATAAAGCCAAACCTCGTGCCCTGTTTTGTACTTGGATGGCACTAAATGGTAGACTGGCGACCAAGGAGAGAGTGAGGAAGTGGAACCCGCAGATTGACACGCGATGTGTATTTTGTGGGCAAGAAGAAACCCAACAACACCTGCTGTTCCAATGCCCCCATACGGCTGAAATCTGGAAGAAAGTGATGCAATGGATGCAAATACGTCGAAGTCCGACTGCCTGGGATGATGAAATAAGATGGCTTTGTCGTGTAATGAACAAATCGGGATGGAAAGCACAGATTGTAAAATCTGCTTTTGCTGAGACAGTTTACGCGGTGTGGATGGAGAGGAATGCTGTTGTGTTTCAACAAAGAACGCCGCAAACAGGTTTGGCTGAGAGGATTGTGGATGATGTTATCTACCGCTGCTGGATGGATACGAAACTTCGTACACATTGTGCGAGATTGATGATTTTAATAGAATAAGTTAGATGTTGTCGAAACTATCTTGGTAATTTTGATGTCGTTATGATTATGCCTGGATCATTTGATCGGCTTGCTTTGTATGGTTGGAATGGAATAAAAGTATTTTTCGGTTCCAAAAAAAAATAAGTGAAAAGTTAAAAAGTATAGGTTATGTTAATATTTTTCGGATTATCGGATATCCGCGGATTTCACTGATCCGATGCCGAATTAATTCGAATTCGATCCGGAAGTTTTGAATTGGATTATAAATTTAGTAATTTTCTATTAGAATCCGAAAAATATCCAAAAATAGGATTGGATTAATCCGATCCAATTCGATGTACACCCCTACTGGTAATAGTCGTGTAATTGACCACATCGTTTAAATCTATTTTCATGATGAATGTTACTTCCATCCACAATCCAGTTTTCCATTTAATTTAATTCGTTGGCTTTTTCCGCCTCCGTTTAACTTTGAATTAAGTTAGGGCTTTAATTTAATTGTAATTTCAGCGTGGGGTTTATTAAATTACCAATGTTAATAGGACAAGGCGACAAGAAATAAATGTTGAACCATGGTCCAACAAGGGAGGAATTGAAAGCCTTTTGCACTACAAGAAAACAGCCATTTAGCGACGGAATAATAGGTACGGATAGCATCCGTCGCTATTTAGCGACAGATCGGTGAGTGTAGTGACAGATGAACACGAACTGCGCTCTAAGCTCAGTTCGTGTTCTAATAGCGACGGATATGATTTATCCGTCGCTATTAGAGCGACGGAAAAAGTTATCCGTCATTATTATAGCGACGGATAACTTTATCCGTCGCTAAATATGTTGACCAGGCTATTTTTTATGAAGGAAAAAAGAAAATAAGTAAATAAATAAACATATAGCGACGGATAAGTTCATCCGTCGCTAAGTCGCAATATACAGACGGCCGACTTTTCTTCTTCCTCATTTCTCTGTTTCTCCATTTTTTGTTTCTCTCGTTTCTGCTTCTTCTTCTTCGCTCGATCCATCTCCAAACTCAACCAATTCAAGCAAATTTTAGCTCAAATCGAAGCCTATCCAACAAGGAGTTCGACCCCTAATCAATTTGGAGATTTTTTCAACAGTTTGAGGTTACTAACATAAACCCTAAATTTTGGGTATTTTTCATTTTGATAGTGATTTTGATTTTGATGGTGATTTTGATTGAATTTGTTCTATGTTTATTGGAGGCTAGGGTATGAGGAGCAAGGCACCTCCACCGCCACCGCGCCGGACCACCAACACTTACTTTCTCCCTCTCTTCCCCATTTAAAAGGTTAGGATTCCTAAATGTCAGTTTATTAATTTTAATTTAGGGTATGTTAATTTTAATTTAGGGTTTAGGGTTTCTTGATTGAATTTGTTAATTTTAATTTAGGGTTTAGGGTTTCTTGATTGAATTTGTTAATTTAAAAACTTGTTAATTGTTAATTTAGATAGTACATCAAGTGAATTTTGTTTAATCTGCCTAACCCTTTTTTTTTTTTCGTTTTTTCTTTTTTTCTTTTATGTTATTATGTACTTAGTTTAACTCAATTTTGGAAATGCTTAATAATTAACTCAATAAGAAAAAGAAAAAAATGATTAATTAACTGAATAAGAAAAAAAGAATATGTGACTGCAATGAACACATATTGGAAAGATAGAAAATATAAAAAGTTAGAATTTTTATTAATAATATAGTTTACATAACTCAATTCTAGTCACTCTTCATCCCCTCGTCCTCGTCCTCGGAACTTGACTCCTCATTCAAGAGTGATCAGTCGATGACATCCCTTGGATCGAGAAGCCGCCGTTGACATAGCTTGCAGAAAACTCCAAGGTCTTCGAAGTACTCAACCTCCTTGTGCTCACAAGGGGGAGGAGTAGGAGACTGGGAGAAGGTGGAGGAAATGCCTCTTCCATAGCTTCCTCCATTTCAGCCCATATCTCGGGCTGAACTTGTGGTGGGGGAGAAGGTGGGGGGAATGTGGGAGTGTTTCTTCAAATCTGAATTTGTTAGGGTTTTCCATATTTGTGTGAGAATATGTTAAAATTAGGTGACTTTTTATAGTTGGTGTTGGGAATTCTAAAGGACAAATACACTTTATTGTTAATGTATTAATGTACACATTCATGTAGCCACATTCATGTATAGGAAAAATTTATGAGGCATACATTTATGTAATGACTTTTAGGATTTTCGAAATTAAAGGATTTTTGGTAATATCTAATCATTTTATAAAGTGTGATGATGATATACGTATATGCATAAAAAATACAAACACACTGTCCTTCGGACACACCATCACTTCCATATATATAGATTGATGAATGGTATGGTAGGCCTGGGCTTGTGAATGATTGTAGTACGCTGGTACCGCAACAACAACATTTCTAATGTCGTTGTTACTGTACCAGCGTATTTCAGCCATTCTCAAAGTTTAGTTCAATATTGTAATCATGTAAACCCTCTATTCTTAATAAGTTGTATATACATAATGTAGTATGTGAGCAAGAAATATGTCTGGATGTTTTGGAGTTTGAAGTCTCCATCTTTAGTGAGTAACTAAAGATGAAGATTTCAAGATCTTAAAGATCCAGACATCCTTTCGTGTTCACATATAACGACGGATTTGTCTAAACACATCTTGTATTTGTCTAAACACATTAAGAGTTTGTATTTTAGTGTTTTGTATTTGATTGTGATGATGCTATATGTATATTAGTTTCCATGGATCAAGCACAGCAATTGGGTGGCCCTCGACGGATCAATGGGCTTCCAGTATTGTCCACCAACGGATCTAAGTAAGTTCTTAATAAATTGGTATTTAATTGTTCTTGTATATATAGTTGTCGGTACTCCAACTTTTAATCTTTCAAAATGTGTGACAGGTTTCAACCTACTATAGCTTTTAGAAGGATTACAATGCTCATGAAAAGAGAGTTCTTTACGCCTCCTGGGAGTGGTGGAGAAAGGTGGGCTACGGTTCCTCGACCCGTGAAGGAGCACTTGTGGGAAGAATTCCAGGTACTTTAATATCTTTACTTGAATATTTCTATATTGGATTCTTGGGGCATTGCCTTAATTATATATGTGTACGTACATTACTTGTTTAGCTGTTATTGGGGCATTGCCTATATTATCTATTCTTGGGGCATTGCCTATAGTATCTATTCTTGGGGCATTGCCTATAATATCTAGGCACATATGTGTACGCACATTATTTGTTCTTGTGGGGCAGTGATGTGGGATTTTTGTGGGATTGTTGTGTTGCAGAAATACTACTATGTCCCTCCTGCCTATGCGGAGGAGATATTGAGGGTATTCAACATCCGGGCGGAAAAGATTCACAGGCATTCAATTTATTATGCCAAGGAAAGGTACTTTCGACATAAAGAATGGGTTCGGTACCTCAATCCGGAGCATCGGGATCTGTGGCTGGAATCGTGGCAGAACCATGTGACCCGTGAGCAGGCACATAGGGATGGGGCGTTGACGACTGAAGGGTTCGGTTGGTTAGTGGAGAGCCCGTAGGATTAGTGCTTTTTAGGATTGTTATTCTTTATCCGTACATTTTAGGATTCTCGTTTATTTTAATGATTATCTTCGTACTTTTAGTTTCTTTGTACGTACACTTTTAGTTTTTTTATTGAAATTTCGATTATCGTAAAATGAATCAATCGTACATATTTTGTTAGTCGTACTCAATTTTGAGTTAAAATAATAATTTTTCACATAAATTCAGTAAAACAAAAAATCAATTTAAAAAAAAAAATCAGAGAAGTTAGCGACGGATTAGTTTATCCGTCGCCAAATTCCCCTCGCAAGGGAATGACACGTGTCCCTTAGTTTTAGCGACGGATAACATAATCCGTCGCTATTTACAGATACGGATAAAGTCATCCGTCTCTATGTTGGTCAACGACAATATAGCGACGGATAAACTGAACCGTCGCTACATATAGCGACGGATAATATTAACCGTCTCTTTATTTTTTAGCGACGTCACTTTTCGCGACGGGCTTTCCGTCACTATTGGTGTTTAGCGACGGATCGCTAACATATAGCAAAGGATGGCATCCGTCGCTAAAGTCAGTTTTCCTTGTAGTGTTGCAAGAAGACAGGGCAGAGGATTTGGGGATTTTTCCTAACCCCTTCTCCTAATGTGGCCTAGCTACTACCTGGGATGGGGGCTTTAGGCAGGTTGAAGTTGAAGTAGATTTTGCGAATGTCTTGAACATGATACAAGAAAGCATGGAGGCTCCAACACAACTGCAAGACACTGTTTCAGAGACTATTGCAACAGTCATGGAAAGTTGTGTTTCGGAAGAGAATGGTAGAGCATATATGCTTGCATAGTTGAGCTACAACCTACCGGAAGGAGGCAAATTTTTAGATCAACCTCCGAAGAACATTTTGCTTTGTTGCTGTTCGATTTAGTTTAAAAACTAGTAGTTTTCTGATGCACCCAAGACAAAACAAACAAAACGATAAATGTATAATGCACGCAAAATACAAAGAGAGAGACATACTGAAGATTAATCGATAGTTATCCGGCTCATGGGGCTTACGAAATTATGACAATCAGTCTACCAGGATCAAAATGTTCTTAGATGGCCAAGGAGCACTCCAATAGTCGAATCTGCCGAACTTACTTTGAGTATGATTGAGCGCAAAGAGAAATCGAATGAGAAGAGAAATATTAAATGCTTTGGATGATGTTGAAAAAATAAATCTTCTTCTCCATTTATTGTATGTGGGTGATACATTAGTCACCGTGTTTAGTTAACTTTATGACAATGTTAATGGTATGTTAATTGACCACTTTATCTGTGCTATTTGTTAGTCACCATTAAATATGTTGATTGTTTATTCATTTTTTAATTACTTATGTTTTGTTCATCGATCGTGTCCCCTTGTTAATTTCTTATGTGTTGTTGCTTGAATGTTGGAACAATTGCAGAAGGAATTATGGATGCCCAACATGATTATGGGGATCTATGGAATGTATTCGAGACCGTTGGATGTGATACATTCAAGAGTTGGGTGAACAAGCTGAAGATGGGGAGCATCTTGTTTTAAGGGCTTCTTACACCTGACACCCTTCTTAAAGTCCTTTATTACACCTGGGTACCAATTAGATCAACTATTACATATAGATACATTGCTAGATAAGTTTAATTACACTGTAACCCACAAATTTGACTTTTGACGAATTAAAGACCGAAAAGTACATTTTTACCCGATGAAATATCTGATTTTTTGTGACTCCAACCAGGTTTATTTTAAGTTAGGTCTTTTGCATATAGGTACCCCTCTTAGTGCTTTTAATTACATCTAGCCCCCCTTAGTCCGTATTTTGCATCCACTACCCTTGTTAGATGATATTAATTACATCTGGATCCACGAACTTGACTTTTCGCGAACTTATTTATTGAAAGTACTTTTTTACCCTTGGTCAATTATCAGATCTTTTGGTTGACCAAACAATTTGAGTTTTGGTCAATTATCAATTTTTTTCATTTTTACATAATTAACACTATTTATTTAAAAACAACCCACATAATTTTACAGTATTTCAAAATGGTCTAAAAAAGTATTTAAAAGCAAACCCCTATAAAAATTGTACTTCAATATAAGTCTTAAATTATTAATAACTAAAAAACAAAATAAATACAAAACAGTAACAGCTCTGATCGGACCGGAGCTGTTAGCAGCTCCGATTTGGATCTGTAAAAGCTCTAGATCGGAGTTGTTTGCAGCTCCAGATCGGAGCTGGTACGGACCATGTTTGGAGCAATCGGAGTAGCTCCGGAGTTCGATACCGGAACCGGGATAATTCCGGTACCGGAGATGAAGAAGAAGATGAATAAATAAAGAAACGAAATAGAAAAATAAAAAGAAAAGGTAAAAGAGTTAAGGCCATGTTTGTTTCTCCAGAAATGAATAGTGATTTATATCTTAGTCAACAAAAAAAGGGGGTCGTGGACCTGGATGTAATTCTGGGATTAAGGGGGTTGTATATGCAAACTCGTGTCCCAAGAGGGGTACCATATGATATTTACACTTTTAAGTTGGGCCCTGTTAAATTAAAAAAATAAATAAAAATTACAAAACTAAAATAAAAAGAAAAGTAAAAGGAGTGAGCTCCGATTGGAGCTCACCCAGCTCCGGCCAGAGTTCAACTCCGGAACTCCGGCCGGAGCTGTAAAGCCCCGATTGGACAGCTCCAACCGGAGCTTTACAGTAAAGCTCCGGTTGGACAGCTCCAATCGGAGCTTGTACTGTCAGCTCCAAACGAGCTTGTACTGTCAGATCTGAGCGGTAAAGCTCCGATTGGAGCCTTTACCTGCTCTGTCAGAGCTGTAAAGCTCCGATTGGAGCTTTTACGGCTCCAACCGGAGCTGTAAGCTCTATCGGAGCTTTTACAGCTTCGAACGGAGTAAATAGAAGAAGAAAAAAAAAGAAAGGAAGAAGTAAGAAAAGAAAACGAAAAATACTAAAATTTGATAAGGCCATGTTTGGTTTGAGTTGTTGGAGTTGTCCCGTTTGGGATGGTCAATGCTGAAATGCGAAATTGGGCTCAAGCGTAATAGAATATCTATTGTGGGTTTAGATGAAAAGTGGGTCTCTAATGGGGGTGGCATATGTAATAAGCCTAAATTACTTATGTTATTTAGGATTTGTTCTCTTCGTTTGAAATTTGATTATTTTAAGGCCGCTTCAATTAAAATTAGTTCAGATGCATTAAATTCAGTATCAGTTCAGTTCATATTCGCTCAGTAGTATTTTATAATACAAATAAATTCGGTTCAACTCAATTCAGTTTCATTCAGTTCAATTAGGTTCAACTCAGCTTCACTCTGTTCAGTTCAGTTCAGTTCAGACGAATAAAATAGAGCTTTACTTGTTTTCATTATATTTTTTCAGTTCTTTTGGCGACGAATCGAGTTGGTTTAGCGACTGAATTTTCACTTAGATTTTTGTATTGTATTTATCGTCTTTGTTTTTTATTTATTTATTACAAAAATATGTGAATAATTGAAACATATAGTTGAATGAACTAATTAATTTTCAACACTTATAAAAATAATATTTTCTAAATTATTGAAGTTTCAAAGGTATATTACGGAGTATTTTGGAAAATAGGAGAATTTTTCGACAACATTGTAACTTTGTGTATATCATATATCTATGCCGTCTATTATGTACCTTCTCTTATATATACTCTAGCTTTTTTCCTCTATATATTTCAATTTCTAGCTCTATATATTCCACTTACCATGTGGGTTTCAGCATTGAGAGGACAAATGTTTCCCTGAACTTTCTGTGATCTTCCTGGAATATTATATTTATCACATTGTATAGGACGGGGAATGGGTTTAAACTTTGTATTAATCATGTACAAACATTGAGCTATAATATATTTAAATATATATCTATATATTATTTCATATTTTAATGACGTGAGACTTTAATTGCATTATTGCATAATACAAAATTCACATTTAAAATTTAATTAACTAAAATATGTGAATTTGTCATCGTTATTAATATTTTACTACAAAAATATGTAAATGATAAAAATATGCAGTAAAAAAAAAGGAGAAATATCTTAAAGATTAGTGAGCATATTATTTCGGGGAGAGGGAGGGAGGGAGAGAGAGAGTAATACATTTTTAATTATAATAATATATATAGTACAATACCTAGCAACATGTGCACGACTAAGTCTTGTATTTTAATCTCATTCGTTTGTCTAACCCATACAATTCAATTTGATGCGTATATATGTAATCTTGAAGTAATTGGTGTAGAGCTTGAATCTTGTTAGCGTGATTTACTTAGATTTTTAAATTTTTTTTAATGTTTTCAATTACGTTAACTCTTTATCACACTTTAAGTAGAAGGTGCACAATTTCCAACGTTATTAAACAAAAATATTTTTTAGAAATATAATACTAAATATCGTTATCATGGAAGTTATATTTCTTCCTTTTTATTATAAGATAGCGGCGGGTTTCCAACATTATTAAAAATAAAATCTTTTTAAAGTGCAATACCATCAATTTCCAACATAAATATACACATATCACTAACTTAATAATTTTCATAATATGAAACATGTAGGTAGAAGTATTAATTTTCAATTTAAAGCAAAACTATGCCGTTATTATTCTAAATTTTTCCTTTTCAATTTACTTATAAAGTACTTTTAACTATAACTACATACCATCTATATATTAAGAAATTACAAGGAACATATCGTTAAACATTGTTTCAAATATATTTTATTGTATTACTCTAATTTTGAGTTTTATTTAGCATAGCAATGAACATATGTGTCGAGGTGAGATCATAATATTGCTTTAATATTATTTTTTGTCGAAAGTATTATTCGGTTAAATTTTTCAACGCCCTGGAGGATCAACTAGAGAGTTGAGCTCCATGTTGATCCTCCAATAGAGGCTCAATGGGCTCAACAGTTGAGCTTGAACTCAACTAATATTTTATTATTTTTTTTATTCGCTTATCTTACTTGTATTTGAGTTTGAAGTGCATGGTTTTTTTTCTCTTTTTCCATTTCACTTCTTCCGCGTTGTTTTCAACTTTTTTTTTTCTTTTTTTTTTTATACTTTTCTTTTGTCTTTCTATTCATTGTTTTTTACTTTATTTTTATTATTTTTCTTATAATTAATATATAAATTATAATTTTCACAAGTGTAGTTTTTTTATGTAATATTTTATGTTTATTGTTTAACTCTTAATCTTTTGTCTTCTTTGATTCATTGTGATGAACATATATATACTATTAGTCAACTTTGGTCCCGTCCTTTTTTTTTTGTTTATTATTCTATTTTCATTTTTTTTTCTTTTTTATGTTTATTATTCTATTTTCATAGTTAATAATTCATAAATAAAAAAAAATATAAAATACAATTTGTAAATCAACCATTACTTATAATTCTTATTACAAAAATTCTATTAAATAAAATATTACTTTATTGTATTCCGAAATATTTTATAATTTATATGATATTTTATAATGACATAAATAATAAATTTATAAAAAAGACTAATGAGAAAAAAGTGATTAAAGAAAATAATAATAAAATAAATTAAAAATCGAGATCTATGGGGATCAACTGTTGGAGCATGTTGGAAGAGTTGGGGAATGCTGGCGTGGCGTAGTTGAGCTCCACTTTTGGGATCAACTGTTGGAGAAGGCCTAATAAACATATAACTACTTACAAAGTATTTCACCAATGATTGGTTCAAGTACTATTTTACATTTTGTTTTTAAACGGCAAAATTTATTAATCAACACAATAATAAATGCTCTTGAACGAAATCTTACACATATTACAACCATAGGAAAACAGAGGGACGAAAACTCCACCAATCACAATCACTAACAAAAAAAAAGTCCCAAATACGAGTCTGCGCCTTAGGTAGGTGGGAGTCGATATTTGGAGGAACTACGTCGTTCCTAAATCTATGACTAGCTAACTCCGCGAGGCGATTCGCCATGCAATTAGCCTCCCGATATACCTCTTGGATGAAGATAGTCCCAAAATTCGTGGCTAGTTGTCGGATATCAGGCACTAGTGTCCATGCTAGACGAGCTGGTACCAACTTCCTGCATAAAACATGAACAACAAACTATGAATGTGTGCGAATAACAAGCGTTTGAATATATATTCAGTGATATAACAGCTAATAAACCTGCCCGAATAGCCCACAACTCAGTTGTAATAGTATCACACTTACCAATATACGAAGCTACGTCATGTTTAAAATTTCCCATAGAATCAATAAGTAAACATCCTAGTCCTGCATCACCTGATTCTTGCAACCAAGAACCGTCCATATACAGGAAAACACATGGAAAAGGTGGAGGATGAAGCTTACAACTTATTTCAACTCTATCAGCTAAGGGAACATCAGAGGGTGATACTAACATTTTCCTGGCTAGATAAATCATATTATTTTGAGATGAAAGTTTCCCACTAAAGACTACCTCAATTCTTTCTTTCCAAATTACCCAACAGCCCACTATAAAAGCTAACTGAGCCATAGATCCCACCTGAAAAGAAAATAACCCCGGCCCTATACTCTGGATTGCATTATAATCCACCGGGGGCATACAAACTAAACGAAAAAATTGAAAACCTGGACAATGAAGAATGAGGTGAGTACTAGTTTCAGAGGCACCATCACAAATTAAACAAATAAGATTGTTCTAGTAAAATATTCCATCTCCAGAGAAAAAAACGAGTTGGTAGACGATCATGCATGCACAACCAACCAAGCAAAAAAACTGAATCATATGTTGAGATTCTTTTAACATAACAAATCACCTTTTAAGTTTTTCATGGACATGGTATATATATATAAGTAAATTTATAGATTATTATGTGATTTAAAATTATATATATCAATTGAAAATGTAGTGTTGATGTTTATGAGTACTTAACTGGTCTGGTCTATGAATTCTGATGTAGTTTTCCTCATTCCTCGGCCATTACTTTAAGTTTCGCGAGTAGCTAATGGTAATGTAAATCCCCCGAACTCAAATTTGAATAAGCATGTTACTTTCCAAACTCGCATATATATATGGCTGGATCTGATCTGATTATATATCATCAGCCCATTAGATCTGCACGACTTGACCAACTTTAATTGGGCCTATTGATTCTTGGGTCGTATCAATCATTTGAATTCTAACCCGCTCTTTTTGCCCAACACAAGAACTATATATAATTCTAATTTCTAATTTCAATACAAGTATACAACAACAGTTAATCCTAGCTACTAAGTACTAACTAGCTAGATTAATAATGTAATCAGAAATCACCTATTTATAATTCTTACATGCGTCTATACATTACAATTGTGTTAGGCGGTATATCACCATTTTCACCGCTAACTTAAAGATTAGATAGGTACATTCCGCGAACTAATCAATGTGGTAATTTTAGATGTTGATCTCATTTTAGATATCACAGTCACCACCATGTTTGGATGCTTAGGACGGTGGAACTTTTTTTTTAAGCAGCAAAAAATTCATTAAACCCAAAATCAGTACAAGAATAAGAGGTGCATACCCCAATCATGATACAAGATGTATCACTAAACTTATACAAAAGAGGGCCCAACCTAGCCAACGAAGCTAGTGGAAAAACAAAACGGACTCCGGAGACTCTAGCTAAAGCTATGATCCCCTGAGAATCTAAGACTGAAGCGTAGATTGTGTAATGGCTCCTCGAACTTCAGAACAAGCAAACACTGAAACGAACTCGCACTCCCATAGCTCCCGGCCAGGGCGATTATGCAACACCACAACCCCACTTCCAACTCATAGGACATTGGAACTTAAATTAATGCTATGTAAGAGATTATTAAAACCCGTAACATCGATAATTAAACATAGTACGTTGCAAAGTTTCAAACTTCCAAATAGCAGTACGTAGCAAAGTTTCAAACTTCCCAAACATGCATGTGATGTGATGTAATGATGAAGCTGACCAATAGACCAGATATATATATTAGTCGAGTTCTCATGTATATTGCCAGCAGTATCGCCTAACATATGATCTCATTCAAAGTTGTTTTTGCCAAATTTCTAACAAGTATTTTTAACAGATACGCTATTACCTATTAGTCATCTACTTCTATATTACTACAATTATTTAGAACGTACAAATAATACTATCTAATATATATACAATATAAACATTTTATTTTAAATGCGAAAAGTTTACTCAGGCCGTACATAGGTACCCCAGTTGATCAAAAGAAAGAATAAATATTTTCTTGGTTATTGATTCAAACCTCATAGGAAGAACATTAGTAATATCTGATTTTTGAGGTCGAGGACTCTAGCTAAATGTATTTAGATTTTTTTTTTTTAAACGGCCAAAGATTATCATATATATTAAAATATATATTAAAGAGACAAATGAGCATTATAAGAAATTCGCGCACAAGAGTACAAATTAGAATCAACACGAGAGCCAAAACATGGTCCATTTCCCGTACATAGGTCGAATACAATATATCGATATGCAATTAACTTTATATATAATTAGGCTATATTTATTTGGAATCTTAACAACATTCTGACACAACGAAAACAATAATTATTTCAACGTCACATTATTATTAATCTTAGACTCAATTTTAAATAAATAAATTAAGGTTTAAACACAAAGAAATAAATTTAAACAAATAATACAACATCATGACTCGCAAGGTGACCATAACACATGCACATGTAAAATGTTAATGTACTAATGACCACCCCCGCCGTGCCCATGAGCTTCTGGTTCGCACTCAGCCTCTGCAGCTGGAATCATGACCGGCTTCTTCTTTTTCTTGGCCAAGCAAAACAACCCAACCGCAAGGAATGCAAGGAAGAATACTCCTCCTAGAGAGGCACAGACAGCTATAATTGTGGTGTGGTTATTTCCACCACCACCACCACCATTTGGTGGAGTGAGTGAAGGTGGAGAAAATGGAGAGAGTCCAGGAGCATTAGGTGCTGGTGGTGAGAATGGTGCGTAAGGTGATGGAGCTATCGGTGCGTAAGGATAATTAGGTGGATATGCTGGAGCGTTTGGATAAGTTGATGGTGGTGGAATGGTGTATGGTGCTTTCGGTGGAGAAGCTGATTTTGATGGTGGTGAAGCAGAATTTGTTGGTGGATAAGCTGACGGTTTTGGTGCTGTTGGTGATGGTGGAGAAGCAGAAGCCTTTGGTGGAAAAGCCGACGGTTTTGGTGGAGAGGACGAAGTTGTTGGTGATGGCGGAGAATAAGAAATCTTTGGTGGATAAGCTGACGGTTTTGGAGGAGAGGATGAAGTTGTGGGTGATGGCGGGGAAGCGGATTTTGATGGTGGAAAAGCTGAGGGATTTGGTGGACTAGTTGAGGGTTTTGGTGGATATGCGGATTTTGAGGGTGGAGGTGTGATTATCGGCAATGGTGGAGGTGGAGGAGGGGGGCATGCTGGTGGAGGTGGAGGAGGAGGGCAGATGGGCGGTGGTGGTGGAGGAGGGCATGGTGAAGGTGGTGGTGGTGGTGAAGAGTAAAGATAATTAGCCATCTTTATGCTTTTGAGAGCAGGCATTTTGCTTGGTAAAAAATGCTTAACTAGGAAAATATAAGGAGCTTAATTAAGTTTAATCACTTTGAGATTAGGGTTTTTTGTGATAGAGCAAAGTATGAAAGTGCATGGCATATATATAGAAAGATTGAGAACCAGGCTGCTTCTAAAATCTAAAGTAGATTTAATATCTAAAATTATAAATGGTTCCTTAGCTTTTTGGTTCCTAATTAGTGTCAGTTAAATTAGGACCACGGGGTCTAATTAATTACTCCATTGCACTTTTAAATTTGTGTGTCAGCTCTAATATGCTTAGTTATAGATTCAAGTTGAGTGAATTAATAAAATTGGTATGATCTAAGCTAATACTAATAGATTTATGTAGACATATATCCTTGACTTTTTTTAAAGACGGTTTACGGTTTTTAGAAAATAGTAGTATATATAATGGGTGTGATGTTTATATTTACAACAAGACCTACAATAAAAGGTGTGATTCGATAAAAAAAAATACGTAAATGATTTTAATAAACATACAAGTATTACTAATCAATCATTCAACGGATATATACTTAGCCGCCTGGAGTTTCGAATCGGACAGCTCTAGTTCGTTGGCCGTCAGAATTTTTGTTTAATAATGTGTAATTGCTTGCAATAACCAGTAGGTTCTATCTTACACGATTAATTAGCTTTAACAAATTAAGAACAAAAGTTATGGTCTTTCTTTTATAAGGCACGCCATGCTTTCATGATTTGTTGATAATGATTGATTAGTGTGAATGCTAAGTATTATAGTAAAACTATCCTTTTCCAACTCTTGTTTATCAAAATTACAGTAATCGATTTTGGTCTCGTTTGACGTTTTGCAACAAAATCGGACTTTAGAGATGAAATTGGCATAGGTGGGATATAGTTCAGTGGTAAAGAGTTGAAGTTAGAAATGTATTGTTGGAGAATTAATATAAATGATTAGATTGCGTTCCTCCTCAATAGCTACTTGTTATTAGGTTTTAAAACTCTATACCATATTCGCTCTAAATCCTTACACCCAACCACCATATATCATATAAACAGCGCAGAAGCTAGAGGTGTTCTTTGTGAGTTATATGGGTACCGGAGTAGTATAATTCAAGTGTATATGATTATTGGAGGAATTACTTTTCGTCGAGAAGAAATAATGCATGCAAGTGTATATGTAATATATTTCCAGCTTGCACATGCATGTGAGAACTTAAGTACAAGATGACGAGAGATTAGTTGGAATTTTTCATTAATTAATTAATCAATAGGTAACTAATTGTGATCTCATCATTGAGTTAAGATATTTAATTTCTACCTAATTCTTAAAAGGTCATTCATCCGTCCATGTTGAGTATCCCAGAAAACTTTATCCATTTTGATTTTTTCATCAACAATTTTCAATAAAAAATGCACCTCCAAAAATAAGGGTGTATTGTTTTTTAGGTGCATTTTTGCTACGACTATTGGAATCAATTAAAAAGTATTAATGATTCTGTTCAATATAAGGTAAGATTTAGTGGATGCATAAAAAAGTTAAATTGTAATGATAAAATATATAATAACATTACATAATAAAAAAAATTAAATTTTTATTATGTAATGTTATTATATATTTTATCATTACAATTTAAAAATAATTTATAGTCAAAGTTAACATTTATTAATCAGAAAAAATTAAAATGGGTAAAGTTTTTTGCGACGGAAGGTAGTGGATTATATTCTTAATTTTTCCCACCGTTGTAATTATTTCAGCTTCTTGAATCTTGAGTACATATTGAGTTGGCACAGATTAAAAGTAGAATATATTAGTATATGGCATGACCACCTGAATCATGCATAATATAAAACAAATGTAAAAATATTAGTCCATGACAACTAAACTAAAGATACAGATGTATATATATGGTACCAATTTAATCTCTCAAAGGTACAAATTTACTCTCTTACAAGTACAAATCTATTTTATAATCCAACCATAAACTTATAACATAAATAAATTTATGTCTAAAAGGTAATTCCTCTGTCCCCTTATAAACTTCCATTTATTTTTATTGACTTTTTTTAGTTTTTGTTTGATTCAAAATAATCCTAAATTGTATCGGAAAATTAATATTTGAACTTATATTATGAAAGTGTAAATTTTATATTTTCATAATATAATTTTCAAAATTACTTTTTCAATATGAATTAGGATTAATTTGAAGTCAAACGGAGTCTAAAAAAAGTCAACAAAAACAAATGAGAAGCTTACAGAGACGGAGTAACTAATATATATAAACATTATTTCTGTCACAGAACTTCAAAAATCAAACGTTTTTATTCAAAACAATACTTATTCCGACACTATTCAATGCCACACACATTTAAACGAATTTGAATAACAAATTATAGAACCATGTACGTTCGATAATCACTATTATAATCACGTACGCCCACCATGGCCAGCTCCGCCAACCACTCCACCCCCATGACCATGTTCAGGTTCACAGTCTGCTGCCGGAATCATAACTGGTTTCTTCTTATTCTTGGCCAAGCAAAACAATCCCACAACGAGAATGCAAGGAAGAAAACTCCTCCTAAAGAAACACACACCGCGATAATTGTGGTGTGGTTGTTTCCACCACCACCAGGAGTTGGTGGAGTGAGTTGGTGGAGTGAATGAGTTTGGTGTAAATGGTGAGGGTGAAATTGACGTGAAGGGTGTTGGAAATTCCGGTGGAAATGTATTTGGTGTTTGTGGTGGATAAGCTGGTGTCAGAGGCTTGTTGGGTGCATATTCGGGTGGAATATATGTTGTTTTAGGTGGATAGGATGGTGTTGTTGGCGTCTTTGGTGGATAAACAGGTGTTGTTGGCGTAGATGGTGGATGAGTTGGTGTTGTCGGATCAACTATGTTTCCTTTTACCACCCTTCCTAAGCAACTCTACACAATCCAACAAATTCCCATATTTCGATTCAATTACTTTCACCCAGAGATCATTCACTCCAATTAAAAGTTTTCACAACCATTTTCCAAGAAGAGCCAAGTTAAAGTTTTCAATATTTTTTAAGCCCAAATCCCCCTCCTCTTTAGCTTCACACACCCTTTCCCACTTCACCCAAGAAATTTTCCTTTTATCCTTATCCAAGCCCCCTCCCCACACAAAATTTCTTTGTAAGCCGACAATCTCTCTAGCCACTTTTTTTTGGAATTTTAAAAAAAGAGAGATAATATATAGGGAGAGCATCAAGGACCGACTTTTCTAAAACCAAACGACCCCCAAAAGAAAGAAATTTATTTTCCCATACCCCCAAGCGTTTCTCAATTCTCTCTTTCACCTTAACCCAAGACTTACCACTCCTTGCTCGACAACCCACCGGAAACCCCAAGTAGTTAATGGGTAATTTACCCACCTCACAATTAAGATAGTTCGCTCCACTCAAAACCTCACAAACCGACACCACAAACCCAAAAAGATTGCTTTTTTCCGAAATTGATCTTAAGCCCAGATAAAAGTTCAAAGGTTCTAAGAACACTTTTTAAAGTTGAAAATTTTCATCACACCATTCCCCGAAAAATATTGTATCATCCGCAAATTGTAAGTGTGAAACCGGGACTTTATTCTTCCCTACCAAAACCGGTTTAAAAAATCTCAAATTGGAAGCCCTTTTAATCATCTTACACAACCCCTCCGCCACCACTAAATAAAGAAAATGAGAAAGTGGATCCCCTTGACGCAACTCACGACCCACCGAAAACTCCTTAGTCGGACTCCCATTAACAAGTACGGAGTCACTCACACTAGACAAACACTCTTTAATCCAACTAATCCAAATCTCACCAAACCCCACTCAACATGTCAAAAAGAAAATCTCACCTTACTGAGTCATATGATTTTTCAAAATCAATTTTAAACAAAAAAACCTTCTTATTCTTTCTTAAAATTTCATCAACAATTTCATTCGCTGCAACCACTCCATCAAGGATATTTCTTTCACCAATAAAGCCGACTGATTTTCCACTATGACTTTTTCCAACACATTATCAAACCGACTAGCAAGTAATTTAGATAAAATCTTATAATCACTAATCACTCACGATATTGGTCTATAATCATGCAAGACATTAGGATTAGCCCTTTTAGGAATTAAAGTAATGAACGTACTATTCATATATATATACCTTTGCAAAGTTTGTCATTCTGGTGGAATCCATATAAAAATCGATGGCTTTGGGGGGCAATACTATCGTTCGTGTTGGGAGGTTATTGAATGAAGTTGGTCTATGTATATATAGGGTCTGATAAGAGCCAAAGATTTGTTTAGTTCATATTTGAGTATTAAAATTGGACAAGCGGCATTGCCAAAAGAAAAAAAAAATGACGAGAGGGTAGTGTTGCTTATTGCTACAAGGCTGTTTAAAACTTAAAATATCATTTTTACTCTAACAATCTTCAAATAGTAATTATTCATATGGTTTCAAGTGGAAATAATTAAACCCTCAGTTTATTAGTTAATCATTTTTAGAAATAATTTAGGATGAATTTAATCTGGTTCGGTGGCCGCCATGCATATAATATATATGGTTAATGGTTCATAAACTAATTGCAACAAGTTAAACAAGAAAAGAAGAATGAAAGAAAATTATGTCATTCTACACTGACTATATAATTGTAAAATGATTGTTTTTTCATTCCCAATTTGATACACGTCAAACTTATGTAGTGCTGGTAAACTTGAAATGTTTTTTTTAACGGCTAAAAATATTATAAAGCACCATCAAATAGTTTTTACAACAAAGTGCATAAGGAATGCAGACAGAAAAAATCTCGAAAGCCAACACAACCCATCGTGTAAAGAGTATATTAATTAGACAATAGCAAACCCCATAACCATTATGACTGTAGCATCAATTGACCCCCTCTAGTATGTCCATCCTATTAACAAGAGGTCAAGATCCGAGAAGTTTACAAGTTGTACCACCAACTCTTAGTCAAGTCTAAAGAAGCAGGCATATCTTTCATAGCAAGTTTAGGGGACTTAGTAGATACGAAAGATGATTTTCTCCTTTGGGCCACGACTCACGAAAATGGAAAGTTGCTCATGTATACTCTTAACAAGCTAACCAAAACAACAAATACAAGAACACGAGGGATGTATCACCTCAACACCGAGACAAGATAACCTAGCCAAAGAAATTTGAGGGGCGTAGAAGCCCAGAGGACCAACATTTTCGAACCAAGGAACAAACTTCACTTCCATAACAACTACGGAGAGGCCAAGGAACCGGGCAAATCGAGATGAGCCCGCCACCACCAAGAGAATCAAACACGCTTACTACACCAAAGCGCCAAGGGTCCATAACTCGAGCACCAATTAAACCCATCGAAACCAAAAA
This sequence comes from Plantago ovata, assembly GCA_028274465.1. Taxonomy (NCBI): domain Eukaryota; kingdom Viridiplantae; phylum Streptophyta; class Magnoliopsida; order Lamiales; family Plantaginaceae; genus Plantago; species Plantago ovata. The sequence goes on along the minus strand of CM051455.1, from coordinate 47,396,789 downwards.
CAACACACTGATTACTCTAAGGATCACATTCCTCTACCCTATGCCAATAAATGGACATTTGGCGAGTAATTTAGGTAGGATCAACAATATGTCCGTCAAACGCCAAGTTCCTTCATTGTTGTTGCGGGATGGCTTGTATTGGTTCCTACCTAACTCTCCACCCTATGCTCGTCTACCAACAAGTGACAAGTAATTTAAGACGTAAGCAAAATAATAATTGGGCGTGGTTGAACTTGAAAAGGAAATTTAAGAGTCGAACTCCTCCAAGGTGTTTAAAGTCTCGCCCAAAGGTTCAACTATTTGGATTATAACCCGAGAAAGGTTTAAATGAAAGTATATATGTCCTAGAGACAACCAACATTAAGGACGATATGTACTTTACCTCATTCAGCTTATTGGTATTTATTTATGTTACATTATTTAAGCATACATAAATACAATTGACATTACATTTACTGAATAAATTATTTGGTTGTTTGAATTATTCTGTAAGATGTTCCCAAGGACTAAAGATAATCACCAAGTTAGTGGAAGCTAGCGTGTCAGAACTTAAGTCCTAAAATTAGCCACTAGTTGATGGTCATTGAGATATGGGATATCAATGATGCGATAGAGACTAGCATGTGTTGCATCAGATCCTTCGAGGATGTAGTAGTTCTCACTGTTGCGAATAGCTTGGTTATTCATGATGGACACATGGACACTTTGGGGAGTGTTGGCATACCCAGCCGAGAAACCATTTGGTAAATTCTATTTAAGTGTCTATGGGAGTATCGGATTGTAGGGTGATGTAATAGTCTTCAGACTTGAGGTCAATACTACATCATATGTGGAATAATATACTTTGACCATGCGCAACGCTTGCACTCTTAAAGTATGGTAGATACGGCATGCGTTGGGTATATTAGGAAGCATATGGTGTGAGTGATTGGACCAAGATCAGGATTCATTCCTCCGAATAGATTCAAGGAGAGAATACTCTACATCTCATATTTAGTGCGATCATTAGTCAGTGACCACTGCAAAGATATATGTCAAAATGGTGTTTGGACATAATCATCTAGATCGACTAAGAAGATTGAGAGACAATGGATGAGTTATTGGAATAGACACTAATCCATATTCTAGACTCATTCGAGTATTCGAGAATGAAAGGACCGTATCATCAAAGTACTCTACATCACAGGCAGTTTGTATCTCCTCAACAAACGTTCCTTACATATTAGTATTGTCTAGTGACGATTGTCTAGGAATATTCACTGAGACCTTCATTTGATCATTGTCTAATATGTGAGGGCCTATGGGTCATATACAACTAGGTGATAATTCTCCCGATTAAGCACTAGGGTAAATTAAATGTCAATTGGGTTGATAAGATTTGATTTACTATTGTAAATGACATTTCATGGAAATCATTAATTAAGTTAAAATTGAATTTATGACTTAATTACCACTACAAGAAAACAACCAAATAGAGACGGATTAATAGCGACGGGATGCGATCCGTCGCAAATAGCGACGGATCGGTGATTTTAGCTACGGATACCAGTCTGACTGCTATTTAGATATCCGTCTCTAATTTAGAGACGGATCAGTTTATCCGTCGCTAAATTTAGAGACGGATGGATTCATCCGTCTCTAAATTAGTTGACCAGATTTAAAAAGAAAAAGAAATATTTTTTTAGCGACGGATCGGTGCTCATCCCTCGCTAATATTAAAAAAAAAAGAAAAAAAAAAAGGATAAGATCAGATCTAGATCTGGTCAATTCATCACTTCCCATTTTTTCTTTCTTTCTCTCTATCTCTACTCTACCATCTCCTCCACCTCTCCCCCAACCAACCGCCCCACCGCTGCACACCACCGCCGGATCGACTTCAACACCAAAATACCACCGGATCGACTTCACCACCACCACTTAATTGACTTGAACCACCACCAATTTCATCCACCGATATGAGGTGCCTCGACTTCAACACCACCACCACCACTACCTTCCACCAACGCCGCCGCGTTGCCTCCAATCACACCGGACTCCGGCTCCTCCTCCTTCACCTTCATCTCTACAATTTAAGGTATGTTCTCTAAACCCTAAGTTTTGGGAATCATTTCGATTTTTTCAATTTTTCAATTAATTAGCTTGAATTTGATATTAATATTCCGTCTCTTGTTGATCTTGTATACTTTTATACATGTATTGTACAAGTACATTTGTACGTGTTGTAATAATTTTGTTAAAATTGGTTTGTATTATTGGGAATAAATAAATAGTACTCTACGTGGGAATAAATAAGAAGTACTTTACCTATTTTCATTGTCCAGATAAATATATCTCTGTGTAGGATTTTTTAGGATGTGACTTATCATTTTATTCTGTACAGTGGTTGGATTGTAAGGCAGAAGTTTGATAAAGAGGTTGTTGTTGCCGATGATAAAGGTGAAGTTCCTGGTCGAAGTACATAGTTTAGAGACCCTGAGAAAATCATTTTTGATTGCAAACACTACAAGAGAAAGTGCAAGCTTTTTGCTCCATTTTGCAATCAATTGTATACATGCATATGACGAACACACTGATTATGCTTTGGGCAGGTAAGAGAAGAATGCATGAATTCACTTCAATTTTTGTCAATTTATTATTTATGTTGTAGAGAAAGTATAACGAAATGATGTGCATATCTTGTGTTATATTTATTTTTACTGTAGGGTGTGTGTATTTGTTAACTTACTATGTGCTTAAGTGGTGCTTTGTGAAGTAGATTGGGAAATTTTAGATATGTAATGAGGATCTTTGCTTTAATGTTACTAGTTTTAGTATAAGTATGTAATGAGGAAACATCCTGAATATTTCATACTTCACTGTACTTTATTTTCATTAATTCATACTATGGCTAGAGTTGTAAGTGTTTGTAATGAGTTTTTGAATATACACAACTTGAACTTTCCTTCATTCACAGTTTGCATTTTGTAAGCTAAATGAGTCGAGTATCCTTTCTTGTATGTCCTCATAGTTACTACCCATCCTATTTACTTTGAATTTGTCATCTCTCTGGTTGCATATCCTGTGCATGTCTTCTAATTTTACCTTATTTATTGTTTGAGAAATTGCATTTATAGTATAGAGTTTATTTTGAGTGAAAAGCATAGTTGTTTAATATATTGGTTAATTCATTGTTGGTTGGTTTAGTCTCTCACTCTTTTTATCTTTGAGAGATGGTAACATTCAAGTATTGTATTGCCTTCAACTATAATTTAAATTTACATTGTGGATATGTATATCTTTTATTTTATGTTTAGTACTTTCCTATTAGTATATTTATTGATTATTTTCGTGTAGAAAATGGGTGTTTGGTCTAGTGGTATGATTCTCGCTAAATGCGAGAGGTCGCGAGTTCTATTCTCGCAGCACCCCTTATTGCATTTAAAAAATTATATTTTTATATTTTATTATATTGTAGCTGAATTAAATAAATTAAAAGAAACATAATTTTTTTTTTTATATAAAAAATCAGATTTAGAGACGGATGAGCTTATCCGTCTCTAAATTTAGAGACGGATAAGCTTATCCGTCGCTAAAGTGAAGAAGCTATGGGCTGCCCGGTCAACGCTAAATTTGCGACGGATAAGTTTATCTGTCTCTAAATTTAGAGACGGAACAGCTCATCCGTCGCTTTTCGGATTAGCGACGCCACTTTTCTCGACGTCCTATTTAGCGACGGGCCATCCGTCGCTAATGGTATATAGCGACAGATCGCTCCGTATAGCGACGGATGGCATCCGTCGCTAAATCTTATTTTTCTTGTAGTGTACTATATTAAATAAAATATCAATTGGATTGATAAATATTTAATTTAATATTGTTGAGAATGTTCTATTTGATAGAATTAATTAATTAAGTTGAATTGAAATCAATGTACTTAATTAATTTATACTTTTAGAAAGTAAATTAATTAAATTAGATTTAATTAATAAAAGAAGAAAAAAATAGTTAGATTAAATTGGATTTAATTAATTAAAGTTAGAATGTGCATTTGAACCAATTTAGAATGAGGTTCAAGTATTAAAAGCCCAAAAAAAAAGGATTGATAGTAGTGAGTTTCGAACCCAAGACCTCCAGCTCATTAACTAGTATATCAGCTAACTGGTCGAGGCCCATGGATAATAAGTTATGCGTTTTATACACATATATCCATCAGTCGGCGGCTGATATTAGTTAGTAGGGTTTGAAACGTGTTTTGCTGCTTGTGGCTCTCCTTCTCTTTTGGATTTCTTCTATACATGGTTGTATTCGTTCTAACTCTTTTCTTTTCTTCTTGATTAATTCTCATTTATTATGATCTTTGAGGTTTCTTGTTTTGCTTAATGTAGATTATGAATATGGATTTTCTAGCATCCATGGAGAATTCATCAACGAAGAATTGAACTACGTTTGACTTGATCCTGAGGGTACGTAGGCAGCTTGGAATTGTTCTGAGTTCAGTCAGATTCTTTAGAAGATCATCAATTGTTCTTTGAAGAACAAATTTATGTAATGGAAGCTGGATAACGGGTAAGTTATTTATATGGAGCATGTTAAATAATCATTCAATCAACGATCCATGTAGGAAAATTTTCGAATTCCGCTGCATTAACCTTAGAGGTAATTTTCTACAATTACTAACATTAAAGACCCAACCGGTGATCACCTACTCGAGTCTCTTGCCAAAAGAGAACGCCCTTAACCACTTGGAAAAACCATCCCCAGAAGCCGCCACACAAGGCCTCCATATCCGTGAAGTTACCTACACAATCACAAGAAAAAAATAGCAAGGAAACATTAGCAGTTTGAAACAATGTTCCTCAACACCATCTTCCTTCCACCCCGTAACCCCCTGTTGGAGAATTAATATAAATGACTAGATTTTCATTCCTCCCCAACATCTTAAGCTTTTGGGAGAGTTGAAATTCTATCATGGTATCAGAGCCATCTGGCTCACGCCCACCTGGGTTCAAATCTCCCCGGAGACAAACTCCGCCCCATATTAAATTTCCACTCGATTGGCCTCCCCAAAGAGGTTGAAATCAGCCACGAGTGCGGGGGAATGTTAGAGAATTAATATAAATGACTAGATTTCGTTCCTCCCCAACAACTTAAACTTTTAGGAGAGTTGGAATTCTATCACCCCCTCTCTTTGTTTTCCCCAAACCAAGATCTCACAAATTCAAGCACAAATGCGGCTCCAAGAACCACGCCCCCACCGTATCATATGTACCTTCAAAACCTCCTTTCCCCTTAAGCAAGCCAACAATTAACCTTTAATTTTTTTCACAACTTGCCAAGGGGTTAAAATTTCCCCTGACCATTTCTTGGCAGCTTGAAACAACTTATAAAGTTATACTAGAGGGACTAGGGACTAGGGGCAGGGCCGAGGGCAGATCAATGAATTAAAATTTGAGGGTGAAATTATATATAGAGCTATTTGGAAGTTCAGAGAGGGGGGGAGTATAATTAAATTCTAAAAGAAAAAATCAATAATATTACTTATTTAAATTCTGAAAAATCAATGACATTATTGGTAGAAATTTCTTTAATTTTGAAATTTTAGGGGGAGGGACCCTAGCTCCTTCCCTGAATATAAATGTATTGTCTGCCAAGTACTTGCCCCCAACCACAAAATACCCAGTGGATTAATAATTTGTCTCGAGTATTTGTCATGGCTTTTTGAGCGATTTTACTTTTTAAGTTTTATCTTTTTGTATAATTTTTGTACCATTTATTTATATTTTTATTCTGTAAACATTTTTAGTTATAAAAAACAGTTATCCGGTAATTGTAATAAGAAGATGATTGCCAAATCTTCCTGTTGATCGAAGTCTTTCTTTCGATGAAGAACTATCACCAATCTTCTCCTGTTATTGTTCCGAAAGTTACATGTAAACAACATGATGAATATATATATCTAACGTACACACGGAAATCATGCTAGAAACTTTTCCCCTATATCTTACAGCTTGGGTTCAAAATATTCAATGTTGGTTTGGAATTTAATTATGTTTCTTCAACTTCAATTATCTGGATTTAATTAATTAGTTTATCATCACATACAAATTAGATAAATCCTCGATGGTAAAGACTACGAGGAAACTTAGATACGAGACCAAACAAGTTGCAATTGTGATTGGTAGGAGTAGTATATGAGACTGTATTTTAATTTATTGTTTTTGGGAAATACATTCATAAGAAATCTGCTCGAGTTCCGGTGTTCACCACAAAAGACCTGAAAAGGTATGTACCTATTCATAAGCAATCGCTTTATTTTCAGCAGCAAAACTCAACGTAAAGTTGTGAAGCTTCTTGCTGCAGTGATCACTACATCGATCTAGCTGCAGGAAGCTCTTAAGAAGCTGGGAAACTTTCTTTGATATGTTTGCTGCATCGAGGAAGGAAATTCTCTGCTACGTACGAGAAGGCCTTCTGTCCACTTTTGTGGTTTTCGATACACGTTTTCTCTCATTTCCTATGAATTTTAGTACAGTACGTAGATTCAATTGTATTTGAATGAATTAACGCATCCATGTATTGATCAACACACTATATATGTCCACAATATAACGTTTCACCTCACGAAATTTCCATGATTTAACGCTTTAATGACATTCATTTTCACAAATGCAAATACACATACATGGAAAGTTTGTTTCCAACGTGTTGGGTCCAAACGGCCAATACATCGAACGAATTAAAAGTTTATTTGTTTCGCTAAAAGTCCCAACAAAATTTGGGGTTAATCGTGCTTGATTCGGAGCAATCTTAGATAAGTTTTTTGGTGCCTAAAGTGTGAAAGTACAATATATATCGATCTGCAACGCGGAAGAGCAGATGAACAATAACTGTGTATCAGGAATACAAGGACGAAGAATTATCTGGTCATGTGCAGCAAGCAGTGCAGAATGATAACATGAACAAGAGAAGGCTGGAACCGGGTTAATTCATGCGAGTTCGTTTCTGGTTTAGAGCGTCAAGAGCGTGCAATGCTTTGTATACTAGAAAGTGTAATTTATGTAAACACGCTTTTACTATTCTTGCTTTGTATAAATACGCAAGTGTGTAGAAACTATCTATAGATTGTTTTTCTTTTTCATCATCAATAAACCCACACTTTATTTACTCTTCTCTCTGCAACTCTCTCCAATTTTTGTCTCCAACGCTTTTGATTGTTGTTCAGTAGTATTGTCCGGTTTATTCATTCACATTCACAAGTTCATTCTCGGTGTTTAATCGATCGATTGTCAAGCTCGGTTAGTTACATCTCTCTTTGTTTGCTGATTTGTGAGTTTACGGAAGTTCTACTGTCATTTCTAAGCTAGTTTGGTTTCTAGTTTACTTTGATTTGAGTATTTTTGTTGGTGGTGAGTTGAATCTGAGAAGTGTGTTGGCAAAATTGGTGGTTGCTTTACTGTTTGAGTCATTTCTGGAGTATTAGGGCTTATTGTTGTTGATTCGAAATGGAGAACAAGGATGATGATGGTAAGTTGTTGATTGACGATGAGTTGAAGAATACTGGTGGAAAAATTGTGAAAACTGGTGATTCTAAGTCTAAGGAGTCAGTGGTAGAACAGGATGCTTCAGATCCAAATAGTGTCTATTACTTAACTCCAGCTGAGACTATGACTTCTGGTGCTACTAAGGTGTTGTTGAATGGATCGAACTTTGTTACTTGGAAGCGTGAGTTCATAAGGAATGTGACTTTTAAGAACAAATTAGGATTCATTACTGGTGACATAGTGATGCCTAAGCTAGAGGGTATATGCCTTGGGTAAGGTGTAACAATGTTGTACTCTCATGGTTACTGCATTCACTCATAGAGGACATTAAGGCAACAGTCATATTCTATGACACTGCAAAGGATGTTTGGGATAGAGTCATTGATATGCATTCACACTCTGATGTGGTGAGAGTTTATGATATGCAGCTTGATATTGCTACCATGGCACAAGGTACCATGACTGTCAAGCAGTACTATACTCACCTTCGAGGAAAATGGGAAGAGTTGAGGATGTTCAGGCCTATTCCCAAGTGCATCTGTGTGAAAGGAGTGAGGACAATTGAATGTGTTGGTTGTAACATGGAAGAGGATAGGATGCTGCAGTTTCTCATGGGACTCAATCCAGAGTTTGATAACATCAGAGGACAAGTGCTTAATAAAGTTCCAGTTCCAAATGTTGATAGAGCCTTCAGGATTGTAGCTCATGATGAGAGTCAAAGATCTTCTAGGCATAAGACAGTTCAAGCAGGAGATTCTGCTACTTATGTTGTTAGTACAAAGAGGAAAGGGTATTTAGGTACTGGGAGGCCTTATTGTGATCATTGTAAGAAGGATGGTCATTTTAAGGATAACTGTTACCAGCTTATAGGATATCCTCCTGGCTACAAGTTCACTAAGAAAGCTGCATCACAGAAAGGTCAATTTCAGGGACAGAACAAGTACCAAGCAGCTGCAGCTCCACATTTTGCTAATCAAGTTGGGTCTCAAGGCATGAATTCTTTAGTTCAAGGTCAATCTTAGCAAGTCAGTATTCAGCAACAATTGGCTCAGATGAAGCAGCAAATGTCAAGTCTCTCTGACATGATGAGCTATATAGAGAAATCACAGCCAAGTAGTTCTGGTGGTAGTCAAGCTGGAGATCACAATGCTATCATCCCTTATGAGGATGATTCTGATCAGATTCACACCAAGATGGAGGTACATCTCTTGCTTTTTCCACTAGTCTACATGTTCCAAGCATTTTAACTAGTCTTAAGAATTATTTCGTTGTTGACACTAGTGCTACTGACCATGTCATTTATGAGTCACACTGGTTCACCTCTAATATTTCTTGTGTGAATGACTATGTTCAGTTACCTGATAAGTCTAGAATACATGTTACTCAAACTGGTAATATTAGGTTATCTGATAAGCTCACTCTTGAGAATGTTCTTTTAGTGCCTTCTTTCCAAGTAAATTTACTATCTGTTAGTAAGATTACTGATCAAGGGTACTATAATTTCCTTTTTACTCATGATGAATGTTATTTACAGGAAATTTCTTCAGGGACAAAGATTGGTCTCGCTAAGAGATTCAAATCTTTGTTTATCATGCAAATTCCTGCCAGCATTCATTTTACTGCTTTCAATAAAAGGATGTCTCCTCTCATTGAGACTGTTTCTGCAAATAGTACTACTCTGTGGCATAATAGGTTAGGCCATCCATCTTTACAGAGGATGAAACTTATCAAGTCACCTGTAATTTCTAGTTCTAATACTCATGAATGTACTGTTTGTTTAGAAGCTAAGATGAGAAGGACTGCATTTCCTGATAGTGTTACTAGTTCAGATTCCATGTTCAATCTTGTACATTTTGATGTTTGGGGTCCTTATGCCCAAAGTTCTTTGAATGGAAAACATTATTTCTTGACTATTGTTGATGATTACAGTAGATACTTGTGGATTCATCTGTTTCAATACAAGTCTGAGGTTAAGAACATTATACAAGATTTTATTCACCTTGTCAAAACTCAATACAATGTTTGTATCAAGACCATTAGAACTGATAATGGTGCAGAGTTCTTTCTGGATGATGTACTTAAACCTCATGGCATCATACATCAGAAAAGTTGTGTTTACACTCCACAACAAAATGGTGTTGTGGAGCGCAAACATCAACATCTTTTGAATGTAGCCAGAGCTTTTCAGTCTTATGTTCCCTTGAAATTCTGGGCGGATGCTGTTCTTACAGCAGCTTTTCTAATTAATAGAATGCCTGCACCAAATCTGAACAATGTCAGTCCTTATGAAAAAAACAAGGTGCCTAGTTATGATGATCTTAAAACTTTTGGCTGCTTATGTTATAGTTTTATTCATAAAGTTCACAGGACAAAGTTTACTCCACATAGTGATGCATGCATTTTTATTGGTTATCCTCCTCATATTAAGGGATACAGATTGTATAATCTCACCACTCATAAAGTGGTCATTTCTAGAGATGTGTACTTCATGAACATGTTTTTCCTTTCCAGAAAAATACTTCTCCAGTTGCACATGATAGTTCTTCATCTTCTTCTCATGATTTTGCACCTTCTCTGTCTTATGATGAAGTCAGTAAATTACATCATGATCAATCTATGTCATCATCAGAAGCAATTTCAGACAATTCTTTGTCTTCTCCTTTACAGCTAAATCCAGTTGTTGAACCAGTTTCTGAAACTGGTTTCAATTCTGATTTTACTGAAATGGATTCACCTGTAGTAGACATTTCTTCAGATAAAGATGATGATACACATCTTTCTTTATCTGGATATGATCTTCCTACACCTCTTGATTCACCTGGTTCTTCCTATTCAGGATCACAGGAAACTAATTTAGATACAGGTTCTTCACCTGTTTCTTTAGAGAATTCAAATCTTTCTCCTATTCCATTGAGAAGATCAGCTAGGTTGGCATCTGTACCACCTAGTCCATCTATTTCTCTAAGGAGATCTACAAGAGATAAGATGCCCAATTCCAGAATGAAAGATTTTTATTGCAATTTATTGGCAAATGTGCTTGTTACACATTCTGGAACTAGGTATCCTATTCACAAGTTTGTTCATTATGATCATTTGTTCCCTGCTGAAAGAGCTTATGCTCTGAACATTATGATTCATGATGATCCTAAAACTTATGCTCAAGCAGCTCCTTACTCACATTGGCAAGATGCCATGCAAGCTGAGCTTGATGCATTACATAATAATGGTACTTGGTCTGAAACCTTGTTACCTCCTAACCATATACCAATAGGTTGTAAATATGTTTATAAAACCAAGCTTAAAGCAGATGGTTCTATTGACAAATTTAAAGCTCGGTTGGTCGCTAAAGGCTACTCACAGAAGTATGGTTTAGACTATACAGAGACTTTTAGTCTTGTAGCTAAACTTACTACTGTGAGAACTTTTCTAGCCTTGGTTTCTCTTAATGGTTGGGTTTGTCAGCAGATGGATGTAGCCAATGCTTTCTTAAATGGTGATCTGGATGAAGAGATTTATATGGATCCTCCTCCTGGTTACTTGTTTCAGGGGGAGATAGCCACTAAAGCTCTTCAATCCAATTCAAAGCCAGTGTTGAAACTTCACAAGTCACTTTATGGCTTGAAACAAGCATCCAGACAATGGAATGCTAAGTTTACTGAAGTACTTGTTGCTCTTGGCTTTGTTCAGTCTATTGCAGACTATTCTTTGTTCACTAGAACTCTGGATGGTGTCTTTACAGCATTACTTGTGTATGTAGATGACATCATTATTACAGGGTCTTCTAATCAGGAAGTGACCAAGGTAAAACAAGAGTTGCATTCAGTCTTTAAGATCAGAGATTTAGGAGAAGTGAAATATTTTCTGGGATTGGAAATTAGTAGGACTCAGAATGGCATGTATGTTTGTCAGAGAAAGTATATACTGGATCTGTTGTCTGAAACTGGTCTTACTGATTGTAAGCCAGTAGTCTCACTTATGGAACTTAACTTGAAGTTAAGAATTTCTACTGATCAAGTTGACAGTGCTGAAAGTCATAAATGTCAATTACACAATTGTGAAGTTCATGGTTTGACAGAAATAACCAAAGAAGATGAACTTCTTCATGATTCTTCAATATATAGAAAGTTGGTTGGGAAACTTATCTACCTAAAAAATCACAAGACCTGACATTTCTTATGCAGTAGGAGTTCTCAGTCAATTTCTTGACAAACCTACTAGAAGGCATATGAATGCAGCCTTAAGGGTGGTTAAGTATCTCAAGAACTCTCCTGGTCAAGGGATTTTTCTCTCATCTTCAAGTGACACCAAACTGGTTGGTTACTGTGATTCTGACTGGGCTTCTTGTCCATCAACTAGGAGATCTACATCAGGATATTGCATCTTTCTTGGCCAATCTTTGATCAGCTGGAAAAGTAAAAAGCAAAGTACTGTCAGTCGTTCTTCTACGGAAGCTGAGTATAGAGCTTTATTTTTTACCAGTTGTGAAATTGTATGGTTAAAATCTCTACTCAAAGATTTTGGCATTAAACATAGCAGTCTAGTGTTGTTGTATTGTGACAACCAGTCAGCTATTCATTTGACTAAAAATCCTGTCTTCCATGAGAGGACAAAACACTTGGAGATAGACTGACATTTTGTTAGGGAAAAAGTGTTAGAAGGAGTCATCCAAGTGGTTTATGTTTCTACAGGTTTGCAACTTGCAGACATTTTCACTAAGGCACTTACAAGTGATCGTATCAGACTTCTTTCATCCAAGATGTGCTTAACTGATAGATACGCACCTCTTGAGGGGGAGTATCAGGAATACAAGGACGAAGAATTATCTGGTCATGTGCAGCAAGCAGTGCAGAGTGATAACATGAACAAGAGAAGGCTGGAACCGGGTTAATTCGTGCGAGTTCGTTTCTGGTTTAGAGCGTCTAGAGCGTGCACTGCTTTGTATACTAGAAAGTGTAATTTATGTAAACACGCTTTTACTATTCTTGCTTTGTATAAATACACAAGTGTGTAGAAACTATCTATAGATTGTTTTTCTTTTTCATCATCAATAAACCCACACTTTATTTACTCTTCTCTCTGCAACTCTCTCCAATTTCTGTCTCAAGCTCAAATCAATCAATGGCCGCTGCTTACACTTTGATACTGTGCCAAAAATTCATTAGAGATCGAGGCACTATTTTATTCGTTAATGTGTGACGATCTCCATTGGGAGTTGGGACCCTATCAATATAATTGACATCCCCAATTTGCAGTGAAATTGGCATAAGAATGAGTTCCATGCCAAGACTTGTGGAATGTGGAGTTTCCGTTGGTAGTCATCTCATGAAATAGTAGTGAAATATATACTAAAATGTCTTTAGTAGGATACTTGATAGTTGATACTCATGCATGATATGAACGTCGATCTAACATTGCAACCAACAGTATAACCAAAAAATGCAAGAATGCATGAAAATATAAATAAATCAATGTAAAATGTTCATTGCATATATGTCAAAATAAAAGCACAAATAATCAATTTCAAATGTGTAATAACCTCACATGCACAATGGAGTTGAGGATATATATATAGACATATACCCCCACAATATTTGGAAGAAAATTAAAAGGATAAGGAAAATTAGACAGTTTTTTCACACCACACCTTATAAACAAATTTGAAAACCAATTATAATTACGATCGATAACCAAGATTAGACATCTTGAATAATGACTAATAATCACGTCCACCGTGACCAGCTCTACCGACCTCTCCACCACGACGACCATGCTCAGGCTCACACTCGGCTGCTGGAATCATAACAGGCTTCTTCTTTTTCTTGGCCAAGCAAAACAATCCCACCGCGAGAAATGCTAGGAAGAACACTCCTCCCAAAGAAGCACACACCGCAATAATTGTGGTGTGATTATTCCCTCCGCCACCTCCAGGAGTTGGTGGAGTGATTGAGGGAGGTGTAAATGGTGATGGTGTTGTTGGAATGAAGGGGGTTGGGTTGTGTGGTGGATAAGCTGGTATTGTCGGTGTGTTAGGCGTATATGGAACATAGGGTGTTCTTGGTGGATAGGTCGGTGTTGCTGGCAAGTTCGGTGGATATGTCGGGGTGGTTGGTGTTGTTGGTGTTTGTGGTGGATATGCTGGTGTGCTTGGTGTTACAGGCGTCTTTGGTGGGTATGCCGGTGTGGTCGGTGTTGCTGGTGTTTGTGGTGGATATGCTGGTGTGGTTGGTGTCGCAGGTGTCTTTGGTGGATATGCCGGTGTGGTTGGTGTTGGTGGTGTTTTTGGTGGATATGCGACAGGGGTTGGAGGCGGTGGTGGTGAAGTGTACTTGTAATCAATCCTCTTAATATTTTTGAGAGCAGGCATTTTGATTTCTGAATAATTGATAAATTAGGAGGAGAAGATTAATGGGTACAAGACAGTTTATGATTGTATTGCATTTGTTTATGGTCGAATTTGGTCTATATATATAAGGGTCTATAATTGTAACAATCATAAAATGATCAAAGTTGAGACTTGAGTGGGTAGTGTTGATTAGCGTTATTAAGTTTGTCTATATGTGAAAACAGCATATTTCTGAATTCTGATCATCATAGTCTAGTTTGATACATCCCAAATAGAAATAATTGAACTTAGGATATACTAACTAGTTTTTCTTTTTTTTAAACAGCAAAAAATATATTGACTTTGAGAAATGTTTGAACAAGTAATACAAATTTACAATAATAATAGAAATTGCATGAGAAATGCACAAATACTAATACTAGTAGTATGTTAATTAATCTAAAAACTAAGAAAGGAGCACATGATTAATGCATATATTTATGGCGGCGCTTCTTTAGTTAGGAGGAAGTGTAGCACGCTAGCAGCCCATGCATGCAGGGTCCTAGTCTAATTTGGTTTACGGTTTAGTGGAGTAGTAATTAATTAATGCAACCATGACCGAACTAATCTTGGTTTTGTCTGCTTGGATTTTTCACAGCCAAGATTGATCAGTCACAGACTCACAGATAGGCACAATTAGAAATTTAGAATTTAACAATTTTTAAAATTTATTCTTAAATTCTTTTTTTGCACTTTTGAACAAAAGTAATTATTTTCGTCTATGTCTTTTACTTCCTCATCCAAGCACACAGGGGCGGACCTGGAATGCCACACAAACAAACACACATAAAAAGATAAAAAAAATTATAGGTAATAATTACGATTTTTTAAAACTTTTATAGATAATATTCACAATTTTTCAAGTTTTGACCATTCAAACTTCTAAAAAATTATATAGATAATTTTGCCTCACCCCCGGCCTAACCGTAAATCCTGAATCAGCCCCTAAAATCTTAACTCTTTTACTTTTTCTATTTTACTTTACGTTCGTTTTGATTTTAAATTAAATCATACTCCTAATTAACATGCAGGCGTCGGACTTGAGGTAATCACGTCAGATGCGGACTTGAGGTAAATCATGATCAATGCATATGGACTTTGCCAATTTGGCAGGTTATGTCTAAATATGGGGTAATAATCACTGGAATGGCGGCGTTTTCCGTTATAGGAAGTAGGAACCGTTAAATATCGGATAATAATCACTAGAATTAGGAACCGTAGCAGCAGCAGCAGCCCCTGGCCCATGTTCAATTTATCCAGTATGTAACCACCAACTCTTTTTGGACTTGTCAGGTTGGATTATGGAATTGTATTCACTTCAAAAACTAATTTATCATTTTAACTCACCGAGAAATTAAAATAAGAAAGTTAACTACTCTACTACTACTATCATTATATATGTCGTACAATTGCATGTTGGTAACATGGGATTATGATGAGATGTGGTATGTAAGCCTAAATGGGCTGTGGTCAACGTACACCTCTTATCAATAGAAACCATTTGGAAAATTCTGAAGGAAGCTGATACTCTTCTGGCAAGAGAGATGGTTAAATAAAAATATCCTTGATCATGAATATACTGACCAGCATGATTGTTAACTCTTTTTTTATTTTAAGCGGTAAAAAACGATTATATTCCATCAACAAGAAGCATAAGAAATGCTCAAAACATGAGAGTACAAAAACACCTTGAGATCTCAACAAGTTTTCCTACCAAATCAAAACAATCATGTTTCAAGGCAAAGTTTAGGTTCTAATAACCAATCTTCCAAATGGGTATAAGCTTGAAGCTTTCCTTTCCCTTTTAACCAAAACCAACACCATAGCTTCACTCTATCAAGAGCTTGCCAATGAGTCCATACCACTCCATTGAATATGAGGTCATTCCTTGCCTTCCAAATTACCCAAATCGTAGCAAACCATAATACTTGTCAAATTTTCCTTTCACCATTGCCATGAAGACTCGAGAAGCTTTTCAAGCTTTCTCCACGGATGAAACTTAGACAGAAGAGCAGGTTAGTTCTTATATTGTCTATCAAAAATGGAATTTTAAGAAGCTTGTTAGGAATATTGTACTGTAGAAGATATTCATAGTGATACTAAAGATCTCTTGTAACCTTTTATCTTAGGGGAATTGACAAATTTGGTCTATAAATTTGGGTGTTTTGGCATATGCAGTACATCGTTTGGTGGTCATGGCAAATTCGGTGCACACTTTTATAAAACATGGCAAATGTTTAAGATCTCGTCTCGGAGGCCATCTCGGACGACCTCCTGAGAAGGGTTAACCCGGGTCATTTCGGAGGGTTGACTCGGATGACGTCATAAATATGTAATTATAGATAACTAATAATAATATATTAAAATTCAGAATAATAATTTATAATCTTGATTTATACTTCATATTTTCAAGTTATGTAATCTTTTGAAAATAATGTTGGAATAAGTGGGGAGGTGATTGCAATTTGTAAATTTATTTAAGGAATGAAATAAAAATAATGAGAATTTGGGTGCAATTGCAAGTCGATCCCTCTTTTAAAAAAAAAATATTTCAAAAACCCGGGTTGACCCGGATTAACCGGCCAAAATCTCGGAAAAATCCCGGTTTTCAAGATTTTCCCGAGATTTTGTGGTTTCGTCCCGCGAAGGGCACCGATTACCGGGTCAACCCGGATTGACCCGGCGAGATCTTAAACATAGAAATATGGTCCATTCGCCACTTTAGCTGCCTAGTCACCTTTTTCATTTTCCACGTTGATTGCAAATAATAATAATAAAAAATTATTTAAAAAAGTAATTATAAATATTACGTTAAAAAAAGGGAAAAAATCAATTAAGGTTTTAATAGATGTTTCTTTTTTCACATTTTTTATTTTCCACGTGGATTACACATAAAAAATAAAAAAAATATTTTAAAAAATTATTATAAATATTATGTTAAAAAAAGAGAAAATTTTAAATTATGGTTAATTCAGTCAAATTCGGTGCACACTTTTAAACTTAATTCACATGTGTAATTTGATGTATATATACTCAATATAGAAATCACCAAGATTGTGGTGAATCAAATCATTTCCTACAAAGCTCCTTGAAAGTTTACTTGGTGAAGTTGCCTTAGAAGCTATGGGTTGGCCATTGCCTAGCTATAGGAAAAACTGAGGATAATCTTATTTGGCCCTGAATCTGCTTATTTTTGTCTTGTTGGAAAAGATAATGAAAGATCGATGGAGCACCCATACGAATACGAATGTGAATTTGAATACGATATGAATATGAAATGGCTTAGAGGTTGGACCCCTTGGGAGTACCCATACTGTTGGAAGGGGGGAGGAGCTAGCTAGAGCCGGATCGGATCGTGGGCTTGGGCTAAGGTTAGCTAGTGGTGGATATGATCTTTTTGGGCCAAATACTAACTTTTTAATTTGTGTCCAATTAGAAAGCCCAACGGGGCAGTCCAGGGTGCGAACTGATTAAATTTTCGCTCCAGAAAATTCTTATATGTTCATCATCAGGCGCCGGAAACATTAAGCTATACTTTTGGATGGGGGGAAGAGCTAGCTAGGGCTGGGCCCAGATCGTGGGTCTGGGCTAAGATTAGCTAGTGGTGGATATGGTTTTTTTGGGCCAAATACTAACTTTTTAATTTGTGTCCAATTAGAAAGCCCACGGGGCGGTCCAATATGCAAAGTGATTAAATTTTCGGTCCAGAAAATTCTTATATGTTCATCATCAGGCGCTGGAAAGATCAAGTCTTTATGTTCGCAACTCTTCGCTGAAAAATCTTGTTTTTCGTCGCAAGTTTTGTGTTGTTTCGTTTTGTGCCTGTTTGATTGCACCACTTCGCTGCTATAAATATTCCCCTCCACGATTGCAAAACACACATCAATTTTCAATCTCTTCTTCTTCTCTATATGTCCATAAAAGCAAATCTTCTCATATTGTAGTAGTCCACCCGAGTATGTATATTCCAGTACTTGTTATACGCTCTCACCTGCAATTCTAACTTGGGAGACTCTTCGTCGAATCATGTAAGTACGAAGCAAGACGAATTAATTTTTAAGGACAGAGTGCTACGCTTGGCTCTGTAGTTCTTATTTCTGTCTATTTCGAGATTATCGTTTCGATACTATTTTGCATATACTACCCAACAATAAGTTTACATATTATAGTTCGTTTTTTTAGTAACCCCTAGCTACTTGAGACAATTAAGTCATAGTAATTTTTATTTTTTTTAGATGACGATGGGAACCGCAACCGCTACCTTTTGGGTGTGCACTGAGTAAAAACCCCACGGACGTATGCAATAGTCTGCAAACTACGTAAGCCAAATTAAACCACAACAAGTTGCGACAGGCTCGACTCAGAAAACATAAATCCTAAAAACTCGTTTTTCATGAGAATTAAACCTGTGACCAAGAGAATATTATTCTTCATTTTAACCAACTGTGTCACTCCATAGTACTTCGTAATTGTTATTAATAATATATGCACATTCCTAATTAAAAAATGAAATAGTAGGCCGATATTAATCAATAACGTAACGATGTTATAGCCATGGGCCAAGCCCAACAAATTTGGTCCCTTTTCTATTCTGTTATCTCAACTTCAGTGAATTATTAGAAAATAATAATAAAATAAAATAACCAAAAGACATACTTATGTTAGTGTATTTAAAACGTATGCGAGCGGCATACGTTTGCTAGAGATATACCCAGGCTCTTCACCCGAACTGCCTATATAAAAATAAGGAAATTTTTTATCTATGTACCTTTTAAGTTGACTTAATAATAATTTAGTGCTCAATAATTCATATATTACAATGAAAAATAAATTTTGAACTGTGAAAAATTTATATTTACAATGGAGGACAAAAGTCAACTTGATACATGATGTCACAGGAGAGAGAGTGTTATTATTCCAATTCTGCCCTTTTATTTTTATTTGTCTTTTTGTTTTCATCTAGTAATATGAAAATTTGTAATAAAAGACTTGATAGATAAAAAAAAGCTTTTTATTCCTTGTCGGAGCTTATCCCTTTTATTTCGTTATTATTCCAGAACTGGATAATTAAATTTAAAAAAAAAAACTAAATCCAAAATTGGAGCTTTCTTAATCCAAATTTTAATGTTCGTTTTTGTGAAAAAATTGAACGGAGTAAAAAGCTCCAGCCATGTTCCTTTTCCTTCCTAGAGTATTCCAGAACTGGATAATTAATTAAAATAAAAAAATAAAATCCAAATCGCAACTTTCTTAATTAATTAATGCAAATTTTTATGTTTGTTTTGTGAAAAAATTGGACTGAACAAAAGGCTCAAACCATGGTCGGAGCTTTGAGTTCATTTTTTATTATTTGTTTGAGATTTTATTTTTTGTATGTACAAAATTACACTTTTATATATGGAAAAGTTTAATTCAGAGAAATAGAAGGGTATTATTGTATTTTTAACACAAGTCAAAGGGTTGCTAAAATTTTATCCTTCGTTGTAATATTTGAAACATTAGGGACCTAGTTGTTCATGGTACATCTTAAAAGGTAATTGTATGTAAATTTGCCTAAAAATAATTTTAAAATAATTGTGAATAAAAATGAAAATTTTATGACTTTTTAAATTCTGTCCCTTCCTCCTTCACCCGAACTCTCGAAATAATCATGTACTAATGTTTGGGTCAACCCTTAAATTGTTTCCAGTAAATTGATTATGACTCCGGAGAGAGCCCGTTTCATTTGTATTGGGGCCTCCAACATCAAACTAACCGGACTGGACTAGGGATGGCATTTTGGTACATAGGCCCATGGGTCGGAATGGGCCTAAGTTCTAGGCTCTTAAGTGCGCCTGGCCCGGTTCAAGTGTGTATACTAGTATGTATTTGATTTTTTTTTATATGAAGTATAATGTATGTATATATAACTATTTAGTTTGCTATTGATACATTAGTAGTATTAAAGTAAGTTGTAATTTAGACAATTTTAATATTTTTGTATATATTTGTAAAATTTTCTAGTGAATTATATATTTAACATACACCATAATTAATTATTTTTAGTTTTTCGAAACATTACTGATTCATAATTTAAAAAATGTTCGTATTTTTAACACGACAAGTTATCGAACCACATATCTCTTGTAAAGCAACTATAACGGATCGAGTTATTTGTATTTTAAAATAAAAGAACTACAGTAGAGCATAACTTGCTTCACCATTACCGTGCTAGGAGTATATTACGATAACACCTCATTCATTTACGATAAAGGAGTAAAAAGTAAAAGCCGAAGAAGGTTTATTACTCACTTACCCTTGTAAGCGGAGTACTCGTACCACACAAAAGCCCGAATAGTGAGAGGACAATATTGTCTTTTCCGTTTAAGCTACCGTTTCAGCACTATATAATAGTCGGGGAGCTACCAAAACTAGGGTATAAAAAGCCCCAAATCCTTCTCCCTCTCCAAAAATCATCATCACCAGCTCAATTGAATCTCTTCGATCGGATAACAATGGCGACGTTCGAACTGTACCGTCGATCCACGATCGGGATGTGCTTGACTGAAACGCTTGATCAGATGGTTTCCGGTGGTGTTCTCAGCCCCGAGCTCGCCATTCAAGTTCTTATCCAATTCGATAAGGTCCATTGCTCTCATCTACTCTTTTTGATAACTTTGAGGCGTAGAATCAATGATTCGTAGATATGATGATTTATTTATTATTATTGTTTTATGTTTATTTTTTGTGAAATTCAAGTTTATGCGTGTAGAGATTGCCGAGTATTGTTCTGTTCTGTATTGGATGATTTTAATGCATTTGAGCACGTTATGTGGAATGATCGGCTTAAGGATTTGGTGATTTGGTTATATAGTTGAATTTCATGAAGTTGGAGCTGGAATGGTTATGATGTATGTAATACGTTAGATATGTTTATATGCTAGGATAAGTGTTTATGTGACTTATGTTTCATGCACTTGCCAACGTGCGGTTTTTTACGCTTTGTTTGAGCTTGCGTAACGATATAATGCAGTCAATGACGGAAGCTCTGGAAAGCGAGGTTAAGAGTAAGGTCTCAATTAAGGTATGTTGTCAAATTTTGTAGGGGAGGATTTTTGTGAACTTTCCTTGATCTTGCGTCATTATGTTTGTTTCAAGTGTTTTGTGATCGAAGCTGCCTTATAGAGGATACGAAATAATTTTGTGACGTATATACGGTATACTGATATGCTGGCGTGTTTTGGTGCTCTTGTCAAAAAGTTGTCATGTACTCTTCTTGATGCTTAGATTTTAATTTCTCTTTCAGTGATCCGTTCTTTCTTACGGTTTTATTATCCTTAGTAACTATTCCAGGGTCTAGTTTATATACTACTATGACATAGTCGATTATAGAGGTAAATTTTAGAAAATAATAGTTTTCATCTAATCATGAGCTAATATATTAGCAGCAGTGTCACCGACTAACACGTCCAAATATTAGAGCAGGATCTTGTCAGCTATGTTGTGCAAGATTTGTGCGAACTCTCTATTAAGTAGAATACTCTAAAATCTGATACTTATCAATTTCACCCTTGAGTTAAATAAATGGGGCAGTACAATTCATTTGTAAGATTCAAGAGTAAATTCAGAAAACAAGCCTAGAGATTCAAAGTGAGAAGTAGATAACCTGGGGACACTAGAATCATTCGTGGTAATCTTGATTCTTGTGTGAACTCTTGTGCAAAACAAATAAGCTTAACACTGTGGAATAACATGTAATAAGGACACATACGAGTTTACTTACTTTTATATTGGACATTTCCAAATCTGTCAACTATCTTATTTTTTACGTTATGTGGTGTTGCCCTAATAATCCATCAGTATTCTGATTCCATTTCGGTCGCCCTATCTTTTATGAAATCATGGTAAAAGGGGCACTTTAGGCTCAGCATAGTTCCTTTGTCCCACCCAAAGCTACACATTTACCCCTGGCAAAAATATATTTTGGAAAAATGATGTGAAAATAACGAATACCTTTGGGTTAATACTTCTTTGTGAAAATAACTTTTATTTGTTGAGGTGAAAAACATATTTTCATTAATTTTACAAATCAACTGTGGCACTAGTAATCGTGCAGTTTTGGGCGGGACAGAGGGAGTATGTCTGATGAAACTCAATACAATTGGCAATGTTATAAAATCTGGATTTTCATGTGTGAAATTGGCAAAATCAGTTTCGAAATTAAATATTCCAGATTTGTATTACATATCCAACAATTTTATGCACGTGGAGCGAAGAAAACAAGGACTTGATCTGTAAAGGTTGGTCAAATTTTAGAGAACATTTGGGTGTTTCTGAATTCTGACAAGTCAAAATTATTAAACACAAGGACTCAGTCAGCACGGAGGGGAGCTTCAATTTCACATATTTCAAAAATAGAAAAAACGTGTGTTGTGCTATATTTGAAACTCATTTAGGCTCTATGCAGACTTCTCAAATCCAGAAGGGTTTTGTGCAGTTAAAACCAGTTATTTGGCGAACTTTGCACTTACAAAAGTTTGGTGGATCATTACTATTTTTATTGAATCTGACCAGTCGTTTTTGTGTCTTATTGTCTCTTTATTGTATCGTTAACGCTTTCTATTGCGGATTTTGGTTGAGCTGCTGATATGAAAGCTTTTTTAACAGAGATTTTATTGACACATAAAGTTACTGCAAGACATTTTGGATAATTTTCCTGACTAATTATAACCATCCGATTACGTGCTCAGCAATAAAGATCATTAATCCCAATGTTCTTCAAACTGATTCGAAGATTAAACGTTCAGTTTTCTTCAAACAGTTTAAAATTTACTTTCTTGTCCGTTTTGATTTCTAAATTTACCATCTAAGGCCATGCGGGTATAAATTTCTTGATAGTTCTTTCATTAGGAATATGTTCCATGCTGCAAATTGCTAAGCTTCATATTCTTCTCTTCCATGCTTTATGAAATCAAAAGTCATAGCATTTTGACTTTCTTCACGATCCAATAGATCAAACTGCAACTTGTTTTCCATGTATCCAAAAGACCAAAACTACACAATGTTTCAAACTACAAGTTTCATTTGCCCGACTCCACCAACCTTTTTATTCCTTCTCCAGAAATAAGTTGAAAGTTGCCAAAGAAAGATCCTTGTTTATCTGAAATTACATGTCTTCCCATGTTCATTGTAATTTGACACCATGAGTCCTGCAGGGGCATCTTCACACCTACCGTTTCTGTGACAATGTCTGGACGTTCATCGTGCAAAATGCTCAGCTCAAAAGCGAGGAAGGCCAAGAAACTGTTGAAACAGTCAAGATTGTTGCTTGTGACTCTAAGTTACTAACTCAGTAAAAGAACTAGTAGCAGCTGAGTTCAGTTGTAAACTTGTAGTCCATGTGTGTATCTCCCAAACTTGGCTGAAAGGTAAAGTTGAGCGAGATAATCCAGAGTCACAATCTGTTCTATTCTGTTGGATAAATTCTGGGTCAAGTGGAATGGCGCGAACATTCTTTTATATAAGCCAGTCATATGCAGTATGTACTTATATACTACCGTGTACTTGTTGTAAGATCTCTAGACTGTGTTATTCATTTCTGTTCCCATAGCTTCCGTGATATAATTTCGTTTATGTGATAGTTTATAGGGGTTTATTTGATACTAGAGGATCGACCATTTATATGTTTGTGCATAAAGGTTAAGTGGATGCCAGGGAGTGTAGAAACAGGACGCCACTTATAATGGTGTTTCTCGATGATCATGATCATTGCTCTGTTATGCTGTAGGCAATTTTCTATGTTAGAGTTCAGAGTACAGACGGTGCATTGTTGGGTAAAATAGTCCTATAATCCGATTCACTTGCTTATTTGAAGTCAAGGACAACTACAGTATGTTTTAACAATATGCTTAGGACGACTGGGTTAGACACTTAGACTGATCATATTATTCTTTAGCCTGTACAGGTTGGTGTGTCTGGGTTAAGGGTTTTATGTTATTCGTTTTATTGTTTACCTCTCCGCCATATCAACATAGAGTATACTTTCATTCATTTTATATATATATATATATATATATATATATATATATATTTGCACATCAAGTTGTTCGCAACTATCATTCACCTAGAGCCCGTTTGGTTCGGTAGGAAAAGTAAATGTTTTGCTCAAATATCCCTACATTTCTTTGATTGGTTGATAGGAAATGTAACTAGGAAATGTTGACAAACCGGTCTGACCGAATTTTTTTATTTCTAAACGGAAATTTGTTTTTCAGAATTTTGTGCTTCAAAATCATGGAGATTTCCCATTTAGATTTCTTGGGGAGGGCAGGAAATCTAAAAAAGAAATGTTTCCTTCTTTTCACTTCCCAAACTAACCTTAAAAACTCAAGTGAAACACCAATTTTATCCTCATTCAACATATTAATTAACTCCTCCAATCTTCTTCTTCCTTCGTCTATCCTCTTCCACGTCTAAAGAAACCCACCTCCAGAATTTCTCATCTACTGGATGACTGAGCGTAGGACGTCGACAAGGCGGTGGAGGGCGGAGATGGACGGGGTGAATCGTCGTCGATTGCGTGGTGCTCGAGGAGAATGAGGATAGAGGGAGTTTGAGCTCGGGAGGAGAGGCAGATGTCAATTAGGATTGCGCCGCCGGTGTGGTTGAGGAGGGTAGAGGAGCCGCCGTGATTGTAGTCCTCAATTAGAGAGTCCCATTCTGACGAATTCAAGGGTTTCGTAGAGTTTTCGGCCATCTACCTTGTTCGGCCATCAATTTCCTATACACTGTTTCGTAGAGATTTTCGGCCATCAAGGGTTTCGTAGAGTTTGCAATGTCAGTTACCCTTTAATTCATTTTTCTGTTTGTTGTTTTAAACTGGGGATAATTATGGGGTTATCGACATTGTAGAATAGTGATTTTATGACTATAGATTTGCTTGATTTGCAATGTCCCAGATTTCTTTTGGTTGATTTGCAATGTCCAGATTTGTGATTGATTACATTGCAAATGAAGAAGCCATACTACTTCAAATTTATTAAATCAAATACCAGAGTTGCAGCAAAATGAAGAAGGAAGATTTTGAAGAAGAAAGTGGTATAACATGAATTTTGTAATTTTGAGGAATAAAGTTACAATTTTTGATTTTAAGATCGTTTATAAGCAACCAAACATGGAAAGGAAATGTAGATTTTTACTACTTCAATTTCAATTTCCTAATTTTTGGTTCAACTCAATTTCCTAGGAAAAGTTGGTTTTACGTTTCCTACTTCAAACCAAACGGGCTCCTCTTAAAAATGTATCTATACCGAGTTGTTTGGAATTGGACTTTTGTTTTGGTTTTCAACAAAAAGAGTTTAAGGTTTTGGCTTTCGGGTTGGATTTTAGTAGTATTGGTTTTGTATTTTAATTAATAGGGTTAAATATAAGATGATATAATGAGGTGATAGTGAGGATAATAGGGATGATGTATAAAAAATGTAGATTTTGAATACATATGATGTATTAAAATATTACTTTGTATGACAATGGATTTTTATTTTGGGATGGAAATCTGGTGTTAAAGATGGCATGTTGATTTTGTGCAACGATTAGTGATGTTATGAATACTAGTCTCGGCTGGCTCAAGCTTAAATTTATTTATGTTTTATTAACAAGCTGAGCTCGGCTTGATAAACCTTCGACAAACTTGTTAAACTTGTCACACCTCCATACTATAGTCTCTACATTTTCAATTTCATCGGTTCATCTTGAATTATTTATCATTGTCTTTATCATTTGAGATCTTATGTTGTAATGTGTAATTTTGAATTTCTTAATTTGAACTGTGTTTTGAAACCCGGCGGGTCGACCCGGGTCAACCCGGGTTATACCGGGTTTCGGAGGCCTAAGCGGGCCGATTCAGGCTAAAATCGGTAAAATCTCGGACATTGGATAAACTCAGTTAAAAATCCGGGCAAAATTCGAGTTTTACCCTGTAAAATCGAAAGAACTTTTTTTAAAAAAGGGCAAAGGGTACCATATCTGGGCAATCAGATCTGATGTAATGAAGAAACATCACCGAAGTGAGAGGATTTAAAAGAGAGGGAGTGAGAAACCAGAAGTATGGAGCTGTCGGTAAATGGCAATCGCCATTTTAGAAGAAGACTGGAGCTCTTCCATGGGAGAAGATGGATTCAACTAAGCCAGAGCACTGCATCAAGCCGTATGTGGTCTTGGGTTATGGAATTCGTAAACTGGGTGAAGCTTATTAGCTGCCATGGAAGAAAGCAGCTCGAGCTCAAGGACAAGGAGGCAGAGCACGAGAATTGGCAGAGAGTGGAGTATGACCTAATTTTCACTCTATTAGGAATTAGTACTCAATAATTTATAATTTGTGTATTTGTAAAATAGTCCAATAGTTATGTTAAATTATGACAAGTGTAATAGATTTTTTTGTTTTTTGTTTTTTTTTTTTTTTTGAAATCAGTAATAGATTTTGTTAATAATAGTATTACATTTATATAAAAATTAAGAATAATTATATATATAATTCTATATATTTTTTTATCTATTCTGAGACAAATGTCCGAGATGACCCGGGTTGACCCTTCTCAGGAGGTCGTCCGAGACGGTCTCCGAGACGAAATTCAGAACATAGAATTTGAACATACTTTTTACATTTATTTTTTTAATTATCACGAGCTCAGCTATAGGTTATACTCGGCTCGAACTTGTTTGATAGGCTTTCTAGCTTGAGTCTATCTCGACAATATCCAACTCGTACATTCGGTTTAGGAGTATAACATTGCTTGCGACAGTTTAGGAAATAAAAAATATTCATAAGAGTCCACTGCTCAATATTCGGTACGTGGTTGTATGTAACTAGTAAATGGTAGATACTACTTTGTAATTGTAAATGTAATGGTGGATATTTATTGAGAATGATAAACCACATTTTAATGTGCACTACACACAGAAGTTGCGTCGAGTCCTGCAAGTAAAGTAAGGCACGTGGAAACGGTAAGAATACAAATTACAAGAAATATACGCAATAATGAGCAGTGGCAGAAGAGAATCAATTGTTGTTGTGGAAGGATGATGGATGGATAGGTCTGAAGAACAACTGTAACCTTTGACTGTGTACAATACCACCAGTGAGTAATGATGGAGTTCCATTATCTTTTGCAGAGCAGAATTAATCCCATCTTCTCCTTTTTTTTTTCTTTTTTACTTTTCTCAACAGCGTTTTAATTGCTTCTACCGCTCCAAATCCTTTATGATTCCTTTCTTAAAATGGGTCTGTGAATTCGACATTGTGTAATTGATCCAGCCCAATAGGTAAAGACCTGTAAGCCCGCCCATCCAGCTTGTTTCTTGCTGTAAAGTCAATTATATATTCAAGTTACAAGCAATAAACAGTGTAATTTTAGTATAGCTTAGCTGTGTAGTAGATTGTAAATTAGGACGGCCGACGACCTAAGTACCTAACACTAGTACACTACTGTAATAGTACTGTTTATATAATTTTTACTTTTTGAAACTTTAACATTTATTAAAGCAAATTTAAGTCATTACATGCCCAATAAAAGAGGAATTAGTGCATTTTCTAATTACATTCGAAATATACGTTGCACAAATATTCCATACAAAATGTAGCGTTCTGTTAGTTCATTCTTCTCGGTCCGGATTTTCAAAAGAGACACTTGCACGTGTGCCATTATATCTGCTAGATTGCCCGTTAGCATTTGGCTTCTATGGTTGGCTTCTATGAACACAAAATTACCTTCACCTGCTAAAAAAAGTTTCAGCTTTTACGTGTAATCCTCAAATACGATTTGTTGATGGCATGTGGCTGCTTCCCTCCTATTTAATCAACTTGTTAACACCTGTCAATCAGCCTGTATGACAATATTGGGTGCGTGCCAATGTGATATAAGACCATCTCCAACACTCATACCCTCTCAAACCCTCTCTCTCCTGCCACGTCAGCATTCCACTAACATTTTAATCTTTTTTATTCTCTCAAACCCACTCAAACTCTCTTCATCTCCAACAATAAAACTACCAAACCCAATTTTCTTTTTCTTTTCTCCTTTCTTTTTAAACCACTTTATACATTTTCTCATTTCTTTTATAAACTCATCATTATTTTACCCATTTCATTTTTAATAATTAGAAAATAATAATAAAAATTACAATAATAATTGGAAAAAAATACAATACTTAATAAATAATGTTACACTACTTGAAAAATAAAATAACGATATTTTAAATTCTACGGAGACATAAATTAAATAGCCTACTACATGAAAATAGCTAAATTGTGTTTGTATTTTTTTTATAAGTTGTATTGTGTATTTCTTTCTTTTTCAAGTTTTATTTTATTATAATTATTAGTAAAGTTGCTACTATTTACTTGTTTAAATTAAAGCAAAGTAAACTCCAAAAAAAATAAAAATAAATAAACATAAGAATAATGAAGAATGAAATTAAAGGAAAGAAGAAGGAAAGAAAAAAAAAAAGAAAAACGAAAGTCAAAAGAAAAAAGGAAATGAGATACAAAGAAGAAAGAAAAGAAAAAAAAAGAAAAATTACAAAAAAAAAGAAAAAGGTGCCCAGACTGGTCTGGGCAAGGGCAAATATGGCCAGACTGGCCAATTAGCTCCTGCTGGAGCTGATGGCCAGTCTGGCCATCAGATGGTCAGACCATCTCCAGCCCCTGCTGGAGATGGTCTAAGTAAGAGTTTATTTCTAGAGCATGAAGGATTTTATTTTTGCCTAAAAAGGATGATGATGTAAATTTTCATTCTGTTAAACCCCAGCCCACATCGCTTGAGAGTAGGATCTAAATTCAACATATAATAATATTGGATAACCTTCTCCCCTTACAAGACCTTTTAAGGGGAAGATGACCCAATTCTAATATGGTATCAAAGCAGGCCCAAGTCGATGATGGTCATTCACCCATGTTGGGTTTGAGCCGATGGTCATTCACCCATGTTGGGTTTGAGCCGATGTATATTCCGGCATTCATTGTCCACGTTGTAGACCCGATGTTCATACCGTGCTACACGTGAGGGGGCGTGTTAAACCCCATCCCACATCGCTTGAGAATAGGACCTGAATTCAACATATAAGATTTGATAACCTTCTCCCCTTACAAGGCCTTTTAAGGGGAAGATGACCCAATTCTAATACATTCCCAATCCGTTATAAAGCATCCAGCTCCCGCTAATCTAGTTTCATGGATGCCCGAAACATCTATGCTAACACATAGATAATTTTGAGTCAGTGGTTTCCATTTGTAAATAATGGTCAGATTTGGATGTGTCAGTTATATAGAATGTCCATTCATGTTCTAAATAATTACTATTATATTTTGACATTCATTTTCACGTTGGTATCGGAGGTTGTTCCGTGTATTTTAGATGTATTTGTTCTGGAGCATTCTTGTGCTCAACTATTAATAAAAGTTTTTTGCCGCTTCAAAAAAAATTTTGACATTTTAATAGACGGTTGTTAATTTCATTCCTTTTTTTAAATATCATTACAGATACTTTCTTATATATATACAAATATACCATAATTTATTACTTATTTACTCATTACTATCGTAATTATAATTAGAAGGTATAACATTGTAACGCCTAGCCACTAATGGGTTATGAGCCCATATGAATGGCACAATTACTCCTAAACTGTTTACTAGGATGATATGAGATCTTCTCTATCTTAGGGGTGGTTTATTGTGACCCCCTCTCACTATTTAACCACACTAAGATAGAAAAAAGCGATGGTGCGTATGTTAACTTTTTATAGATCAAATGCATGTTCTTAAATCACTTATCGAGTTTCTAATGTATGCTAGAAAATAATTTTGCAGTCTAAATTTTATATGAAATTATATTACAACATTCTTTATTTTTGGCACAAAAATAAATGTGCGGGAGTCTTGTGTGGGGGGGAATGAATATCTTATCCGATGTGTGTCACTGTGTTGCATGGCTCAGTGTGAAATATTGGAGATGTAAACAAATTTGTTGACTTTCAACAAATGGGGCGTTGAGTTGACTGGAACGCCGTTCGTTTTGTTTTGTGGGTTTAAACAGGATCTTGCAGGACTGAGTCAGTGAGATACACATGATAATTAGGAGGAGTACTCCAAATCCAATTGATTTAATTTAGGCCTTTCTTCTGCTCTTTATCAGTTATAATCACACACAACAAGACTTTGAAAATATGTCTATTCTTGTCCCTTGAATGATTATTATCTTTTATACCAGTACTATGTTCCTTTTCCACACAATTAATGAAATGAATCAAATCACCTTCTCGATCGATATCATAATCATACATGTGCTTGCTACTCAAACTTCTAACCGATAACATTTATTTCTAGCACATGACTCTCTTTCACCAGAAAATTGAAGAATATTTCAATTCATTGCGTAAATATTTCTCTTTTCTTGGTGGAAAATTCGCTGACATTCAAATATTCAATTCGAACACATAAAAATTACTACGGCTTGTATATAATCCCGCAAAATAACAAATGTTTGACTTGCATTAAGAAAAAACCAAAAAATCAGCTACTGTATTACACTACACTTAGATATAAAGTAAAATTACAATTTTCAAGTTTCCCATTACATAGCTCTTCATAATTTTGTACTGTAGTATATATTTCCTAGCAATGCTGATTACTCATATTCCTCAGGATTCGATGCCCCCAACTTTCCATGCGGCCACCTTTATATCTCATATTATCAACATCACAATTGTTTTGCTTCAACTTTCACAACCACTTTTTTCTTGCATGATCCCTCTAAATTTTTAAAAGATTCTCATATTTTTTTTAATACTTTGAATTGTTCTATTAAAAGCTTATCATTCCAAATCTAAATATGAAAATATTTAATATAATTATTACACCTATTACATATCGTATAGTTTATTCATTCTCTACTATAATAGCACATATCGTATAATTATTTTCTCAAGAGGAGTAGAAAAATGTTGAGGGAATAGATGACTATTCATTTCAAATAGTGCATTTTTTTTTAAAAATCATTTCAAATAGTGCATTATTTAGAAGATAATGTGTAAATTTGATTTATATGTTATGTGTAAATATTATTTTGTATGTTACATCTTATTCTAAGAGGTTTTATTCTT
The DNA here is from genome assembly GCA_028274465.1 of Plantago ovata. Taxonomy (NCBI): domain Eukaryota; kingdom Viridiplantae; phylum Streptophyta; class Magnoliopsida; order Lamiales; family Plantaginaceae; genus Plantago; species Plantago ovata. The sequence goes on along the minus strand of CM051455.1, from coordinate 47,365,751 downwards.
TTCTATACTATGCTAGAATGTCATGTGGTGCTTTATGTAACATAAAAATCAAACAATATAATTACCGTAAATTCTCCCAATTTATGGTCCAAAGCGGGAAAGTGCCTGATCCAACCTGTAAAGATAGATGTTCATGATTCGCTCGTCAACAGGGATTTTCAAGTCTAATAGCCCTATCTCTCATTCTCTCTTTTCAACCATTAAGGATCTTTGCCAGTCGAGGCATTGCATCCAAAAAGGTCACTTCTCCAGTCGAACGAAAGATTTGAATCATCTGCGGAATGAAAACAATTCAAACACTATGAGTCACAATAATATAGAAAAAACCTAATCCATATTTAAAATGTTGTAGGATATCCATGCCCTAAGGCCTAAACAGTAAGTAGATTGATAAGAAGACATTGATTAATTGTGCAAATAAAATTTAATGCAAAACATTCCCATTTCTTTCTCATCCCCAACCCTAGAAACAAAAAGATCATTTTAAACTAATTTTCCTCAACACCTCACAGTCATAGTTAGTTAACACTATTTCCAGCTTCACTTCCTTGTCTTTGTCTAGGGAAAAAAACTCTGAAGGAAAATATTGAACTGTTCATCCCATCAAATACAGGTAACTAATTATCAGCAACTTCACCATCTTTGTGTTGCATTTCATTACTCACTCAGCTGAAAAGAAAGAAAAAAAAAAACCCTGTATTTTTCTTGCAATTTGTTTTCTTATTGTCCATTGTTAGGTATCTGTAGCTGTAGCCAAGCATCATTTTTGTTCCTGCTGTGTATTATACTAGTTGCTAGCACTGTAATTGCTAACACATGGGAGGAAAAAACAGGGAGTTGTTCAAGTGTTGTGTTAAATCTCCACCTTTTTCAGAGTGCCCACAAGGTGTTTGATAATTGGTCTCAGAGAGATGATGTTCTTGGGTCCTGTTTGTATTTTCATGGAGAGTGCTATTTGGGTTCTGTTCTGTCCATTTGTTTTACTACTTTGTAATGAAAACCTCAAAGCAGTCCAGCACATGGTGAAGGTTGTTAGTTGGTGATATTTAAAACCCTTGTGTTGATTTTCCTTTGGCCTCCTCAGATATGATTCCTTTCTGTTGCTCAGATTTATCTTGTCTCCAATCTCTCATTAACTGACATATCCATGTTATAGTAATAATAATAATGCATAATAAAGAAAACAGGCAACCTGTATGCTAAGACTTCTCCTTGTTGTTTATTCCATCATTTCTCACATAGAGATGCTTCTTGTCTACTGTTTTGGTGGTGCTTCTCAGCTCATACCGAGACACACTACTGTGTTTTCTGTTTTTTCATTTTTTTCTTTTCTTCTATTTTGCAGGTCAAGATTAAGAAATGGAGATGCACGTGGGTGGAGGTGGAGTCAGAATAATATAGTGTGGTTGTGTTTCCTTTGCTGACTAGGAAACTCCCGGACTATACGCCCTTTGCCGCCGGCCAAACTAGCACCTTCTTATTTAACTCTTTTTCTCACTTTTTCTTTCTACTGAAGCAACAGTTTTTTTTCTCTTTTTTCATTGCAAAACCAAGAAAAGGAAACCCCACTTCAATTCAAATCTCTGTTTAGAAGTTGTTTGTGATTTGGCTGTTGTTGTTGTTGTTAAGATTCTGCCATACAAAAGCATAAAGATCTTGTCCTTTTTGAGATCCCACCCCCTTTTAGCATCCTCAACTTCTAGAAATTTGATCATTCAGTAGCTTTATTGTCCCTTTTAAATACTGCCAAAAGTGGATAAGAGTTGGAGAATTGAGGTATTTTCTGGATTTGGATGGTGCCATCAGTGAGATGTTCCAAGGTCTGATCGTGGTAGGCCATCTTCATGTGTGTGGTTGAGTATAGTGAAAGCATATATTTCAAGTTGAGATAGATCTTCCAGCTTTAGAAGGATGAAGTTTATGAAGCTTGGATCCAAACCTGATTCCTTTCAGGTTGATGACAATAACACTAGGTTAGATCTCTTTTTTTTGAGTCATGTTTGATGGATTGTTTTAATTGTTATTTGCTATGTTTTTCATATGAACTAGTTAAGGTGAACTAGTCACTCTATTTACTAATCCCAGATTCATGGTAGTTACTGAAATTATCTATCTTAACCTCAAGATTGTTTTTGTGCAACTTAGATCTTGTGATTTATAGCATATTTGTACTAATTTGCTCGCCCTGTTGTAAACTAGCTCAAGTCTTAGAATTAGGAATTGGTCTATATCTGTTGGCATGAAAGATTATATGATGTATGCATATCTAAGATGTTGGAGTTGTCAGTTGTCGGTGGATAACATGTTAATAAATCACTGTTTCTAATCTAAATAACTCGGTTCACTTCATTCAGTTGTAGATACAAGATAATAGATGTGGTAAGACATTAGTTGATTGTGCGAAAAGACCAAACTTCTATTTGTTGAACAGGTTATGTAATTGCGGAATCACCTATAACATGTTAGTAAATCACTGTTTCTAATCTAAGTAACTCGGTTCACTTCATTCTGCTACTTCTTTTTATCTTCCTGCTTGTTTCTTACCGTGTGCATTTCTTGAATTAGAATCTTATACTGTAGTATTTTATGCGGAGGGATTTCTCAATTCAAATATTCACCTGCAGATATGTTGCTTCTGAATTGGCTACCGATGTTGTTGTTCAAGTAGATAGCGTAAAGTTTCATCTGCACAAGGTATGCTGATCTCTCATCGTAATATGAATCACAATGTGATCCATAGCTCTTCATGTTGTTTCTCTTATAATAAACATTGTGGCCTAGTTTTCCATAATTCAAAACGTTTTTCAGCAACAAAACTAATTAAATTTGGAAGGGAAGGATTTTGTTCAGAGTCTTGAAAATGTACGGGAATTCTAAGCAATCAAAATAACACAGAGATTTGGTAAATATAATCATGAACTTTAAGTCCATTTCTATCTGATAGATGAGGCTTCTCTCGCAAACTAGTGAACAAAACTATTGGTTAAATCCTCTCTTAAAAAAATAAATAAATAAATAAATAAAATCTTACTAAAGTTAAGTTTCATATTTAACCACTTCAATTTATATCTGGAAGTTGTATACTGGTGTTGAAATATGTATAGCTTTAGTTAACCTTAGGGTAAATATGTAAACTACACTTTTATTCAATGTAGCTGTAACAGGGGTTGGATGAAAAAATCTCAAATGTGATCATGGGGAGTTCCGTAGATATACTTCAGCTATCTTTCCTTGTGATTGTCGTACTAAACAAGTTTTTTAATGTATCGACTAATGACTTTTCCTTTTGCCAATGCTGATTTGGTGACACTAATTTGTGCAGTTCCCTCTTCTTTCTAAAAGTGGACGTTTACAAAAGTTGGTATCATCGGCTAATGATAGCGGCGAAATCCAGATTCACGATATCCCTGGAGGATCCAGTGCCTTTGAAGTATGTGCCAAGTTCTGTTACGGAATGACTGTCACGCTAAATGCTTATAATGTCGTTTCAACTCGTTGTGCAGCAGAATATTTGGAAATGCATGAGACGATTGAGAAAGGTAACCTCATTTATAAGATTGATGTCTTCCTGAACTCCAGCATTTTCAGAAGTTGGAAAGACTCCATCATAGTTCTTCAGACGACAAAATTGTTCTTGCCTTTGTCTGAAGAACTGAAAGTAATCGGTCATTGCATACATGCTATTGCATCCAAAGCCTCAGTAGATGTTTCAATGGTAGACTGGTCATACACTTACAATCGAAATAAGATCCAGGAGGAAAATGGGGATGAATTAGGCCTTAGGAGTCGAATGGTTCCGAATGATTGGTGGGTCGAGGATTTATGTGAGCTTGAAATAGATTTGTACAAGCGGGTTATAATTGCCATCAGAAATAAAGGAAAAGTATCAAGTGAAGTTATTGGTGAGGCTCTGAAAGCTTATGCTTATCGAAAGTTACCCGTTTCCGGAAGTACTGTGATGCAAAATGCCGATGTGTCAAAGTTTCGTTTTGTCTTGGATTCGCTAGTGTGGCTTCTGCCTGAGGAAAAAGGAAGTGTATCTTGTCGTTTCATGCTGAAGTTACTAAAAGCTGCTATGTCTGCTGGTTCAGAAGAGAAGGTGAAGATGGAGCTTGTAAAAAGAATTGGGCAGCAGTTGGAAGAGGCTTCAGTTAATGATCTGTTGATTAGATCCTGTGATGGGGAAGAAATGATGTATGATGTGGTTATAGTTCAGAAAATACTGAAAGAATTTACGACTAAAGATCGGATTTCTGAGTTGGAAAATGAGGATGAAATACTGGAGATTAGGAAGCCTTGCATTTTATCCGAAGCATCAAAGCTTATGGTGGTCAAACTCGTGGACGGTTACCTAGCAGAGGTTGCAAAAGATCCTAATCTTCCGGTTTCTTTGTTCAATGGTATAGCAGAGATGGTTTCTAGCTTTTCACGCCCATCTCACGATGGTCTTTATCGAGCCATTGATACATATCTTAAGGTAAATAATTTACTTTCTTTGGAAGTGTTTTTGCTTGATCTATTTATTTTTGTTGTTTCTTTCATATCAGCCTAACAAACCGGTTTCACCTTATGCAGGAGCATCCTGGGATCACTAAGAGTGAGCGTAAAAGAATGTGTCGATTCATGGACTGCAAGAAGCTCTCAGCCGATGCATGCATGCACGCGGTGCAAAACGAGAGACTTCCTCTACGCATGGTAGTACAAGTTCTCTTCTTCGAGCAAGCCCGAGCTGCTGCATCATCTGGAAGCAGCACACCTGATCTACCTAGGGCGTTTAAAGACCTGAATTCTGGGTCCTACCGGAACTCAACTTCAGCCACACCGAACAATGAGGAAGACTGGGATGCCGTAGCTTCAGCTGAGGAGCTTAAATCCCTGAGAGGCGAGCTGGCTGCCTTACGAATGAGGAATGGTACAGAACATAGGGCCAGCAATGTGGATAAACCGGCTATAGGTAAAGCGAAAAGCTTGGTAATGTCAAAGAAGCTGTTCTCGCGCATCTGGTCTAGCAAACGGGCAAGTCAGACGGAGAACAGCGGGTCAGATTCGTCTGAGAGTCTTGGATCAGTGAACCATGAGGAAGTTAAGTGTACCCCAACTAGGAGAGGAAGGCAATCTGTTTCTTAGAATGGAGAACTGGGAAATTGTTTGTTTTTGGGAAGTTGCAAGATTCGTAGTAGTTCGTAGTTCTTTTGTCTGATGATTATTTTTACTACTACTAAGAATGTAGCATAAACTTTAGAGTAGTTTAATGATGATGTCTCTACAGAGGAACAATTAGTAGTATTATTCTGTTAGAGTTCTGACCTTTTAATCATACTGTAGTTAATTTTATTACTTGTAGTAGTTGAATGAATTTGTTTTAATGAGGATACTTGTGTAGTGTTTAATATATAATCCCAGAATTCTGGTGGAATTCAGGCCGGTACCCCAGTGGCAATAAAAGTGCAGAGAGCGACCCGAGAGCACTGCTCATGTTGTTCTCTCTGCAGTCTCTGCATTTTTTTCAACTCGGCCTCTGAGGGAATTTATCCTCGGAATCCATTTCTTCTGGTGGGCCTGGCCCCAACAAATTTAAATAGATGGGCCTGAGGAAAGGATATGGTTCATTGGTTCCCCTCTTTACCCCAAAATTGCATCTATAAGCACTTTCAATAACAAAGTTTCAAAAATGACCCAATACTTTAATACACCATACCTATAGGTCAGATGATCGGGTCAGTGTTAAGTACATTGTATATTTTGCACTTATAGGTCGAGCGCATGAAAGTGTGTGAAAGTACAATATCGGTTTTTTTTTAATGAAATTGAGCTGGATGATATTCTGCTTATCCCGAAACTGTTCCAAGACCAGTAAATTACAGGGCTATTCATTTCTTCAATCACTTTATGTGAAACTAGGTTGCAAAGGAGATCAGTTTTCTCCTAAAAAGCAATAGCGGTTTCACTTCATTAATTTAATTTTCGAGTTTCAAGACGAAATATTTGTAGATTAACTGTTTCCGTACATGAATTTGAGATGATCCAAATTCGTGAATATCAAGAAACAAACAGTGTTATCCATCATCGTTAGATGCAGCACCAAGAAACAGTTGGGAGCAATCTGTAAAGTCATAATTTGACTAAACAACTATAGTTATATAGTTATTTATGAATATTATTACCATTCATTTATTCTATATACTACAGTATTGCAATTTGGATAAGAATAAGACATCATCGAATACACTAGACTTCATCTTCTTGGATCATAAGAAAAACAAACAAAAAACAAAGGAGAAAATAACAAAGACATTATCCATTACTAAATCAATGCAGTCTTAAGGTAACTTAACTATAGTCATTCTTGGATATAATCGATCATCACAACTATTAATAAAAATAAAATATTTTTTTTTCGTGGATGTATGCGGCTGAATCACCATGCTTCCGCATATCCGAAGACTCAGCTTTTTTTACAAGATTTGATGATAATTTAATTTATTACTAATTCACATCTATCAATATTCCATAATAATCAGTAGGCATCATTGGGCTGCGGCGGCAAGGGAAACTACTTTCATGCAATGGTTTAAGCAAGTAATGTCAGGACGGATCCAAGGGGCAGGTAGAATTCATCTTCGTTCTAATCACAAATATTTGATGTATGGTAGAGTAGTTAATAATGTAGGCGAGTATCACATAACTGAATACGAAATTCAACTTTTAATAGAGTTTAAATTCGACTGTTAAATAATGAGTTTAAAATAGAACTCTAGCTAGTAGCTACTGCATATAACTAGAATTTGGAATCAGTACCAAAAATAACAAGACTTGAGTTTGAGATCCGCTTAGAGAGCCGAGCTACCGTGGTTCAAAAATTTATTACCACTACTGGTACTCGATATAGAAAACGCATATTTGAAAATTGAATAAACATTGAGTACATCGCAATTTTCCAGGCTAACCAACTATAGTAAGTCTTATTGGTGTGTATGTATGCATATAAACTTGTGTTAATTAGAAAATGCAATCCTCATTCTCATTTTCACGATGTATCAAACATGACTTTAAATCCGCGCGACCGTGAGTAAAACAATTAAGGAATATTCAAAAATCTACACACGAAAAATGTTAGTCCGTACCATGACATGAGAAGGCAAAATCCCTTATTAAAATTAAAAGCATCAAGGCCACACAATTTGAAGAAGCCTCGATAATGTTCCAAACTCATATATAAACAGAGCTAGAGCAAGATGATGCATGCCAATGCCATTATATAACGGCCCTTCGTTCCCACAAATGCAAAAACTTTTGAGATTAAAATAAAGAATCAAAAGTTGAGGTATTTTTTTTGGTGAAGAAAAAGAGTAATGCGACAAGTCTACAAGTAGATTCCACTTCAACATGTCTAAAAAGAGGACCTTGCTTGCATCATTCAACAACTCATTTCATAAAGAAAGAAAATAATTTATATTTGAGTTTTTAGATCAATGTGGCTCTCGAGAGAGTGTAAAACAACACTTGTCTCTAGATACAATGGAAGGACAACAATCTTTGATATGAGGCCAAAAAGTTTCTTGCCCTCTTCATCATATCATATCACATTCACATATCTTATATACTCTACTCTATTGCAGAATTAAAAATTTTAACTAAAGCACTAATATTGCATGTTTCATCCACATAATTTACTCACAAAGGTGGTCCAATCACTCAATATACACTTGGGAGTTGGGACATTCAACCCCATCCCACTAATTTGCAACAAAGCATATGAATATATACATCATATGGTCATGTGGTGTGACCATGGACTAGAGTTGGAGTTGGACAAGCATCAATTCATAGTCAATTTATAGTCAACCACTATATTCTCATTTGACCGGATTCAATTCCGCACCACCTACTTGATATATGATTCTTATGTAAAAGAAGTACTATATCGAATGTTTATGTGAGAGGAAAAGAGGATTCATGATTTCACGATAGGATAGATAGACTCAAAAGAAATCCTTTCACTACTTTGAGAGTCTATTGAGAGAGGGGATGGGAACTTACCAAGAAGCATCTATGGAATGGCCAAGAGATAAGTGCATGTCTTTTTTTGATGGAGAGAGTTAGCTGTTAAACATGAACATAAACATTCGATATAGTACTTTCTTTTACATAAGAATCTGTTAAACTCCATTCCACATCGCTTGAGAGTAGGACTTGAAATCAACATATAAGATTGGATAACCTTCTCCCCTTACAAAACCTTTTAAGGGGAAGATGGTCCAATTCTAATATGGTATCAGAGCCAGGTTCAAGACGATGATGGTTGTTTGCCCGTGTTGGGTTTGAGCCGATATGTATTCCGACATTTATTGTCCACGTTGTAGACCCAATGTTCATACCGGGCTACACGTGAGGGGGCGTGTGTCCTTCTGCATGAAGATTCGAATTAGAAGTTCTCACCAGTATTCGCCTCGCTTAATGCTTGAAACCTCTAAAGCTTCCCGAAGGCTATCAACAAAAAGGAGTTCCCCATCCCACATCGCTTGAGGAGTAGGACCTGAAATCAATATATAAGATTGGATAACATTATCTCCTTACAAGGCCTTTTAAGGGGAAGATGACCAGATTCTAATAGAATCATATATCAAGTAGGTGATGTGGAGATTGAACCATTTTGTTTTAATTTCATTTCGTACTAGTAAGGTATGTTTACCTTAATTATAGGTGATGTGGAGATTGAACCATTTTGTTTTAATTTCATTTCGTACTAGTAAGGTATGTTTACCTTAATTGTATGGTTTGTGAACGATTTTTACATAAGTTCTCAACGTATCTAATAGAGTAGCAGTAAGTTTTGCGGAAAGAAGTATGATATGGAATAATGTTTTTCTTCTCCCCGTAATGTGGAAATTAAACTCCAATACATGAGGCAAAATTGTTTGGAATCCAAATCTACAAGATTGAGCAAAATTCGGTCATTGGAAGTTTACAGAGGGACAAGTATTGTTAGCATGTATATGTAGCCCACATATGAAAAAGACACCTGATATTGGATCATGATGCCAGGTACCCCTCATTTAATTTTGGACTATAACTTCAATGAATCTTCTTGGATCTTCTTACCATGCAATTCACTCTTATAACTCTTCCTTACTCGACGTTAAGCTTTGTTGTTTACGGCACCATATGTACTCTCTCCATTGTTTACATATACAACTCTCATAAAGAAAATGTGATAGTGTATTATACGAAAAGACAACATAGTATTGTATACAAATGCTAAGGTTAAAATCTAGGCCTCCAAATATTATCGATTTTGAAAATCATAAACGTTTACTAATTCTATAAAACATTTCATAATATTTCTAGATCAAAAGCCATTCATAATAAAAGATAAAAGTTCCCGTTGTTTAATTTTGAACCATTTTGTTTTAATTTCATTGAGTTGAAAAATTAAAATATTTCAAAAAAATGTCATACAACAACAGACATAGGTTAAGGTGAACATTCAAAAGGAGAGTCCATAACTCATAAATGTCATAAGACATTTTTGTCTCTGAGTAAGAGTAAGCACTAACCGATCGATCGAGACGCGGCTTTTTGGATTGAGGTAATTAATCATGACATAAATCCACGTCTCATTGGTATGATATCGTTTGTTTGAATTTTAGACTCGCATGAATTTGATTTTAAAATCACCAATAAGATCTCAAACCCTACCTATGTGAGTGGTGGTTTAATTATTTACCATTTATTTATCGTACCCATATGTTATCTCATGTAATATTTCAAACATAAATCGTTTCTACTCAAACCTATTTAAATATCAAAATATTTTCTTTGGAAAAACTCTCTCATAAAAGGTTTTGGCTCTGTTTAGCGTTAACTTATCATCTAGCTTATAAGTCTGTTACGTGAACGCGAGCTTATAAGCTCCTGGAGCTTATCAGCTAGCTATCTTATTTTATAAGCTAATAAAGTGAGCTTATTTTTTTAATAAGCTAGCTTATCATATATCATATTTCAATTATACTACTACTAATAATAATAAAATAAAACTAATGACACTAATAACGAATAACTCTTATCTGAAGTATGTTGTAAAAAATATGCTCGTAACTTGAAAAATGATGATTTAATTATTATTTTAGATATGAAAATCTCATTTATTTTTATTTTAATATAATAATTATTATTTCATTTATTAATTAATTATTATTATTCTTATTATTAAAAAATATAACAATATAATATGAATGTCCTTTTATGTCATTTCATGTGTTAGCTTATAAGCTCATTCGCTAAACACGTAAACTAAAATCAGCTAGCTTATCAGCTCATTTGCTAAACACGTACACCAGCTCGCAGACCCTTTGCAAATGTTTGGAAATTCATTTTACTGATTTGAGGTAAGCAATTTCATATTTTCATGACCACCTTCCGTGAAGTATGACTGTGAATTCACAAATAAAGAACTAGGCAAATTATTAGGATGAACATGTCTATTAGAGGACGTATTAAGCTTAGAACTAAGTTAATATTTAAGTGATAAACATGACTGACTGACTCTTCAGTTCATAACAAAGCAATCAGTGTTTTCTTTAGTTGTTAATACTACACTGTACTTAATACTAACATTATTATTTAAGAATAATAATTGTATATTGGTTGAGAATATTGTTAGTAGTATATCCAATTATATATGCCAAGACAAGATCTAACCCAATCCGATGCTTAGTAGTCATGGACACAAGATTCATGGGATCCATTATTTTAGGTACTACGTTAACATGTACTATCATCCTACAAACCATTAGGATCGATCAAATTAAAGCTAATGAGAATCTTGCAACTTTAGGTACTTGGCAGTTGCTCATAAGTCACAAAATTGTTTACCTAATAGATTAGCAATTTTTATTTAACTACTTATAATACTCAAGCATAATTAATCTCTTAATCATGAGGGTAAGTAGTTTGGTTCATGTTATGTTATAAAAAGATGATAGGATAGGACCACGAGGCATTAGCAAATTTAGCAATGCATAGCGCCAATTATATGGACAAAGTAATTAAATAGCAGGATAAGTCATCTTTTCCAAATCATAAGTTGTCATCAAATGAAAAAACTTTACATGTTCTTAAAAGGACAATTGACACCTAATCAAATATGTTATCAGTGCTTGAATGGATCGGAGCATATATGAATTCGAAGTCCCATTTAGAGTATTATAATCAATTATCTAAACTTTGATTCGATACTCAATTCAAACTCTCCCGAATGCATCTGATTCGAAAGAATCCGAGTTAAATTTGATCGAAGTTCATTCGAACAAATCCCGAATAGTATTTATCCAAATTAATTTATAAAAAGTATATAAGAAATATTGGGGTCACATATATCAACCATCAAGATTAAGAAATTTTAATAATTCATAATTTTTATTATTAATAACTTTACATTATTTATTCAATTAACACTTAATCAAAATCGATTAACAAATTGTTAAAAACGTAAGTAGCTTAAGTAGATGATAGACCACTATTCCTCAAAGTGCGTTCAAAAGACAAATGATGCGATAAATATTTTTTTTTAAATGAAACAAAAAAAGTATACGTGTCTTTTAAAAAAGGAAAAAAATGAAAGAAGAATGGATCCAAAGGTGCGGGAGCCTAAAAAATGATAAGAATGAAAAAGGAAATGAAAATTGAAAATAAAAATAGTAAAAAAGAGAGACAGCCTTTCGCGGAGACATGGAGCCGCCTACTCAATCAAACCCAACACCTTTGGAACCCCCTCCTTGTTCCTCTTCTTCCACATCCACATATTTATTTATTTTAATTTTATTTAATTACTCCACTAGTTTACTAAACCGGCCCATTTCAATCGAATCTCTCCATTAAGTTTATGAATCTGGGTTATGGATCTTTAAAACCCCATAATACTAGTGCAATTAAAATTTAAATAAACTATTTGCATACAAGAACACTTGATCAAGTAGAAAAAATTATCCTAGTAATCAATCAAATGATGTTTATGACTATATATATATTTAACACGATTTTATTATATATTTAGTATTTTATATACGTAATCTTATTGCAATAGTATTTAATTAACTAAAATAAGTATATTACATGAATATTTAACTCGTCATATACGTAATTAGAGTATAACAAGGTGATTGAAGATATTTGATTATTTGATTAAAAGTAGATGAAATTAAGGATATGTGTTAGACTTGTAACGATAGTGTTTAGCATTATTAAAATAGATGAATTTATCTAACATGTTCAATTGTTGTACTACGTTTCATCGCAAAAGGTTAAATCTTGCAGTTTATGAAGAAATGACAATGTAAATGAGGGCAATATTCTAATCATTTGCGGATAACTTAGGTGAAATCTAAGAATCAACGACCATAACCTAGTTTTCTCCACTAAAAATCCAAAGCTAAGTTGATGATAATATGATCTACACAATTTCAACATTCTCCACGTCACATGCATGATAACCCCTAATTGAATATTGGCACCCCCTCTATATATACTCCCCCACCTTCTCATTTCCCTTTATTACTATCATCATCATATCTCATCAATCAATACAATACTTCAATTCTATTCTTGCTCCAAAATATCCATTGCTTGCCTCTCAAGCAATTCCATCAACCAAAACCAACATCATTTAGAGCTCATCTCTTTGTACGTTCAAAGTTTATCACTAAACAAGTGAGGAAATATGAGTTGCAACGGATGTCGAATTCTTCGAAAAGGATGCAATGACAATTGCATTTTGAGAGAAAGCTTGCAAGGGATAGAGACTCCTCAAGCTCAAGCTAATGCCACCCTCTTTGTGGCCAAGTTCTTTGGCCGCGCCGGCCTCATGTCCTTCCTAGCCTCTGTTCCCCAGTCGCAAAGGCCAGGTGTGTTTCCATTCGTTGATTGACTATATATAAAATTCATAAACGATATGAATACTTATACATTCATCGAAAATATGATGTAACTCAAAAATATAAGGATTTGAGTAAGTTTAATACGAAGTTTATATAATAAAAATATTTCAAAATTTATGATAATTTACGATTAATTTAACCACCTTACAATGTTTTTTGTAAGTGTTGCAAAGAGAATTTCAAAATTAATCCCATTTTGGACTAAGTGGAGTAAAAATAAATATTTTCTATATTTCCATATATTTCCATAGTTGACAATCTAGAAGATTCTAGACACTCATCAGCTCTTCATTTTGCAGCTTTATTTCAGTCACTATTAACCGAAGCATGTGGAAGAACAGTGAATCCAGTAAACGGAGCTGTAGGCCTTCTATGGACAGGCAACTGGGAAATCTGCAAGTCCGCAATCGACACGGTGCTCCGCGGCGGCATTCTCCGCCCGCTGCCGGAATTCGACGGCACGGAAGCTAATCATGACGAGTTGTACGGATCTCGAGATCTGAACACGAAGATTAAAGTGCTGGATTGTACGGATGACAACAATGGCCGACTTGATCTGAGTTTGACGTCCGGAATGCCAGCGAGAATGACGGCCGGTGGGAGAGTTAATCGACGGTGCGAGAAGCGGAGACAGACTTCTCCGCCTTCTGATCAGTCTGAAACGACGACGTTGGATAGCGCGTGTCAGTTACAAGATGGCCGTGAAGCTAAGCTTTTGAGGCTGTTCTTTTGAGTCACCGCGCGTTTTTACCACGCGATTTGCCTTTTTTTTTTTTTTTTTTTTTTTGGGCTAACTTGTAGGACAGTTTTTGCTACGTTCAAATGTCACATAATTTCATAATTTCATGGAGAAAATTACACATCAAATCTTGGAGCAAAACTCAACTAATTTGAATAACTCTGATTCGACTAATCTGATCGAGCACTTCAGACTCTTCTATTCATATTTTAGTTTCGGTGGTGTTATTATTACATGTATAAGACTCGAACCTAAAATCTTATTTAATTGAACTCAATTTACTCCCTATTTGAATCTATATCCGTTTGTATTTGCGGTCATGAATAACAATGTAATAAAAATTTGTATCCGATTATATATGTTGATAAATTTAATATTAGTGCATCATTCAAATCTTGCTACACCCTGTGGAAAGCTTAGTTAGGCCATGTTGTTTAATGTTTAGTGATGTGTTGGTGATAGTTTCATGTACCTGAATTATTGGATCGGTTTGTACTCTTTATGTTTCGGATAATAATAAATTAATTTCTTAGTTCGGAAAAAAATAATGCAAGATATGTCAGTCGTTTAGGTATAAAACTTTTTGGGTTTTTCCCCACAATGGTGACGCAGATTGTGTATTATGATCCACAAGACAGAAAAAAAGTGGAATATTATTCTGATCTCACTGGATTTGCTGCTCTTTTCATACTTGTGTTCACAAGTTGTATGAAGTCTGTAAAGGCTTTGCTTAAAATTGGCTTTTGAGTGCTTAAAGAGCCAAGTTATTATACAGAGGGAGTGAGGGACCAACAACAGCAAGTTCAAAAAAGTTCCATTATCCATTCTCTTCAAGCAAGTTGCATAAAAGAACACTTTCACTATCATAACAAATGTCATAATGTTTCATTTACAGCGAATTTGTTCAATATATCTACAATCACAAAAGACGCGCTTCATACGCTGTTATTCCAAGAAAGATTTAAGACAGCCTGCAAAACCGGAACTGAGAAATTGACATGTTGAGAGAATCACAAACTAGAACAGACAGAACTGTCATAGCGTCTTTCTGATTAGTGTACTGTTAGCATTTACAGCAATTACCGTGAGTGCTGAAATACGGTCAATTTAACACATCGTGTCTAGCTGTGGTTACTCGGTTATGTTGTAGTAATTGTGTTCGCAGACTGCTCTCGTTAATCTGTTTGATTCGATCAGAAATTGAAATTGAATGAGCAACAAAGCAACAAAGTGTATTAACATTTTCAGAGCGACGTTAAGGTAAATAGCAAATAACCTGCATGGTTTCCAACAAAGATATGTAATCTCTGCATTGTTCAAGTAAAGCTCTCTCAACGAAAGTCACTTTTGCGATTTCTGTCACTAAGGAATTGATTTCTTCAACCTGGAGATGAACGAAATTGTTAAGCACAGACCACAAAAGAAAAGGAGGAGCATGATCTGGTAAGAAGTATGCAATTACCGAAGGAAGAAGTCGATGCAACGAGGATACAATAGCTTCCATAACATAAGCTGCTGAACCGATAGCATCCTTCGTGCTCTGGAGATTGGCCTGTAAAAATCATTACATTATCGAAGGTTTCAGGTCAGATCGAAGTAAGGGCTGAGCCTTCATTAGATCGAATAATTGAGTCGTATAGATGCATACTGTTGCTCGTTCAACGAGTGGAAGACGAATGGTGCTGGCCTTTAAAGCTTCCATAATTCCACGTAGAGATGTTGATTGGTCTTTGTCCAACAAAGTCCAATCTTCTAAAGAAGTTATCTAAATTCATTTGGAAAATGAGTTAAAAGTTATTGAATGAAGAACTGTTACAGAAATGAATAACAATGAACTTTGTTGAATTGATTGACCGTTTCTTTCTTTCAACCACCGTAACATTTTTCTCAATCCTTTCAACGAATCCGTTCTTCTTGGTTAAATTAAAGGAGATGTTCTTACATCATTTCATAATCATAAGGTTCAGAACGCGAAAGAAGGGATAACGGTTACCTGTCCTTTGAGAATGAAGGCTAACTTCAGCTTCTGCTTCAGCAATTGGAGTCTGTGTCTTCGCCTAGTGACAGTATCGCGTAAATCTGAGATTGTTATCCAGGCGTTCCATAGATATTTCTGGCATTCGAAAAGATATTAGTTGACAGATAAGACTTAGACATGCTTAATAAGACAGCATATGTTCCACTAAGACACAATTAAGCTCTTACATCTGCATTGTGTTTCTGCGCCATGGAAACTGCTTCAGTTTTAGCATTAATGAAGCGCAGCTGCAAATGTCGATTATACAAAATCCTCAAAGAGTGTGCATCGTCGCGTCTATCCTCGCCACCAACTCTCTCCCTTGCGAAACTAAGAACCGAAGGTGGTTCATTAAAGCTGTAAGTACTAATCTTGCTAACAGCATTTCTGATCTGAGATGGACTATGGTTTCCCCGCGAGGGAGATGACAAAGGTGATATCATACCTCCACGGCTTGGTGATCGTGGGAATGACAATGGTGCAGGGTTAGTAGACTTTGTCACATTCGAGGATGTGGTTTGTTTGGGTATAGGACTTCTTGTTGCTAATAAACCTGGATCCTGCAGCCTCCTAAGCCGGCTATTTGTTTCTTGCCAAAACCTAGCTGAAACAACACGTCCACGAGCTACATTATGGGCAGCCTTTACTGATGCACTACTATCAGAAGATGTGCTATCTGAATCTGATGCCATGACCTCGTCTGAGCCTCGTTGCATTGTCGCCTTTACATACTTAGAATTCACGGAATCCAGGCTCAATCGACCCATGTCTCCTGATCCACCATTGCTGCCATTACAATCCAAACTATTAGACAATGTATTGTTCACCAGTTTCTGATATCTAGCAGGCCTTACAGACTGATCAGCATCAAACGTAGACGTAACAGAGGAGTTTTTGGCCTGATTCAACGTTGTAATCGTGTTTGCATTACTCTTTTGATTCTCAGGCGTTGCCTTTTTCGAATTAATGGAAACAGGAGGAACACCTGGCCTAACTCTGCTAATAGGCAAAGAATATGATTCTCCTTGGAAGGAGACCGCCAGACTACGACTAGACGTGAGTAGCAATCTCACCGCTCTTGAAACCTCGGCTTGCTTGGGATCAAGAGCAGAGGAACCAAATTTTCTAGAGGAGACTGATTCTAATATTGAGGAAGGTGATGGAGAAATGTATGATCTGGAAGAGACATGTCTTCTTTTGGACTGATTTTTACTTGGAACCACATTATTATTGCTCCTAGTGTTATTCTTTCCAGAGGGCAACAATGGCGGTCTCCTTGCTGTCAGCTCATCATCAGATGCAGACACCAACATATTATATGTACTGCCACGATTCGGTATCTATCACCTAACACGCAGCAGCTCCGTGGTTATTGAAATCTCCACCTGATGCAAAAAGATGTATGAGAGAACATTCACAACACCATAATGATCTTTAAAGAGAAATTTTTCTGCGGTGATTTTAATAATTGTGAAACATTATCCAGTAACTTCAGAGTCTAGGTGCATCAGGGTTATGTTAAAGCATCATGGTATCATTGATTTATCACCTATATATAGTATGCAATAAACACAATATCCAGAAGCTGTACCTCAATCGCGTTTATCTTCTTATCTTCTCAGTGTAAGACCGATAAGTTCCTTGTCAACTGAACAGTGATTTCTGCTAACAGCTGATGCAATGGAGAGGAACTGTTTGGAAATAGCCAGGGCAGCAAGAGATAACAAGACATATTTCTGTTTGATCATGCTGCTTTATTTGTTCAGCTATCCTTATGTATGAGCACAAGTTTGCTCGGAACAATGAGATGCACTGTCATATTCAGTCTCTATCCTATCATCATCACCTATACTCTTCGCTTTCTTGAGTTACTTTTTACAGGTAGGTGCATGTATATTCTTGCTCTACTAGTATCTGGCTACTACTACTACTACTAACTGCTACTGTACTACATAAGAGAGACTTTGTTTTGTGTGCATACGTTGCGTCCAGGATCATCCCTGAACTCGTGCAGAATCAAGCGTGTAACATCTCTACAAACAAGAGTTTTCACCAATCGTACCTTCATCTCTTGCCGACTTACATTTACATAATACTTGTTTGAATACACTGAGATTCTTGTTCCATACTGTCAAACTTTCTTAGTAGCCAAGTTTAAGATTTTTAAAACAGACATGTAAATCACATTGTCAAAGAACCATATTTTTAATGTCAGCCTTAGGATTGAATCCTAAGCCTTACTATTTCCACAAAAGAATGGGCAAATATCCTAGTCGGTCACCATACAATTACTACTAATGGACATTAATGATGTTCAAAACACAGAGAGACCAACCCACTCCTAACCAATATTGTTGATTTTATGGTTAAGGTTCTGTTTAATTCGAGTGAAAAATCTTGAACTTTACTTATCTAAATTATACATTTCATCTATAAAAATTTGAACTCAACTGAACTGAAAACTGTGTTTTTTTTAAAATTGAATCATCCCATGTCTAAGTAGAATTGTTTTCTCTTAATTTTCGTATATGAATTGAGTATCTGAGATCCTAAATACAATGACTCGCAATAGTGACTTTACCATCCATAATACTTGAACTTCAGGGGTTACTTGCGAAACTTGTGCCCGACGACTAACTTAAACATTGGAGATTAATCATAATGACCAAGATAAGGCATATGAACACCATATACAAACTACTTGAATGAGTATTTGAGGTTGACATTAAGCACTCTTTAGATAAAACTAACAACAAATATGTTGCTTGAAAAGGAAAAAAACAACATAAGCGGCTATTGATGGTTTAATTAACAAGGTATTGGAGGTTGAAAGCAGACTTAAAGTGCACTTTTAAGTTTCATCAGTTCAAAAGTAGTACATCTATCACCACTAAGGCACTAAATCATGTTTGTTATGCCAAGTAATTAGTTAGCCTTTAGCCCACTCAAAGTGATGTTTTCACTCAACAGAGTGATAGTAACTCTACTGACCACAACCATTAGCCACTCAACTTGTTTATATCCTGTAGCCTAGCCTACATAATGATCATCACTTCTATAATACTCATCACTTTAATTTGTACTTTATATGGACTAATATCTAGTTTAATTGACAAGTACCAAGATTAAAATGACATAATCATTTTACAGTAATTGTAGAGCCTATCAACACAAATGTAAGGAAATATTGAAGAACAAGCATAGATTGTAGATTAAGCAACTCACTGTTCAGGTCTTAAGCTGACATTTAGAATTTAAGAAATGTAATCAACAATACTAGAAGTGGTGAAGTAGATCCTTGTGAATCAAAGAAATGAATGTGGAGTTCAAGTGGTTGAGGGTTGGTTGATCAACACAAACTACATGCACAACGCAACACAATTCCAGTTGTCAATCAACAATCTTGATCTTTAACATTGACAACAAGCAGCCATTAACAGATTAAACGTCTATTATATCTTGTAGAAATAGCCACTGATTCAAGAACTGAAGGCCACGGGGAATGTAAGGGATAACAGTGCTAGGAAAGTTTAAAAATATAACTTGTTTTTCATAATTTAAATGAGTTTCAACATAGAGTGATAAGAAGGTGTCATTACATTGATATCTCAAGACAATCCTAGACAAGATAAAATCTCAAAAAAACTGAAGTGATCTTCGAAAACATTCCCATCAAAGAAACTCCTATGCAAAGTTGCTCCAATACTGGGAAAACACCTTAACGGTACTGCAAAACAAAAAACATAATGTCTTAAATAATCTTGAATATCTGAAATCGAGATGGTAGCAGTTATTAAAAAGAAAGCACACATGCCATATATTCATCTCAGCATAATAAAGACACAAGTATTCTTTCAACCATTGAGAATGGAGAGCAGAGCACGGAAAGCAAATTACCTTAATGAAACCAATTTCCTTGGCATTGCTGCGGAAGCACTGTCTGCAGCACATCAACCCATACTTTCTAATGATGCCATGGGGATTTCCACAGACCCGGCTGTCACCAAAAGAACGAATCATAAATGATGTATGAATATAAATCAAGAACCACACATCTAAATAGCACATGTTAGCAATATTCCAACCTATACTAGTTTTATGTCTTCGAGTAGCTGTATCACTTCAGATTCAGCATAGTTTTATGTCTTCACTATATTACCCAGAAGACCAAGTTTCCAATCCCCTTTGATTGTTGGTTTAATAAGTCAACAGTGTATTAGTAGTGTATTAGTGTAGTGAAGAAAGCATTAGTACTGTAATTCATTCTACATTACGAAAATCAGGTATAGTCTTGATGAAAGACGACAGCACAAGAACAACAAGAAGCGCATGATTATATGCTTGTATTGAATGGACTACATTCAGCTTATCCAAACTCTTAAAAGATATGAAAAGCCCAGGCGACAAAATATCGAATTACAACAGAGTCTATTATTAGATCAAAATATCACAAAAATCAGCTCCAATCACTATACGACCACATATCTTAGCACACAATATATGACTAAACTAGATCATAAATATTCCAGAAATGAAAACATACCCATACATCAAATCTCATTTAGGATTAACAAATCCCCAACTCGATAAACAATTCTGAATCCTAGCAAAACCGACGAATCCTATAGATATAAATAAAAAAGACAAATTCATAACTATGCAAACAGATGAAAATACATCCATAAAACGAAAACCCATTTAGGATCGTTAACTATACAACGAAAGAACATAAACCCCTAACTCAAATTAGGCTAAATCGACGAATCATATGCAGAAAAAAAATCAAAAGTGAATTGAAGAAAAGTGGATTATACCATGTACGAGATCCAGGACCGTAAGTCTTGGGGTGAGAATTCCAGATGTTGCCGTGACCCATCTTCTCCTTTTTGTTCCTCTCTGCACACAGAAAGTTGGATGCGTTTGAAAGAGTGGCGGCACGAGAGCTAGCAGCGATGAGGTTTGAGCTATAGAAAAAGAAGTCTGTATTTATATGATGCCGATGCGGATAATAAAAACCCTAATTGGTGGAGAGTGGGGAAAGATTGGGGTATTTCGGACTTTAACCACCAGCTTGACATAAATATATGTTTCTTTATTATGTTTCCACCCCAACAACTCTATTATTTGCACTTTTGCACCCACCCCCTACTCAAAGTCTAAAATTATACTTCCTCCATTCCTTATCAAACTTCCCATTTCATTTCGTTGACTTTTCGAGACTTTATTTGACTCCAAATTAATCCTAAATCACACCGGAAAAAAATATTTTGAACTTATATTATAAAAGTGGAAATCTTATATTTTCATAATATAACTTCAAATATTTTTTTTCCAATACGATTTATGATTAATTCGGAGTCAAACGGAGGTAAAAAAAAGTCAACAAAACCAAATTGGAAGTTTGATAAGGAATGGAGGAAGTACTTTATACTTCAAAGTCGTCATGTCCAATTTATACTACTCTAACGCAGTTGTATTTAGTAACTTTAATTTGTATATTTTATTTTAACAGGCATACAAATTTATACACTTTTCAACTTAACTTAGGCTCTGTTCTTTTCATCTGGAAATTAATTATTTTCAATTCAGTTTAGATTTGCTTAGTAGTATTTTGTATTACAAATAAATTCAGTTCAGTCCAGACTTTTCAAACAAAGATAACAAAGCCTTAGTGCACATAATAACCAACATGAACATAATTTATAGGCTACTAATGGTATAGACTCTGTTCTCTTGGTATGAAATCTCATTATTTTCAATTCAGTTCAATTTTGTTCAGACTTGCCCAGTTATATTTTATACTACAAATAAATTCCGTTTAGTTTTTTTTTCAATTCAGTTTAGTTTTGTTCAATTCGGCTCAGACGAAAAGTACAGTTTCATAGTCGGAGCAAGTTCCTTGCAAAATCAAAGATCAATCATCATTAATTCATCCTCCTTCCTCTAATGAATTATTATGAATTCCTTTTCTTTTAATAAGATTTTTCTAACAACAACAAATTAATTACACACAATGTCATTAATTTTTATTTAATATTAAAATATAAAAGTTAGATAAATACACACAATATGTCATTAATTTGAGTTTTAAATTTTTATTTAAAAATTTAAAAATAAAAATCCATGTTCAACTGAACTGCATCTGCTGACCACCACTGCCACTACGATCCAAACTATTAGACAAGCTAAGCTCACAAAGGAGTTTTAGGCCTGATTCAATTGTAGTAATCGAGTTCGCATTTGCTTTCTTCGAATTAAGGAAATAGGAGGAGCACCTTGACTAAATCTGTTAATAGTCAAAGAATTCGCTGTTGAAACTTTGGTATTACTGTGATCATAAGTATTATTTTGATCAATCTCACCGCTGTTGAAACTTTGTTATTAATGTGATGATAAGTATTAGTTTGACATTTTTTAATTTTTTTTGTGTTATTTGCCTGTTTTGATGTTATATTTTGCATATTTTTATGGTGATTTGTCCGCATTGCACTGTCCGTATGTGATCACTGATTACGAGGATTTGGCTTGAAAAACAAAACAAAAGGCTATTATGAAGCGAGCCTAGGCTCTTTCAATCCAACCAAAATTTTAGAATTTCGACTCTTGTATACTAGTACTCAACCAATCAAACCAACTATTCTCCTAATTCCACAAATAACCCCAGAACCACTATTGTAATAGTTGCGATTTGCCTCTTTTTTTTCTCTTTCTTTTTCCGGCTACATTGTAACTTGTAGTAAAGTTTTTCTTACGTTCAATTGTCACATGATTTGGATTTTCATGGAGAAAATTACACATGCAAATCTCATGAAGCAAAACTCAACTAATTTGAATAAATCATGCATCCGATAAATCTCATGGAACAAAACATCAACATACACCGTTTATATTGTGTTATTATTCCAATAATGATTGCGAAAACGGAACTGAGAAACTGACATGTTTGCAAGAATCACAAACTAGAAATAAAAGAACTGTCATAGCGTCTTTCTGATTTAAGTCGAAAGGTTCAGGTACTGTTAAGCATTTACAGTGACAGCTGAGATATGATCAATTTAACACATCGCATCTAGCTGTGGTTACTCAGTTAGGTTGTAATATGTGTATTCGCAGACTGCTCTCGTTAACCTTTTTTTATTCGATTAGAAATTGAATGAGCAACAAAGTATAAGATCAATATTCAAAGTTTCAAAACTAGCTACCGCAATAGTTGCGGTATAGAATGTACTATGATTAAGGTGAAAGATGTAAGTATTATTTTAACTTATTTCTGGTGTTATTTACCATGGGTTTTGGGTTATGAAGGTATATTTTGTATATTTTCAAGGTCATTTAAGAGTTTAAGTATCTATTTTGGCAATTCGGTGTCTTTTTACCTAAACAATTTAGTTTAGGTATTAATAAAGTGGATGGCGAAATTGCTATTGGTCTTTGTTGAACAAGTGTAAACTTTTTTTTTTTTTTGTGGAACTTTTCGTTTGCGGTATTCCCCTTTTCAAAATTTGTGGAGGGCGATTTAGTGCAATTTAGATAATTATATTAATGGTGGGGATAATGTTATGATTTTACCATGCAAACTCCTCTTAGAAATACAAGATCACAAAGTTGTATTCGGATGGTGTCCTAACTCCTGTGTGATTGATTTTATAGATTTATAGATGTTACATGTAATGTGTAAAAAGTTAGAACACATTATTTGTGTCCACTTGATTATTTCATGACCACACAAATATCCCAAGAAAACATTGTATGATATTCTAACATTTGAGATTTGAAATATAGAAAATTATATAATGATACAGACTTCATCATTTCAATTAACCAAACTGTTTTGTGATTTTGTTTTATAGAAATTGTAGCAGAAATTTACAAAGTCAAGGTGGCTTCCGTCCTTAGATATACTAGAATAAGGAAATTTAATGGATGATTCTTGTATGTTCTCCAGTTTTGAACGTTTGACGACTAACGTTTTGTGCACCAACTTTCTTTTCCAGGTTGAAGATGAGCAAACTTCATCGCATTTCTTTCCCGAGATCCATAACCGTCCCTTGTAAATCACATGCACGTTGCTCGCACTCTATCTTGCCCCACCGTGCATCAACACGTTCACAGGGAAAGATGCGCTTTCCCAAGCTGTACAAACATAAGTACAAACAAAGCTAACATTAAAATTAGCAATAGCCAAAAGAAAGAAAAAAAGAAAAAATAGTCTCTTTTTTATGCCAATGTAGCTACAAGACTTATTTCCAATAGAAGTAGTGATCACACAAACAACCTCTAGCTTCTTTCACAGAGAATCTCTTTTTTATGCACTGTAACTATAAGACTTGGTTCCAGTAGAGGTAGTGAATCAATTCATAGTATAGTGTTCGCACAAACAACCTCTAGCTTCTTTCCTCTGTAACTGAACAAATACAGGAACTGTTTTTACGAATTTGGCGACTTTTTTGCAAGCAAGAATCATTTAACAGGTTATTGCTTCCTCAAATTTAACAACTCAGACAGAAAAAGCTCAAACTATTACTAATATCAGCATAATAGGTGAAACAACTTTCATTTAACAATCACGATAAACAAGTACGTAGTATAGGATAGAATAAAGAATATCATGTTTATCCCCGGTCTATAAGAGCATAATAATACCAGTTGTTTCCGTTTGAGGAAGTGTGTTCATATCATCATTAATCGAAGCAAATTCTCCTAGACTCCTTTAATAGAAGTACAAGTGAGATATATGGAAGTTAAAGAATCTAGAGACTGAATTGCGTACCTTCTGTTAACCACATTATGAACATGACACATCCACTGGGAAAATTCCTCATGAGACCCAACCTGTACAGGGTTTTCTCTACATCACAAAATAAAGGACAAAGTTATCTTTAAGATGGATGGATCCAACCATTATTTTGGAGCACCACGTGATTTAAGAATAATTTGATTAATTTTTTCATTTACATGACAACTAAAATACAGCAGAACAGCATGCTTTGACAATATGTACAGAATTTGGCTGGCCTACTAGAACCAAATCATCCAAGAATCTCTATAACTGGATTCCTTTATAACAACCTTTCTACACTCATGCATGAATACCACACATGTCCTCGCCCAGAATCTTTACGATACCTATTTACACCGTTCCACATACTTGCTAATATTAGAAAACCAAACAGTTCAAAAGCAGAACAGAACAGAACATAGATTATGTTGCGCTATGGAATTGTTTGCTCTCACCTTATAACATCTTTAAAATGATCTGCACATTCTTTACAAGGATACATCCGAGATAATATTGCCATCTGAATCAACAAGCGGAAAAACTATTATTGATCTTCGTATGTGAAATGTATCAAAGATTGGCACCTAAGTTTGCGAAAGAAATATACCCCAGGTATTAGGTATATGAAGCATGACATAAATGTGATTACATAGGAAACTTCAGCTACGTAACACATAATCACAAATCCCCAACACAAAGCATACTTACCAACTCTTTGGCATCATTCCTTTGTTGCCTAGTTGGTTTGTCCGGGTACTGCAAAATCAAGAAATACATTTAGATTAACAAGTACATCGAACAGCATCGAACAGTACTGTATCAATCGTCGATACACAGAAAGAGTTTATAGTGGGTGATAATCATGAATTCATGATAGTAAGTAGTAGTACTTTGCATGATAACAGACACTGAAATGAAGATTTAAGGAGAGAAGGACCTGAGCTGCTAGAGTGTGAAGAAAAGTCCATGTAGCTCTTCCAAGATCTTCCTTAGTTGTTGGACTAGAAGACTTTCCCTGTTAAGAATTCCAACAATAGAAGCTCAGGTCAATCAAATCCATTAATCTAAGTTATAGCATAAACTAACAAGGAAAACGAAAGAATGTGGAATCCAACAGTAACAGCTTCATTGAGGAATTTTATCAAACAGTTAGTGTGCAATACATGTTAGTGAATTTGAGGGAGAAAAAAGAGGTACCTTTATGAGAATTTCAGGGTGACTAACATGAGAATCGGATAAAGAAAGAAGAGGGTCTTGTTTATGGGTGCGTGAAGGTGCAGAAGGTACGAGGAACCGAGTGAGATGGGTCTGAACTGCCGCCGAAATGTTACCAAACGCTTGGAATAGAAACTGAACTGGATTATTCTCCGACATCAGTCGATTGATGATGATTTTTGACAAAATATATAGTACACTAGGTAGGTTTTATAGGTTCCGCTCGAAAGTTCTGAAAAAATATTTTCGCACGCAGTCCGCAGAGTTTAAAATCTCCAATGGAGTTGTGAGGCAGGCTTATCAGCAAACCGCACGATGATGCTTCAATTGTGGGCTGATTCCAACTATTTTGATTGAGATTATTCAATAATAATTTGTTAAAATTAAATTATTCAATAACTTGTTGATTCTCTTGAATTTGAACTGAAATGAATTAAAATTAAAAATGTAGACTGAACTCTAGTTCAATTAAATAAATTTGATTTGAAATGTACTGAATTATATCGAATGGAATTAAATTTAAGTTGAAAAAAGAAAACACCTTAGACTATGTTTGTTTCAGTTGAAATTTTTTAAATTGAAGTGAACTGAATTATTTAAAAAATAATTTTCAACCAGACAAAACTAAATTGAATTTAAAATGAAAAAGAAACAAATTCTTATTTATTAAATTCTTATTTATTAAGTTTACTGGGTTAGTACTAGTTAATAAATACAGAAGATATCAATCTTCCTATTTATTAAGTTTACTAATTAGTTATGATAGGTTATTTATGTATTTTAAAATAGCTATCATCTCTCATAAAATTTGTTGTTTTTTAAAGATGAAAGGTACTTGAATTAGATAATATAATCCGACTCACAAATTCTGATTTCTTGTTTTAACAGCGGGAAGCAGCAGGCAGACATCTACAAACAATCTTGGAGGACGCTCTGATATGCTCCAAAATACATAGTAGCGGAACATAGAAAGTACCGAACAGAGTTTTCAGCATGAGTGTTAGTATACGTATTTGATACTAGTCGTGTAAGCTTTGTCTGGAGATCACTAAACACCAACGTTAGTGGATTAAGCGAGCCCGATACTTTAGCGATCCATTTACGTATGTGTTGCTATTCCTGAACTCCATTTCACTTGTTAAATAATAATCACTTCACTAGTGTGACTGTCTACACTATTTCCTAATGGACCGCCCCTCAAAATATTAAATTAAAGGCAATTCGTAATCGGAACAACAAGGATAAAAATTATAAATCATTACGACTCGTATCTATGACTACACAAAGTAAAATATTTTTGAATTTTACATTGTTCCTAACACCTTGTAGATTCCCATTCGAATTTATTAGAAAAGTAGATCTAAAATCTAATCGTCAAATGATATCCACCAACAATAAGACCTGTTATTGATTACCAGACATTCATTCGATGCTTTAAGAAGAATGAAGATGCCGCCACTTCTTTGCCCTTTTGATCATTAAAGCTTCAAGTTTACACATTTCTATTATTCGAGTTGTCAACGAACACGGATGTTTGTTAGGGAACATCCAACTGTCAAACATCTTCTTTCTTAAATTAAGTCATAACAGACAACATCAAATCCAGTTAACTCGAAGAGTCTGCTTGCATCATCCACCGATCAACCTGATATAAATAAATAAAAAAGAAACAAATTCAACCAATAAAACAAAATACACAAAACAACCAACTATCATCAAACACATAAAATGACATGATAAAACACTTAATTAAAATCACTATAATAATAGTTACCCCAAAAGGGAACAAACATCTCAACACCTAACAAATCCATAATAGGATAAACCCAAGAAATCATTCTCCTATAGGAGGGATATGGATAGTGGATCACACAATAAGAGACAAAACTAGATGCACACACTCACACATAGTATGAGATACTACTACTATGACATAACACACCCATGTAGTGTGTACTATTACTCCTACTACGTCCACTACTACTACTAATACTATTAAAAAATTTCTTTCCCAACACACAAAATACAAAAGTCTAGTGTACTACTATTACTCCACACATTTTGGAACTCAACCTTTTGTACTTGCAACAAATTTTGCGCCACAGGCGCACAAGATAAAAGGAGGTTCCAAAACTAGACACATTTTAGGAACCAAGTGAGGCCCAGAGTACAAACACATTTGCCAAACACGGCTTTAACAAAACACAACAACTCATTACATTTCTCACACTAGAGTAGTACACTACTGGCTGAGTTGAGTTGAGTTGAGTTGACTATATCTCGTCAAAGGATGTTCGAAGCTGACACAAGTCTTTTTCGTGTGTTTTCGCTTAGTCATTCTTCTTCTTCATCGACTCAATTTAGATTCTAGACAACACGCAATCATCAGCAGCAGCCGCCAAATCCGAAAACCCAGATTGGAGGAGGAGAAGATAGGAAGAATTGGTCATCCTTTTTCCAGGTCAAATTCGGAATCTTTGTATATTCTTTTTCTTGGTCTGATTTTTTCACTAGAGCAAAATTCAATTTTGGATTCTGGGTTTTTCAGTTGAATCGAAATGTGCAGTGGGTTTGTGGTTTGATTTGGTGGGTTCGAGTTCTTTTGATGTAATTCGAGCTTTTTTTTGGTGGAATTGATGTTGTGGGTTTTCTTGTTTTTCGATCTCGATGTGAATTGGTTCAATTGTTGTGCATTCCTGTGTTTTCTTTGCTTTTGGAGCTCAATTTAATTGATTTGGACAGTTTACTGTTTCATTATGGCAGGTTCTGAGGCATTTGGAAAAAGATTATGATTTTGATTAGAAATGCTAATTTTGCTGATTTTGATTGGAACTGGTTGAGTTGTTGTGCATTTATGTGCTTTTTCTTGGTTTTTGCGGCTGAATTGAGTTGATCTGCCTTGTTTTGTTATGAAAATTCAAGGCATCTGAGGAAAAAAGAAATGATCTTTGCTTAGAAGTGATCATTTTTTGTTGATTCTGATTGGGCTTTTGTTGTGTAGTTGTTTCATAAGATGATTCTTATACATTTGAATTTGTGGTTTAGTGAGTATAAGTGGAAGTGATGGTTTTGGTACTGTTTGATCTATCAATTAGCACTATAACTGTTTGGTTTTGGTTTGGTTTGTGACTGAACTGTTGATTGGGATCATGTGAAACAGTTGAAACAACATGGTGGATAGCCATCATTTTACTCGAGTTGACACATTCGAGCTGAAGGAACAAATTTTTCAAAGAATTGGCCGACAACGAGCAGAGAAGTACTTCCATGAGCTGAACAGATTTCTCAATCTAAAGCTCAGTAAGATTGAGTTCAATAGATTTTGTGTGCAAACACTCGGAAGGGAAAATATCTCTCTTCACAACCAGCTCATTCGATCTATCCTCCAAAATGCTCAACATTCCAAAATCCCACCCCAGAAAGCTTGTAAAACCAGTGGGCTTGGTATTAGGACCTCGAACAACGTGCAAAATAAGGATTCGGCAACTAAGCGCAAGTTCCGCACGGAACGGCCAAGCCCACTTGGACCGCTGGGTAAGAGTTCGAGCACATATGAAGAAACAGGTTTGAGAATAAATGAAAGTCCGACAGAGTTGCAATCTCTCTCCAGTAGGCCTCTGGTGGTGGAAGATGGTGAAGAGGTCGAACAGTTTTTCGGGGGCTCCAATATGCCTAGATGGAGCAGTATTACTGCTCCTCTAGGCATTTCTCTCAATGAGGCTCGAAAAGCTTCAGGTTTCAGATATGGTGGGGTAGCACAGTCGTGTCAGCAAAGTGGTGTGCTGCCTGATACGATTTCTTTACGAGATCGTATGCAGAAGAAGTTGGCTTCGGAAGGCTTTGGGATTTCGCTGGATTGTTGTAAGGTGTTGAATAGTGGATTGGATGTGTATTTAAAGAAGTTGATCGAGCCTTGTGTGGGTCTCGTGCGATCGCAGGGTGTTAGTGGGAGACAGAATATTCAAATGATGCATGGGAATTTCACAAGAAGGCCGGCACAACCAACATGCATAAGTATGCGTGACTTTCAGGTCGCAGTGGAGTCAAATCCCCGTGTACTTGGCGCCAATTGGCCTGTACGGTTTGAGAAAATCTGTGAAGATGGTCGGTGAAGGGTAAATTGAAGCAGTTAGAAGAAACTCGCCAGAGGACCGATAGTTTATGACAGTAGATGTGACGGAGCGTACCTGGTTTGAACACCGATTGGCATCTGTCAACCAGGGGCAGAACCGCAGACACAATAGTTCACTGCTTGTGGATGGAGGGGGCTGCAAATAGATAGATATTGACAACACATTGTTTGCTAAGGGAGGGGGATATATATATAAATATAGGATGATTTGTACTCATTTGGTACTACTCTGTTTAAGAATTATTGTTCCTTTTTTTTTTTTTTTTTCCTTCCTGAGATCAGATGATTCAGATCTCATGTTATATCCAGTGTACAATGCTTTCCTCCAAGTTCCAATAGAAATGTGAATTATATATATCTCTTTCATAGTGCTGGATTCTAGATTCTGAACTGTCCCTATAAGATATTTGACTTATTCCCTATGTGGTATTCTGTTGTATACCTAAAGATGTTGCTGTTCTGTTGTAAATCCATTGCGCACATACGGACCGCGATACGCTCTAATTTAACTCGCGCCTATCGCGCGGTAACTTTATGGAAGGTGAACTGGGGCAGGTAACTTTATTGCATGACAAATATGTTTACATATAGAGAATCAACTGCCAGGTATATGATGCATCTTTCTGTTCTGGGCATATATTCACTCTTAAACTTAATGTTGCCATTAAGTTGAGAATTTGGTATACTTACTTTTCATACTGGAGTTCTTAGGTCTCTACAGTTCAACTCTCTGTGTGTATTATGTTGTCAGGGAAATATGTAAATTTTCGAGCCAATTGCTTACATACATCTACCATTCTGTGCATTTGCCCCTAAACTGGAGAAACACTGCAATTGGAATCAAATATAGGAACTGCTACATATGCTAAATTCCAAAGAAATCGAAAATTTTGTTTCATTCATATTGCTGCCAGAATACATAACAAGTGTAAAAGAGAAAAAAGGTGAACTTTTTGGCCTCTACCAGAGAGAACATTTACTACTCTCTACTTTTGCCTCACTGACAACTGTGATACAAATCAGTATATGGAAGACGAGTTCTGTAAAGGAAACCTACCTATCAACCAATACTCATGGGGAAAAAAGGCATTTTATGCCAGTAAACCTCAATTCGTGACAACTTTCTCTAAGCTTGCCATGTATGTCATGTAAACCGTCCATAAGTATGTAAAAGAGTTGCTCACCAGTGGCTGCCAAATTCACCAGCAGAAGAAACATTAGCCTTTCTTTGAACAGAAGAGAGAAACAAGTGACAGCAAGGAAGAAAAGAACTAGTATATGATATTTAGGACAAACCTGTAAATGAACAGGGAAGAATTTGAATGTCACGAAATCACATACTGGCCAGTACATTATTCCACTGATTGTTGTGGGGAGAAAATCACGTTTCAACCGTGCAACAATTTCAGAACCACTTTCGCCTGAGGATGACACCAAACAGACAATAATCAATATAAATCTGTCAAATATTCAGCTCGAAAGTCTTGACAAAAGGATAATGAAAAGACCTTTCATACTTTCTTAAAAAGAAAACTCATATTGATAAACACATTCCCACCATTTAGTGGTATCGTAACAATAGAGATCCATCCGTGTTTACATGTCGTCAGTCATTGGTGCAGAACTAATTGGTAACAATAAGCTGTAATCTAGTCAGTGAGGATAATCCAGATTGACAAGGTAGTATTATATGATACTGGATGGTCAGCATGACAGGTTGAAACAGCAACTGTTACATTCATATCTGGCACTTTCTTTTCCTTACTTTGTACCCAGCAACACAAGATCAGTAAAATTTTGGCTAATCAACACATGATTCTAATTTCTAAAGGTGGAAAAATACTTCATCTATTAAAGTGGGAATCCCATCACCTCATCTGATCTAAACATAGTAGAAATAAGAGAAACAAATATAAAACACCAAGTGATATGTGGGCGCGTGAAATAATTCCTCATCAGCATAGCATGAGAATGTCAATTCACATTTTCTTTCATAAGTTCCAAGTCAAAAAAAAAAAAAAAAAAAGAAAACAAGGAGGTTAAGTAAGCACGTGTCTGTTTTGGAGTCTTCAGATAATAAGATGAACAAAGTAGAATAGCATGGCTGAGGAAACGATAAACACACACCTTGTAAAGCAGCGTTAACGGAGAAGAATATAACAGTCATTGCAGGACCAAATACCCCCTGCCCCAAAGCCATTTTCTTAAATGTTGATGAAAGATCGCGCTTTGGAAAGACTGTTGAAACAAAATTGAACCAATAATGCAGTGAAGGCCCTAATATCAGCATTCCATATCCAGCCATTCGCAGTGTCCTCACCAGATCATACCCCTCAGAGGTTTCAGCCTCAATCATCTGAACATAATAAACTTAATCAAATAGAGCTTATCTATCAGATCGGTGAAGGAATCCGATTGAGACCAGGATTGGATTTCAACGCAAATGAACTATCTTCTTTATTTACATTATTTTTTCCTTCATTTTCTTTCATCTCAATTGATCTTATAAATGTAATCTATACTTTCCTATCAAAACTAGTCCAATTTATATCTAGGTAACAACTCTGTCAGCAACTTGCCACCATAAATTCTATTGAAGATTGCATAGGTTGGTGAATACGTGAGAATCGCCATTCTGATTATATACAATATGTTAACATCTGCCAAATTATTCAACGTTATCTCTGATAAATGTTTTCTAAACTAGGAGAACCACTGGTGGAGTTCCAGAATACTCCACAGAATTAAAACTAACATTTGCATGTCAGTTGAGCTTTTACTCCGCGTACAGTATTTGGCAGTAATGCTACCATCAGTAACTAACTTTGCCCTTACTGCAAACCACCTAATCCTCACAGTACTTAATCACCATCACTAGACATATTATGTTTTGCATCCTTCGGAGTTCCTAGAGTGTATATATAGGGATGAATAGCCTTGTGTTGTCACCCCTTTACGTAACGTAGAGTTTGGCATTTCTGAATCTGGATATATATATACTACACAAAGTTAGCATTTTTGAAACAGAACACATAGGTTTTCACATTAAACACCTCCACACAGATCAACTCTATCTAACTCAAGGTAGATATATAAGATAAGACTAGTGATATCACTCTATTAAACTCATTTGGCATTCCAAATGTAGCAGTTCATTCAAGATTCAAATCACATTATAATCTGTATATATATAGGTATTAAGAATTCTTTCGAGTTTCGACACATAGATCACGTTTATTTCGTGGAAAGGCTTTGCCTATTAAAGGTGCATTTTGGACAGTTAAAGAGTTTCACATAAATAACACACTAATCAGCTAGCACTGTCAATCTCTTCACAAATACCATAGAAATGGAACATATAGAATCATAGATACCATTAAACATTGAACAAGCAATAACTACAGTCTAATTAAGCACCAAGTATAAGTTACAACTCCATTAGAATAAAAAAAAAAACTTTTTAAGAATTTATAGTCGTGCTGTGGTATTAATTAAATGGAGGCCGGCTAGCTACCTGAGAGGAGAAATCAGCAGCAGTGTAAACGAAGGCTGAGGTAATGCTCTTGGTGGCAATGGGTCGGGTCTTGACCATGCCCAAGTACCAGTCCACCAACCCGAATTTCGGCAGAGACGATCCGGCGGCCCTGGACAAGAATAAAGAAAAATGATGATTCATCAGGTCCAAGTTTTGGTTTTACGGAAAACTGAATTTGGTAAACGGGTAAACAACAGTCTGTGTTGTTGATTTTGGTGCAGGAAGCAAGAAGAAGAAGCTTTGGAGACTGATGAAACCAATTGGAAGTAACGGTTGGTTTTCATCCATGTAGCCGCCATGGATGTGATGTGAATGATGATGTATTGTAGAGTAGTGAGCTGAATGAACTTGGTGAAGAAGTTGAGAGGGTTTTAATTAATGGAAACATGCATTAAAAGTTTGACTCAATCACCACAAAAATACCATTAAATTTAGGTGTCTAGATGTTTCCACTTTCCACTAATTCAATTTTAACTTATTTTAGCTTAATTTAATTAGTATATCCTTGACATTTTATTTATGTAACGCTTCAACCACTAATTGATAACACTTGACCATTTTAGACTGATTCAGATTAGGAAGAATAACCATATTGCTCGAGTGATTTAATGACAGTTGACCCGTGCCAAAGTCCAACACATGTAACATCTCCCTACCAAAGTATTTTGTCATCTCTCATGTCCTCGCTCGAAAACTTCCCAGCACGTATTTAATTACTAGCGACCTTTGTTATCTCTCATGCTCACCAATAAACTTTCCAATCCAATTTTTATATAGTTCATAAATTTGGGACCCCTTTTGTTTCAATTGTCCCCTTTCCGAAAATAAAGTATACAATCATGTACACCGCTATATACTGAGTAAGAATATCTCTTCCAAGTGATTGGACTCACTGTCCCCCCACAACCCCCATAGTTGAAAATTTCACTCGAGTTTACTCATTAGGGGTCTTTAAAACCAATTGTATAGTACTCAGATGATCGTGAGAATGTGCTAAACGGATTCTGAGCGTCGTTGTGTGAGGGACATAAATATTATATTGAGTTTCCGAACCCTTTCGCTACCGATTTTTGTAGACTAGTCCATAGTTAGCTAGGGACTTTTTTCGACCGTCTCCTTTCCGAAAACAAGGTGCATGACCATATAAATAATTATGTAATGAATAAGAAAATGTATATGTCTCCCGTGTGATTGGACTATTTGTCCCCTCCGTTCGACATCTCGAAGTAAAACAATTGACCCGATTTTACACATTAAGGGTCTTTAAAACCTATCTCGAATCGCTCGAATGACTGCGTGAGTGTGTTCAACAGAATACAGAATGTTGTTCTTGTATTAGAAGGACATAAATATCACGTCGAGTTTCCGATCGAATCGAGGCCGATTTTCACGACTATATATATAGTCCACATATTTGGAGGTTCTTGGAAATCTAATACTACTATAATACTAATTTAAAACCTTAAACTACTTATATTTAAGAACAAGAACAAAAGTCTAAATCTACTTATATTAAAAATGGATGGGGTACTTAAGATACAATTATTAATCTCGTAAGTCCTTAACTAACTAATTACTCATTCCGTCTATTATAAGTTATCCACTTTGATTTTTTACGATTAACAATTTACATTTTGGACTCATGATTACTCTTAAATGATAAAATATTTAATAAAATTATATTCTGAAAATTTAGTCTTATTTTTTATAACATAATTTTGTTAAACATTTTATCGTTATAATTTAAAGGTAATAAGAAGTTAAAGTAAAAATTATTAACTTAAAAAAGTCAACTTGGATAGTTTGTTTATAAAATGGGTGAAAGAGAGAGAGAGGGGTAATTGTTTATTAACAAATAAAATAAAAGGAAAAAAATCTTTTAACGAATTTGTATTAAAACTTGAAAAATCTTTTAATACAGTTTGCCCAAAATAGGCTTGGGTGGAATGGCGCGAAAGCAAAGAAGAAGAAGTGTAAATTAAAATGATGATTTTCTCTGTTATAATCCAAAAATCTATCAACTCCTCTTATGCCACCATTACAACTTCACCTTACCCCTATTGCTCTACTCATTTCAATCAATCCATTTCTCTTTTTCGAATTCCTAGCTAGCTAGGGTTTATAATTGTTGGATCATTTTCTTGATCAAGTTTCATTGCTCTGCTTAACTAGCTAGCTCTATCTACTCAAGATTGTTTGTTGAGCAGAGGATTGGTGGTTATATATTCAGTTAGACTGATCTTGAGAGTTGGAGGAGCTCCAAATTTGATCGTTTGTTCGTTCGATTCCGCAAGTATTCAACAATATGAACGGCCGCCGAGCTACTTATCCGGTATGAGCCTATCTATCTATGATTGCATCATAAATCTGCCGATATATATTTCTTATCAATGTTAATGCTAATATATGTTATCGCTATTTGGCTTGATAGGAAAGTCCGATAGAGTTGGAATCTCTCTCCGGTCCGCCTCTAGTGGTGGAAGATGATGGTGAAGAAGAGGTCGAACAGCAAGTCTTGTGTTCTAATAATTCTATGCCTAGATGGAGCAATATTACTCCTCCTCTTGGCATTTCTATGAATGAGGCTCCGAAAACGTATGGTTTCAGATATGGTGGGGTACAACAGTCGTCGTGTCAGCAAAGTGGTGTGCTGCCTGATACGATCTCTTTAAGGGATTGTTTGCAGAAGAAGTTGGCTTGGGAAGGCCTTGGATTTCGTTGGACTGTTGCCAGGTGTTGAACAGTGGATTGGATGTGTATTTAAAGAGGTTGATTGAGCCTTGTTTGGGTATCGTGCAATCGCAGGGCATTAGTGGGAGACAGAATATTCAAATGATGCCTGGGAATGTCCCAAGAAGGCCAGCAGATTCAACATGGATAAGTATGCGTGACTTTGAGGATGCAATGGAGTCAAAACCCCGTGTACTTGGCCCAAATCGGTCTGTACTGCTTGAGAAAATCCGTGATGGATGCGAGCAGCTTGAAGCACTTAGAAGAAACTCAGCAGAGGGCTGACTGATAGTTTATGAATGTGTCTGAGCGTACACCGATTGGCATCTGTCAACCAGAAGCAGCAGAACTGCAGGCGCATTAGTTCATGGCTTGTGGCTGCAAATACATAGATATTGACAACACATTGTTTGCTAAGAGAGGGAAGATAGATAATTTGCACTCATTTGGTACTGTTTTAAAAATTGTTGTTCCTCCTTATTTTACATGAGATCTCATGTTACATCCATTGTACAATACTTTCTTCTAAGTTCCAATAGAAATGTGTGAATTATATATATCTCTTTCATAGTGCTGGATTCTAGATTCTGAACTGTCCCTATAAGAGACTTCCCATGCATGCTGTATTCTGTCTGTTGTACTTCAGATGTTGGTGTTCTATTGTAAAATCCATGGAGCACATATGGACCACGGCTCTAATTTAACTTAGCTAGTTCAATGATTCTCGTTTTCCATACGCAGTAACTTTATGGAAGATGAAATGGTTATTGCATGACAAATATGTTTACATATACAGAATCAACTGCCAGGTATATGCATCTTTCTGTTCTGGGCAAAGATTCACTCTTGAACTTGAAGTTGTTGCCATTAAGTTGAGAATTTGGTATACTTACTTTTCATACTGGAGTTCTTAGGTCTCTACAGTTCAACTCTCTGTCAGGGAAATAAGTAAATTTTCAAGCCAATTGCTTACATACATCTACCATTCTGTGCATTTGCCCCTAAACTGGAGAACACTGCAATTGGAAATTGGAAGCAAATATAGGAACGGTTACATATGCTAAACTGCATGGAAAAATCCAAAATTTCGTTTCATTCATGTAGCAGCCATGGATGAGTGATGTGATTGATGTATGGTAGTGAGCTGAACTTGGGGAGGGGCTTTTCAAGTTTGATAGGGGTTTTAATGGAAACATTCATTAAAAGTGGGACTAAATAAACAGAAAAATTCATGTAAATCTACCAAAGTTAAAAATTTCATATGATTTTACCCATTACAGGTTCATAAAACATACTATATCAGATAACAGTTTCAATTCATGTCCATCCAAATTGTGGGATTGGATCGCTGTTTGTTGGTGCAAGACTGAGCTAGCAAGATCAAGTTATAGTTTCTATTGATTGATGTATCAACCACTGTAAGTTGAGTGGTTTTGTTCCTGTAGCTGTTACAATCTCTTATTTAGCAGTAATGCAGTTTACTGCTGTTCAATTATGACACAATACAGACAATGATGAACAAATATAACAAGGTATATGCTGCTTTTCTACATCTCTATAATCCTTTGTGTCCCCGTAACTGCAACCTGGACCTCGATCAACTATAGCATCCGAAAAACTCATGGAAAAATGCATTGTCCAC
This sequence comes from Plantago ovata, assembly GCA_028274465.1. Taxonomy (NCBI): domain Eukaryota; kingdom Viridiplantae; phylum Streptophyta; class Magnoliopsida; order Lamiales; family Plantaginaceae; genus Plantago; species Plantago ovata. The sequence continues at coordinate 47,328,027 of CM051455.1, read as the reverse complement.
TGCAGTCAAATATCAATTTGTAACAGCTTTCTCTAAGCTTGCCACGTAAGTCATGTAAACCAACCATATGAACGCAAACACATTGCTCACCAGTGGCTGCGAAATTTGAAAGTGCAGAAACCATTAGCCTACTTAAAACAGAAGAGAAGGAAATGACAACAGAGGAAGAAAAGAACCAGTTCATAAAGGAATCACCTGAAAATGAACTGGGGCGAATTTGAATATCACAAAATCACATGCTGGCCAGTACATTATGCCATTGAACCATGTCAGGAAGAAAATCTCGTTTCAAACGTGCAGCAATTTCAGTACTATTTTCACCTGAGGATGAGTGATCACTACTCACTAGAACTCTGAGTTGTATGATAAAGGAACTTTGTAAAGGACAGTTGATTCATTCTAGAACAGAGAAATGCATATTGATTAAAGCAACCTCATGCTCTTCAATCATTGGTATAAAACTAACTTGATACGAAGAATTACTCATATTCAACACCGAACAATCAAAAGTGTTAAATCAATGAGGATGGGAAAGTAAACCAATTATAAAGCTTACAATCAAATATTCATGTGAACAAGTGATATGCAATAATAATGTGCTATCAGAAGAATGTTCATGCACATCTTTGTCACAAATAGAACAAAAGACAAGTATGGTCTTTCAAATATATCTACGAATTCATCAGATTAAAGATAAACTAATCAGCATGGGCAAGTGAAACATTGGAAGTACCTTGTAAAGCAGCATTAACAGAGAGGAAAGTGAGAATCATGCCAGGATCAAAAATCGCCTGCGCTAAGGCCATTTTCTTGAACGTTGATATAAGATCGCGCTTTGGAAACATAGTTGAAACAAATTTGAACCAGTTATGTAGTAAAGGCCCTGATATCAGCAATGCAAACCCACCCATCCGCATAGTCCTCACCAAATCATACCCCTTGGAAGCATCGGCCTCAATTGTCTGAAATGTAAAAACCTAAATGATGTAAGCTATAATTGCTATCAAACAAAGAGGAATACAACACGCATGTCTTGGGGTTAATGATGAACACAGACATACCCATTGTAATTTGCATCATTTTCAGCTCTACATTTCAACTAACTTGCTCAACACTAAACTAAATTACCATGGATTTTATCAGCTACCAAAAGTAGTTGCACCATTGGCAATAAGGCACTAAAGAGTTGGACTTAGTAGATCAAGGATTCAGGGTGAGGCTAACACTAATAAAATTAAGACTAAAAATAAAATAAAAAATAAAAAATCCAATCAAGAACTAATATTGCAGCTACTACAATGAATATCAAAGACATTTTAGATTTGGAATACGAAAAATCGATTTACCTGGGCAGATAAATCGGCTGCAGCGTAAATGAGGGAAGAAGTAATGCTCTTGGTGATAATGGGTCGGGTTTTAACCATCCCAAGTACCAGTTAATCAAACCGAATCTGATGAGACTGGATTGACCAGATCCTTGGTTTTGTGAGAGCTGGAATTGGGTAAAGGGCTAAACCATTTCCGGTGATGAAACTGGTGTAGATATATCGAATTTTTCAAGACTGGAACCGGGCCGGGTTTGGTAGTTGTTTTAAGCAATTGGCGGAGGATGATCATGTGGCCTTGACGGTGTGTTTTCGTCCATAAGGCCGCCATGAATGGATCCACGCCGGCCCTGAGAAGCTTTTTTGCGTGTGTGTTTGTATGGTGCGTTGCGTTGGGTATAAGCTAAGGCTGTTTTTAGGCGGGCACGTTTCGGGCCTGAGATTCTAGGACCAACCCGCCCCTAGCAGGATTTTCATGCGGGCCGCAATTTTTTTTTTTTTTTTATAAAATAGGATCAATAATTATTATTAATCTAGCAAAGTTAAAGTACTTACATTTACATGTCTAATAAAACTAATACTAGAATCTAAGCCTAAACAATGATGTAGCAAATCTGGACATACATGACACACAAAATACAAACAACTACTATTACTAGAAGACAAAGCACGGCTGCACCAAAACTATTATGACTGGCCTCGTTGGCTAATTTGTCAGCAACATGATTGTCTATGTAAACAAAGTCCATTTCACATGCCCTAGCCTGTCTATCACTTGTTGTGCATTTTCAAGGAGCACTTGTTAGTTGGGGCTGACAAGTTCCTTCTTTTAAGACATGAAAGTAAAAATTGTGAGTCAGACTATATTATGAGACTCATGACATTGTAATTATGTGCAGATATTCAATCCCAGACTGAGAGCATAAAATTCTGTCATGGTATTATAAGTTTTTTCCAAAAACATAGCAGCAACTTTTATATAATGCAGGCCGCAATTTTCTGACTGTGGGTTGTGTGGTATGAATTAATATTGTTATGAAAGTTTACTTGGAATTATGAGTACTCAGGCTCCCTCACCCTCAATAAGAATTTCGAACCAATCTCGAACTTCTTTTAAAACTTATTCAAGGATCCTGCTATCTTCCATTAGTCTAAATAAAAACATAACCGGGTAAGTAATTCCTCCATTTATTTATAAACTTCCTTTTGGTCAACAACATTCATGTTTGACCCGTATATTACACTTAAATTATATTGATAAAAGAAATTTTTACAAAAATACTAAAAATACTACTAACTTATGAACCATAATTATATAACTTTAAAAAAGAATTGCATCTTATAATTTAGAAGTATTGTACGGTCAGACATGAAATTATTGACAAAAAATGAGTAGGAAAACGATTTTCCATTACTACATCTACATCATTAACAGAGCGAGCGTATTAGGCCCATTTATTTCTCTTTGCAAATAGAAGCCCAATAATAATACAAGTCTTTTCAATTGAGTCCAGTAAGTAGCTTTTTCTTCTTCCTTGGCCTTCTCCTACATCCCACATCACTAATTACAGAAGAACAGAATAGTACATCTATGTTCAGGTTGCAAGAGTAGTTTGTCCCTTCGGGGACATCCGATAAAATTGGAACGATACAGAGAAGATTAGCATGGCCCCTGCGCAAGGATGACACGCACAAATCGAGAAATGGTCCAAATTTTTTTTTCAATTTCCCCAGTTCTCTTCCCACAGTTATGGAGTTCCTCTATGCTAAATATTGTTGTCTGCTATTCTTTGGTAATGCCATGTTGCTGGCTTTCTAATGCCTATGGCCCTGAAAGGTTTAGTGAAGTTGAAGTGCTGAAGTGAGCGAAATTAATGAATTAAGAGGTGAAATGGACCTTGAAATTTGAATAATTAGACAAAAAACTTTTTAGTATAATAATTATATTACTGGTGTATTTGGCTCACAATTAATTCTAAATTATAAAATATTTAATAAAATTATATTATGATTTGGTTAAATATTCTATTATTGTAGTTTAGAGATAATCGGAAATCAAAGAAAAAAAATTACTGATTGAAAAAAGTCAACTTGAATAATTTATAATGGGTCGGAGAATAATTATTTCTTAAAAAAAGAAAATAAAAGGAAAACATCTTTTAACGAATTTGTGATTAAAACTTGAAAAATCTTTCTATAAAAATATACAATTCGATTGGATCTGATGCAAAAACTTGAAAGCATCCGAATTGCCCAAAATAGGCTTGGGTGGAATGGCGCCAAAGCAAAGAAGAATAAGTATAAATCTTGATGATTTTCTGTTTTTATTCATCAATCAATCAACTGCTCTTGTGCCACCATTAAAACGTCACCTTACCTTACTTACCCCTATTGCTCGCTCTACTCATTTCAATCGATTTCTTTTTCGAAAATTCCTCCTAGCTAGGATTTATAATTGAATCATTTTCGTGATTTCGCTGCTTAATTAGCTAGCTCTACTACTCATTGCTTGCACAGATGATTGGAATCTATTCATTGGCGGTTATTCAGTTAGACTGATCTTGAGTTGAGAGTTGGAGCTCCAAATTTGATCGTTCGTTCGTTCGATTCCGCAAGTATGAGCGGCCGCCGCCCGGTACGAGCCTATCTATCTATGATTGCATCATAAATTTGCAGATATTTCTCTCTTATCAATGTCGTTGTTTGATTAATCGAATTGCATCTTGTACGTGTTTGATCGTCGGAATATATTCCTTTGATCAGCGGTTTTCTTTAATTTGTTGCTCCAGTGTTGTGTGTTGTGTTAATAATTGAATTGAGAAAAATGATTACAATCGGAACGTCGATCGCGCACAAGTAGTAGATTGTAAATACTCTGTGTGTGTATGTTGTTGTTGGCCAAAAGATATAGTTCAACATCAAGGTTATGAAACCAAGAAAGAAACTAGTTCTAGCTAGATAATTCTTTGTACATGTCATGAGAAAATTGATCTGCAGTGGTAATTTGGTACGTACCTGTAGGATTCGAATCATGTATTAATTCTGAGTTTTACATGATCACTATGCTGCTTGCTATGAGTTCAATTCGTTTTTTCAATGTTAATGATCATATGTTATCGCTCTTTGGCTTGATAGGAAAGTCCGATAGACTTGGATTCTCTCTCTGGTCCGCCTCCACTGGTGGAAGATGATAGTGAAGAAGAGGTCAAACAGCAGCAAGTCTTGGGCTCTAATGATTACATTCCTAGATGGCGCAATATTAATGAGGCTCCGGAAGTTTATGGTTTCAGATATGGTTGGGTACAACAGTCGTCGTGTAAGCACACTGGTGTGCTGCCTGATACGATTTCTTTAAGAGATCGTTTGCGGAAGAAGTTGGCTTTGGAACGCCTTAGGATTACATTGTATTGTTGCGAGGTGTTGAACAATGGAGTGGATGTGTATTTAAAGAGGTTGATGGAGGCTTGTTTGGGTATCATGCAACCGCAGGGCATTAGTGGGAGACAGAATATTCAAATGATGCCTGGGAGTTTCCCAACAAGGCCAGCAGAACCAACACGTATCACTATGCCTGACTTTAAGGATGCAATGGAGTCTGTACTGCTTGAGGGAATTCGTGATGGATGCGAGCTGTAGGAGTTAGAAGAAACTCACCAGAGGACTGACTGATAGTTTATGACAGTAGATGTGACTGAGAGTATCTGGTTTAAACACCGATTGGCATCTGTCAACTAGCAGCAGAACCGCAGGCACAATAGTTCATGGCTTGTGGCTGCAAATAGATAGATATTGACAACATATTGTTTGCTAAGGGAGGCAAGTTAGATGATTAAGTGCACTAGCTCATTTGGTACTGTTTAAGAATTGTTGTTCCCCCCACCCCACCACACACACACACACACTCACACAATTTTTACTTTCCTGAGATCTCATGTTATATCCATACAATACTTTCTTTTAAGTTCCAATAGAAATGTGAATTATATATATCTCTTTCATAGTGCTGGATTCTAGATTCTGAAATGTCCCTATAAGAGACTTCCCATGCATGCTGTATTCTGTCTGTTGTACTTCAGATGTTGCTGTTCTGTTGTAAAATCCATTAAGCACATATGGACTGCGATATGCTCTATAACTTAGCTACTTTAATGATTCGTATTCCATCCGCAGTAACTTTATTTATGGAAGGTGAATTGGTTATTGCATGACAGATATGCATGCTTACATATACAGAATCAACTGCCAGGTATATATGCATGCATCTTTCTGTTCTGGGCAAAGATTCACTCTTGAACTTGATGTTGCCATCAAGTTGAGAATTTGGTATACTTGCTTTTTATACTGGAGTTCTTAGGTCTTTACAGTTCAACTCTCTGTGTGTATTATCTTCTCAGGGAAATATGTAAATTTCAAGCACATGCTTACATACATGTACCACTCTGCATTTACCACTTAACTGGAGAAACACTGCAATTGGAATCAAATATAGGAACGGCTACATATGCTAAACTGCATAGAATAGCTGCCATGGATGAGTGATGTGATTGGTGTATGATAGTTACTAGTGAGCTGAACTTGGCGAGGGGCTTTCCAAGTTTGAGAGGGTGTTTAATAAAACTTATTGTAATACTTTAGTATTCGTCCTATCAACGTATACCACAATAAAAAGAAAAAAGAAAAAAGAAAAAAAGAAAAAGAAAAAGAAAGTAAGAGGATCATTTTTGTATTAAAATAAAACATCTTTATGTAACGATTTAACCACTAATTGATCGACATCTGACAATTTGGACAGACACAATTATTTATTATGAGTTATAAAAAAAAACTATATCAAACTATCTGTCCACCTCCATAGTTCTTACAATCTACCAAAGTTAAAAATTTCACATGAATTTACCCATTACGGGTCCTTAAAACATACTAATATATCAGATGACAGTTTCAAGTGTCCATCCAAATTGTGCGATTGGATCGCTGTTGGTGCAAGTTTGAGCTAACAAGATCAAGTTATAGTTTCTATTGATCGATGTATCAACCACTGTAAGTTGAGTGGTTTTGTTCCTCTAGCTGTTACAATCTCTCATTTAGCAGTAATGCAGTTTACTGCTGTTCAATTATGACACAATCACACAATACAGACAATGATGAACAAATATAACAAGGTATATGCTGCTGTTCTACATCTCTATAATCCTTTATAGAGATGTAACCTGGACCTTTATCATCCGAAAAACTCATGGAAAAATGCATCTGTAGGCACTCCAATATCAACTCGTAACAGCTTTCTCTAAGCTTGCCACGTAAGTCATGTACACCGACCATATGAATGAAAACACGTTGCACACCAGTGGCTGCCAAATTTGAATATGAAGAAAAGAAACCATTACTTAAAAACAGAAGAGAAGGAAATGACAACAGAGGAAGAAAAGAACCAGTTCATAAAGGACTCACCTGAAAATGAACTGGGACGAATTTGAATATCACAAAATCACATGCTGGCCAGTACATTATGCCATTGAACCATGTCGGAAGAAAATCTCGTTTCAAACTGAGGATGAGTGATCACTACTCACTAGAACTCTGAGTTGTATGATAAAGGAACTTTGTAAAGGACAGTTGATTCATTCTAGAACAGAGAAATGCATATTGATTAAAGCAACCTCATGCTCTTCAATCAATGGTATAAAACTAACTTGATACGAAAGAATTACTCCTATTCAACACCGAACAATCAAAAGTCTTAAATCAATGAGGATGGGAAAGTAAACCAACTATAAAGCTTACAATCAAATATTCATGTGAACAAGTGATATGCAATAATAATGTGCTATCAGAAGAATGTTCATTCACATCTTTATCACAAATAGAACAAAAGACAAGTATGGTCTTTCAAATATATCTACGAATTCATCAGATTAAAGATAAACTAACTAGCATGGGCAAGTGAAACATTGGAAGTACCTTGTAAAGCAGCATTAACAGAGAAGAAAGTGAGAATCATGCCAGGATCACAAAATCGCCTGCGCCAAGGTCACTTTCTTGAATGTTGATATAAGATCGCGCTTTGGGAAGAAAGTTGAACAACTTTGAACCAATGATGTAGTAAAGCACCTGATATCAGCAATGCAAATCCACCCATACGCATAGTCCTCACCGAATCATACCCCTTGGAAGCATCGGCCTCAATTGTCTGAAATGTAAATTTAATTGATGTAAACTATAGTTTGCTATCAAACATAAAGGGAATACAACACTTTTGTGCATGTATTGGGGTTGTTAATGCTAAAACACATACCCAACTTAATTCGATCTTTATCTTTTAGGGACTACTCAGAGCCTTAACTCAAAGCATGATCAACCCGTCACATTCTTTAATCTCCACTGTTAAAGCAACAGAAATCTGTTATGTATTTGGAGTGACAAGTGAGTTTAATGAGAAGAATAGTCTTTGTATCATAACCCTTCACATTATGTAGAAGTTCAAGGCCATAACTTCACATTTTGTTTCAAGATGGTTCAATCTCAGACAGAGTGAAGCCAAACAGAATATTATCCAGATCAAAGCATTATGAAACAAAAACATACAAAGTCTCTGCAGGAAATTCGTAAAGGAAGTACAAAGAAAAAGTGATTGCAACCAGCTTGTGAGGAAGTTAACAACATTTAAAGAAGCATTTGCTGGAAGATGTGATTGTGGTAGTCATCTTGAAATGTCTAGCATCACTAGCTTTATGATATACCATATCAACTAATAATCAAACCATTTCACCAAAACAAGTATCCTACTTGAATGCCTAACTATTAGCCGGTGTTAATTCGATAGCCGGCTTGAAAGTTCAATCCAATAACTCGTTGAAAGAGCATTTTTAAAGCATATGAGTATGAAAATATAGCTTATCAGTTTTCATATTCCAATCTACACCATATCAACTACTCCTTTGTAATCTCATAACTTGAACTAAATTACCATAGATTTTACCAGCTACCAAAAGTAGTTGCAACTTGCAAAACTATCACCTAATAGCTAGTTTAGCTAGTAATAAGTAATAACAACCATTGGCAATAAGGCCACTAAAGAATTGCACTTAGCAGATCAATTTTCAGGGTAATGCTAACACTATTGAAATTAAGACTCAAATAATATCAAAAACAGCATTTTGGATTTGGAATACTAAAAGATCAATTTACCTGGGCAGATAAATCGGCTGCAGCGTAAATGAGGGTAGAAGTAATGCTCTTGGTGATAATGGGTCGGGTTTTAACCATCCCCAAGTACCAGTTAATCAAACCGAATCTGGATGAGACTGGATTGACCAGATCCTTGGTTTTGTGAGAGCTGGAATTGGGTAAAGGGCTAAACCATTTCCAATGGTGAAACTGGTGTAGATATATCGAATTTTTCAAGACTGGAACCGGGTCAGGTTTGGTAGTTGTTTTAAACAATTGGCGGAGGATGATCATGTGGCCTTGACGGTATGTTTTCCTCGATAAGGCCGCCACCACCGGCCTTGAAAAGCTTTTGGGGTGTGTTTGTATGGTGTGCGTTGGGCTTGAAGCTAGGCGGTTTTTAGGCGGGTATTTTCGGTCCTGATATTCTCGGGCCAGCCTGCCCCGTCACTACATGATTTTCCGTGCGGGCTGAAATTTTGAATGTGGATGTGTCGGTATATATTGTTGTTATGCGAGTTGAGTCTTAAGTCAGTGTTTGGTAAGTGGTATGGTGTGGGTATTTGACGATTTTCTAGTCAAATATCACCACATTATTGTCGTTTGTTAAGAATTTCGTGAGACCAACAATAAAATGGTATCGCCTTTTGTCCATATGTGGTTTCATTACCACACCATACCATTCGAACAATACCATGGTGAGTGCGGTATTCCTCAATGATATGGTGTGGTTTGTGCCCTAAAAGTAATAAAAAGTTTATTAAATTATACTCAATCTTCATACTTATTTACAGTAATGCCACTATCTTCTTCTTACATTGTTTACTTTTCTACCGAACAACTGAATACCACATAAAAAATACATTACTAGTACCATTCGCTTTTTCACTACTTAACATCAAAATTTTAGTCAAATCCCACACAAATACTTTTCAATACCACCAAATTATCAATCTATGTTGGCATCACCATTGAATTACTCTTAGTCAAAGTTTCATTTTAGTGGTAATGCTACCAAATGGTGTCTAATGAGTACTCGGCTTAGTAATGCTCAAGCTCAACCTGTTAAAGAAGAATTTCGAGCAAAGCTCGAATCTCTTTGTAAACTTATTCAATGAAAGAGTACTCGCTTTAGTAATGCTAGAGCTCAAGTTGTGATGGTCCGGCTATTGGATCAGTGCTTTTTATGGAAGTAGGATGGTTTGAAGGCTGTTTTAACATGTTGTTATATATTTTGGGATGTTTGGATAGTTACATGTGGTAGACTTTGCGAGTAAGACCTGGTTTGGATGGTAGTTTCTTGCCTTTCTCATACTCTTTGTAATTTTTTATGAAATGCTATTAATAATTCTTTTTGCTAATTCAAATAAAGAATAAGTTCAATAAGAATATCAAGAGAAGCTCGAATAATCCCGACACCCCACTATATTTGACTAGTCTAAAAAGAATAGATGTAGGTAAAGTTAATCTAACTTAAGTGGAAAAGTAACGCTTCCAATGTCCCTTAAATGGTTTAACATTATAACATTATATATTATTATTGTTTTGTTAACTTTTTTTACAGTTCATTTGACCTCATATTATTCTCAACTTGTACGAAATAAATAATTAAAAATATTATATTATAATAAATTAGAATGTTTGCATCGTAATATAATTTTTTTTTTTCTTGCACGATTTCAAATTAACCTAATGAAACAAAATCAACAATTAAGGGACGGACGAACTACTTTTCATGAATTTATCAAAGAGTAAGGAAAAGATTTTATATTACTACATCTACATCATCATTAAAAAGGCGAGCATATTAGGCCCATTTATTTCTCATTGCAAACAAGGCCCAATAACAATACAAGCCTGTTCAATTGAGTCCAGTAAGTAGCTCCTTCTTCTTATACATCCCACATCACTAATTTACAGTAAAACAGAGCAGTACATGTATGGCTGGGTTGCAGGAGTAGTTTGTCCCTTCGGGGACATCCGATAAAATTGGAACGATACAGAGAAGATTAGCATGGCCCCTGCGCAAGGATGACACGCACAAATCGAGAAATGGTCCAAATTTTTTTTTTAATTTTTCCCCAATTCTCTTCCCCCTGAACCCTAGTTATGGAGTTTGTTTATGCTAAATATTGTTTGTCTGCTCTTTTTTGGTAATGCAGTGTTGCTGGCCTTCTAATGCCTATATCCTGTAAGGTTTTGTTTACAATCTGTTCGCGATAAATTATCTGAAAAAAAAAAAGAGACTTCGAATTAATGGCATTGTTCCAATCCATCCCTAAGAAACATAACATCATCTACTCTCTATGAGCTCCCTGACAAGAATGGAATGATATTTCTGCAGCTGTGGAATTTTATAAATTGCAGTTATGTGAGACGAGAATTATAGGAAGCTTGGTTAAGAAGAGTTCACGCCACGAGGAAAACATGGAAAAGCCTTTAAAGTTTTCTGGATGGGGATGGTAAGGAAGGGATTTAATCCAAATAAACACATTTTTTAAAATCATGAGTAGCCTAAGATTTACTCATTTCTCTCGAACGTGCTATACGTAGAAAACCGGCCGATCTTAATCGAGCCGACTGAAGATCAACTCAAAATTTTCACTTCTGTATGGAGCTAGCAGAATCTAATAAACCCCATCCCCTTGCACGTTAAAATACATAATCTAAGAAACACATACAGACATACTGATAGCAACATGGTTTACATTTCTGGAATTCTTGACTCTTGAGAGTTAGAAACATCATAAATTAGTTCTTAGATAAATAAGCTATGGAGAAAGGCATCCCCATACTACAGTGACAAAAGATATAAAGGCCTCAGGTTTCTTTTACAAGAACCTAACAGAACTAAGTCATGCATTCTTTCTTCATTAGTACTTGAAAAACATGCAGTCAGGGCAATCTGCACTGCTAAACAAAACGCCATCGATCATTTTTATCTGCACATGATGTCAAAAATGTTGATTAACACAAGCATCATACATAATACAAGGTGCATGAAAATCTACTAGGGAAAAAAGAAGATAACAAAATTGTGAAACTTTGATGCACAATCTGTTTGGATAATTCAAAGATGACAGGAACTGGTGGACACAAAAAAAACGCTATGGCTAGCATATATTAATCTTTTTTATTATGTTTTTGTCCATCCCTAAGAAACATGTAAATATAGGCGAATAGATAATCATAAGCATAGTACATATTTAAAAAAGCTAATTCACAAAACTGCAATGACTTGAAAGGGGTGGGAAAGAAGTAATTACCACAGGACTGGCTTGATCCAAACTGGCAGAAAATAGTACATCATGCGCGAGAATTCCATTTCAATCAGAGGCCGCACAGAATGGTTGTCAAAACAATAGACACCAATATCATATGATTTAGGAATTGGAAAGTCTCCACCAAAATATTTTCCAGATAACTGATAATGTTCATCAGTGAAATAGACGCAGTTTGTAGTGCATTCTGGGTTATCAGACCCACAGATGGCAAAAGAATGATTGTTTCCAACAAAAACAGACCAGTCACCCAAACTCTTCACCTCCTCCCACTTCTCAGCATGTGTATCCAGCCTGTGAACTGTAAAACTCAATGTTCTTTGATTGATTGAGTCAGGGTACAGCATGTATCGAGCTATCACAAATATTTGACCACCAATCGCTAAAATATAAGCTGGGCAATTTTCCCTGCGCTTATGGGCCTCAACCAGTATCGGCACAGATATTGTCTTCAAGTACTTTCCATTTGAATCACAAATCACAACATCTCCACAACTGAGAAGGACGTAAAACTTTCGGCCAAAGTACATTGCATCTTTTACAGGCCTAGCCTCATATTGTAGTGAAACCCATCCTTCATCTCCTGGCTTTGTGAAATTCAAATGTCCAAATATAAAAGCAGCAAGTACCATGCAATCACCAGATAGTGGATCAGAAGATAGAATAACCCTGTATACATAATCATCGCGAAAAGCCACAGGAATGATAAAGTTATTCCCAAAATCTGGACATTTATGTATCGGTGGGAGCAGAATCCGAGTATCTGAAAAAGGATCAATCAAATGAATTTGGCGCTCAAGATCCAGAGAAACCAACCAACTATGAGCTGAACCCCAGCAACGTGCATTACGTATCTCTGGGAGGTAAATCTCATAGACTCTCTCATTGAAAGGACTATAAAATCTACGCACATCACTTTCTTGTGCCTCTGGTAGCAATACCCATGGGAGCAGTGAGCATGGATTCTTTTGGTTCTCAAGGAAAGATAAACGCCATGGTTTGCAAACCATCCCAAAATTAACATAGTCTTCAGCAAAGTGAAATCTCCTTGCCATAAGCATTAGAATATCAATGGGAAGTTTAGACCAAGCTGCCTGGGAATCACATAAAAACAATTGCATGTGTAAAGATGTATCACAGTAGAGTAAGTTCTATAAGAAATAAATTACTAATCCATATAGTAAATAAGTCTACCAATTTTGTGAAGTTATTGCGCATATGTATATGCATATTGACAAGCTATTCAATTTCATGATGGGGATAACTTATTTAGGAGATGAGTAACAATAATTCTCAGGTAGGACAAGAGACATAATAACTACAGTCTATGACTAACATGCATATAAATGCATAGTTCAAACAAAAAAGTTAAAAATCAGATCTGCGTCCATATAAAACTGATCCTGGAATCTTCTAATTTTGAAATGTTGTAAGATAATGTTACTATTGAGTTGTCTGAACCTAGAAGATATGCTTGATGATGCTTTTTTTCTTTCCTTTACAAACATGTTAGATTAAAAAGCTTGGATCAATGGTTACAGCAAACAAATAGATATCAAACCTCAGATGTTGGCTCAACCTCGGATCCTTCAGCTGCACCCTTTGACTGTTTCAGTTCACACACATCAATTACTTGGGCTAACTCTTTCAGAGCCTCATTGTCCGGGGACACCTGGAGGCCTTTATGACAATGAAGTTTGGCTTGATCCAACAGGCCAAATTCCAAGGATGCTTTGACAACCCTGTAATAAGCCTGTATAAAACATAGCGATCACGCAGCAGTTAGTAACTGAATATAATAAATGCATTACAACCAACACTATAAAAAAGTATATAAGCACATGGTAACCTTAACATTTGTGGAACAGAGTTGAAGCGCCATTTTAGCATCCCAATAAGCTCTTCTGTAGTTCCTCAAGTAAAGATGGACTTGGGACCTGTTGGAATAGAAAACAGAAGTTGTCTCGGGGTCATCCTTGGAGTCGTGAAGAATAGCCAGGGAATACAAACCCAGAGCGTCGGGGTAGTACTTGCTCCCCTTTTGCACACAGTCATTTCCTCGTTCCTGTAATGTAACATGGCATTCATTACATAAACAAAGCCTAAATAAACCATAACCATTAAGCTACAGCAGAAACATAAAGACAGCCATTAAGCTACAGCAGAAACATAAAGACAACCATTAAGCTACAGCATAAACATAAATACAACCATTAAGCTACAGCATAGACATAAAGACAACCTAGATAAACCATAACCATTAAGATCAGAAACATCAACTTCTTTTACATGGAATGAAAAGTAGTACTATAACTTAACCTTGTCAATGAAGAAAGATAAAAACAAACAGACCTTAAACCAGTCAAGAATCTCATTTTCCAACAATAACTACTAGCTAGTCTACTATTACTACCGATTAGCCAACAAAACACAGCATCACAGTTCACAGCGAGTAGATAAAACTGGAGATGATTTCAAGTCCTAGAAACAGGGTAATGGCTATAACAATAAATTTAAAAAAAAAAAAAAAATTAGTAAAGAGACAACATACTGTAATAAACAACTCCTAAAATGTAGGGAGATGATAAAAAATGTTGGTAGAATAATAGTATAATACCTTGAACCTGAAAGCAGCCATTACTTGGAAAGTGTGGAAGAAGAACCCTAGTAGTCAGTAAGCTCACTCACTAGTCGCTTTTAAATTGAACTTGCTGCTGTTGGCTTTAAGGAAACCTATTTTCTTTGGAGGATTGTGATCCGTTCATCTGTTCTTCTCATCCAATGGTTAGGAGTGATCTTAACCCCCCTTAATCAACTCAAGTCTCAAGAGTCAAGACAGCCTCCTACAAATCTCCGGTTGGGCTTCAAGAATAGGCCCATTTATTTCTCATTGCAAACAAGGCCCAATAACAATACAAGTCTGTTCAATTGAGTCCAGTAAGTAGCTCCTTCTTCTTCTACATCCCACATTGCTAATTTATAGAAAACATAGCACTACATATATGGCAGAGTTGCAAGAATAGTTCGTCCCTTCGGGGACATCCGATAAAATTGGAACGATACAGAGAAGATTAGCATGGCCCCTGCGCAAGGATGACACGCACAAATCGAGAAATGGTCCAAATTTTTTTTTTTTAATTTTTTTGCTTACAATCTGTTCGATGAATTGTGTGAAACAAGAGACGTCGAATTAATGATATCATAACATCATCAACTCTCTGTTAGTTGAGTTCCCTGACAAGAATGATATAATTTCTGCAGCTGTGGAATTTTACAAAATTGCAGTTATGTATGAGTTTACCCCAGCAGGAGAATATGGAATAGCTAGCCTTTAAAGCCTTTTTAAGTTTTCTGGATGAGATATACTAAGGGAGGGATTTAATCCAAATTCAGAGATGACGACTACCTGAAACAAGGAAGCAAAAACAATACTATTCCTAGCCTCTATATTGACTCCAACATGAGTAGATTTTGACATGATCCGACCTGATTGGGAGGGCGATAAGGCCGCGTGATATACCACACACTTTTTTAAATCATGAGTTAGGTTTGAGCTCGAGCCTCAGATTTACTCATTTCTCTAATCCGTTTGAGCTCAGTTCGTGTGTTATACAAGCTCGATCCGGACTTGACAATACTTAACTCGAATACACCACCGGCACTAGTATATGAAGTCCACTGAACTTACCAATTATGAAAACTGTGGTGAAAACTCCTGACCCAGCCAGTAGGTAGGGATGGATTTCGGGCCTGCGGTTGTTTACTGGTTTCGTATGTAGACGTAGGAATTACTACTTCTTAACCAATTCCAAACTATACGTAGAAAACTCTACCCCGAGTCCCCGACCACCCGATCTTAATCCAGCCGACTGAAGATCAACTCAAAATTCTTGAATCCGAAAATGCTTTCTAAAAGTATAGTCCGTGATAAAAGCGCAAATATCTATTTTTCTTCCATTGTATAAATAATCTCCGGCACCCTATTTAGTAGTTAAGGTGAAAATTTTCACTTCTGTATGCGATATATGAATTAAAGAGTTGAAATTAAGAATTCAAACATAGTGTCAGTGTATTACCACTGTGTAATAATTATGTAAATGTAAAGTTAATGTTGTCTTCGTATAAAGTATAAACAGGTCTTAAATGATTTGTTACTTTAAGTACTTCAAAACCATGTGCAATAAAAGCTTGATCTGAAACAAAAAAGTTCTGTTTTCCCATTAACTGATAGTAATAATCTGATATATCAATAACCATTGTTAGTTCAATGGTTCTGTTCCAGTTACAACCTCTCTCATAGCCTCATTTAAGCAGTAATGCAGTTTCCTTCTATTCCATTACATAATATATAATACTACAAGTCCAAGGATTGATAGATATAGCATCTTATATACTGCTCTATTAGATCCTTACGTCCCTCCTTAGCATCCAAAGTCATACGCGACCAACCCCTTCAGCTCAGGGCCGTTTAGCTGGTTGTTCTGATAACTGCGTCCAAATATGGTACAACTATGCATTACACATTGGTATTTTATCAATGAGATGCAATCACCAATAAGTATGTATTAACTAAACACTTAAATCATATCATTGAAACCGACTACCCGTACCTTTCCATAGGAAAACTAGCAAATGGGCCATCAACCGGTATTGTTCCACAGAGTTCATTATTGGAGACATCACTGCGAACACACACATTGACATAAGTTTTATGCAAAAAAACGAGATGTATTTTTCATTTACTTGCAAGGCATAATTAAAGAACCACTTACAAGACTTTGAGATCCTTCAGAACTGTAAGTTCTCTTGGAATGGATCCAATTAGCTTGTTGTCATTTACTCGCCTGTGCCATTACCATAAACATTAAACCACTTCGAAACTGAATCCAGTTTTAAACCAAGAAACAATGTGACATTAGGATTTATCTGATTGCATTCTACTCACAGAAATCTAAGAGACTTCAACTTAGCAAATGATTTTGGTATGTTCCCGTTGAAATTGTTTCCGTAAAGATCCATGCTGAAGAGATTCTCCAAATTGCCTAGCTCTTCTGGGATTTTGCCTCCTAGGTTATTTCTGTAAAGTTCCCTGAAAAACATACAAAATTGAGACTTTTATCATTGATGAAGTGATTCAAGTCATCATGAAGACATCATAGCAACACAACACATTTTTGTTGAATAAATTCTGGAAAGAAGTTGAGAAGCGACTGAAAAGTTATGATCTTTATGATGCTGCCACTCCGAGAAAAACATGAAGCTTACGTATCGAAGAATTGTCCTTTCTCCCGCTCTCTTTTTTCCCCTTGAGAAAAGCGGTTTCACACAATAATTGTAATGTACTACTAATGTACAACTTCCATTTATGAAGCTAACTGGTAACTGCTAAATACAGTCCAATCTAGAAAACTCAGCTCAATTCACATAAAGCTAAGATACTCCATTTGGACACTTGAATAGCCCAGTTCACCTGTATGATGCGGCTTAAGCACCGTCTCCAAGCTAAAGGCCTTGGAAATTGCAGTGAAATTCAATCCCCTTTGTTACTACTACTCAAGCCAACAATTATCAATTATGTTTCTAACAATATGTAAATCTAAATTTTGAGTACCAACAAAAGAATAACTAGTGTATTAGGCCTTTGCATCTACAATGAAAATAATCTCTCTTCAAAAGAGTTGATTTTGCACATAGTTAAAGTGTGAACTAGACAGCCAGATCACAAGTGCAAAATGCAAGTTTCTAGCTGAACAATATAGTTTCTACTACATACTAGATAAAACAATTTATCTATCAAGTACAAATTACACAAAAGGCACACAGAGAGAAAATCACAACTTACAAATACTTGAGGTGCTTGAGTTCACCTAGCTCAGGTCCTAATGTCCCAGAAATGTTAGAATTTCCCAAATCCCTAAAATAAAAAAAATCAAGAAACTTTCAGTAAAAAACTAAAACATAAGCAAGAAACAGAGCTTTTAGTAGGAAATTTTCAAGAAAAAGGATTTTACAAGCGAACAACATGGTTATTAGAGTCACAAGTGACATGGAACCAGGTGCAAGGGTTCACAAGGGTAGGATCCCAACTTTGCAGAACATTCTTAGGATCAGCAAGCCTGGTTCTCAAAGCATGCAACGCAATTCCTGTACAGAAAAAGAAAATTCTTGAAAACAAGAGTAGAAAAAACTGAAATTTCAAGAATTGGATAAAAAACACACACAGCCAAAGGAATACCTTCAGAGTTAGTTGAGATTACTGATGAAGGGAAAGAGAGGAGAATTGGGATGATGATGAGGAGGAGAAAGGTGAAGAAGAGAGGTGTAAAAGCCATTTTTTAGGGAGAGAGGTGAAAAGAAAACTGAGAGAAAATGGCACAGGAAAGATGATGAACAAGTTAAAAGTAATGTGAGTTTCAGATTTTGTGTGTGTTGGAATAGGTGGAGTCTATTTGGTGGTGGGGACATAAATGGACAGAGTCTAGTCAATGTTGGCTGAATTCAATATCTTCTTCTTCTTTTGTGGAATTTTAGAACAAATCATTAATGTATGTGCGCTATCACTTCCTTGTCTTTATTTCAAATTTAAACCAAGCCTGTTTGGTTCTGATTTAGTTCGGCTCAATGTGATGATTTGTATTTTTAACTTTTTTTTTCTCTAGTGCATATATACCACTCCGTTTCCTTAAAAAAATGTTATGTTTAATTTTGAAATGGTTTTTTTTTGAGATTTTTACAATGAGGTGGTAACTTCAATAGTGTTTGATTTAGTGTCATAATTTACAATAAAATTGTGAAATAAAATATCTTAGTCTTAGAATAAACATACATGTCTCATGAGAGAAGAGAATAGAGGTGCACTTTCATCACACTATTGCAGGACAAAGGGAGTTAGAGTCGGGAGACTCGGGACCATTATGTAATGAGTATTTGTACTTTGATTTGCTGTTTTTGCTGGTATGATCTTATTATTGGTCTGGCTTCTGTATAGTACAGTTGCCTAAAATAGAACGGATCCACCAAGTGGACCACTCATGACTCATCCATTTTCTTCTACAGTACTAGTAGATTAGTAGTTGTACATTTTCATCCACTTCTTGCAATCCTGCACTTATTATAATTTGCATTAGTTATTGCAAAAACCCACTTTCTTGATTCTATTGGAATTTTCTTCTTGTCCTTGAGTAAAAGTTGGTTCAAGACCAGGTTCCGTAATGTATTTAGTAGGTTTCATACAGTCTACATGATGGAGAAAATACAGGTAAGTGTGACTTGAAAGGACAATGGAAATTCTCTCTCAATTAATTTGGATATGTTAGGAGAAAACAAGAGGTTACAGTCTGTTATTTGCTGCTGTAGCCTGTAGTGCCAATATGCCATCATTGACATGACTAGCAGGTCAGGTTTTTTTTGGTTTCAGGTGGAACAAATGCTCCATTCCTATATTTTGGTAAATTGGTCAAATAACCTAACTCAACTGGGTTGATAAGATCATAAGACAATGCTGACCACAACCTTAATCGTGCATGGTAGAGGAAATGAACTTTTCGAAAACATAACGAAAGAGAGGATGTCAGCTGCAAGCAGGAATCACAAAAAGGCAATGTGATGGATGATGCGGTATTGTTTCTTGCCATGTTTTGTAGAAGAATTCAAGCGCCAGAAAACTTGTTTCCAGTATACAGATTACAGAACTACAGCAGTATCATGAATGCGAACCATATTGCCTCATGAATCAAGAATCAAGAAATGTTTCCAACATTTGCCTTTTTCATCGACGTGCCTGGTCTCTGATCCACTTTGTAGCCACCCATTTCTCGCCTTTCACAACCGGACAACTTCCATGGAGTGAGGTCTGCTAGAATCACAGAATCAACCATGTGTGAGATATCATGTTGCAGACAAATTACAGTTTGGTTCTTATATCACAAAGGAGAAGCATCAAATGCAATGAACTTGCCCCCAGGCTTACAAGTATGATATCAGTACCTTGTCAATTGTTCCATTTGGATGCAAGGAATAGAACAAAAGCCCGTCTCCCCTGCGTGGCTTGACCTTTAAACCAATGCAACTCTTGTAATCATAACCGATATCCATGTTCAAGCCATTCTGAAAAAATAAACAAATAAATAAATAAAATCATCAGGGCATGTAATCACTAGTTCACCTAACCTAACACGCAAGTAACATTGAAAAGAATAGATTGATCTTACCTCAAACGGGAACATGGTTTCTCCACCTTCCTCAACATCAGACAAGTATAATAAGAACGAAGCAATCTGTAAAAGAAAGCAAAATTGTAATGCAAAGGGCATAACGGATACCATTCTCATGTTCCGCAGGAAATCCGTGCTAGTATTAAGGTATTGTTTGGGTGCTATATTATTTCCAATCTCCTGAACACGTGCAAATTTAAACATATACAGGAAGATGCTTACACAATTCTAGTGGCTCCAATTCATACTATCTACTAGTTATCTTAAACCACATACCCTTTGGCTCTTCTGTGGGCCATACTCGGATGGATTGAATGAGTCATAGTGAGAAACGTATCTTTGTCCAATCTCATACCGGAGAACATTGTAAGCCTGCAATATGGTGATCCGCATTACACAAGACTAACTCAGAATGACCTGTAATTGAAGATTCGATATTTCAACTTTCTACATATAGCACATACCAAATCATGCGTGTGCATATTCAATTAAACTTTTAATTTATAATCATAAATAATGGAAAGCATGTTGCCAATTAGATTACTCCCATGAGTTTCTCAATTAGATTTCTAGCGGACAGTAACATGGTGGATTCTTTAGGAGTAGATTGGTGCATAAGGAACTACAATCTGAACTTTCATTGCAGTGGAACAATGGACTTGAAGTGTATTCAAATTAAGATCATGAAACAATATAGAGTAAGGAAAGGTGTACCTCTCCATGGCTCCTTGGTAGCATTGTTGCTCTGGCAATTTTCCTTTCAACAAACTCCAAAACCCCTGATTCATCTTCTGATGCACTGATAAATGTGCCTGAACTGTTTGATGAATTCAGAAAGAAGAATACGTTATACCACAAGAAATATCTAGACTCCAGAGAAGACCTATTTCGGACAGAGACAGACAAGTAATAAAGCTCTTTCGAGATTGACAGTTGAAACCACAATAAATTCAAAAAAGTGGGTTTCAAGATCATCACCAGAATATAAACTGCACATTTGTTTCACCAAGTGAGATATGGTGCGAATGATTTCCTTCCTGACTACTGTTAACAAATTTACGAACATGGCCTCCAAAGCCTCAACACATACTATGCTCATGAAGAGAGTAGCTAAAAAATCTACATACTTGATAATGGAGTATAAAAAGAAATTAACTCGGAATGGAATGTAAAAGGAAATAAAAATGGGATATCAAGAAGTGTTATCAATAGCTAGTTTGAAGGTGCTGTTCTTCTCATGGATCCATTTCGAAAAGCTCCCTTGTCCTTGACCTTAAATGTTGAACATTTTCCGGGTTAACATAGTACTTAGTTACACATAGCTGATTATAGGTCATAGCTCTATAATTGAAATAAAGATAACTCAACCTCAGGGTCCTTAAGGTCACAAAAAAACATTCAGACTTCTACATGTAGGTTACTAGCATACTTCAGTTTCTGTTAAGCTTATTAGATAACATGACAGTCAAGTGGCAAGTCTCTGAAGATGACGAAAAGAAAAATGTGCGAGAAAATACCTTGTTCTGATTCCTTTCGTAGTGTCAGCTGTCTCTCCAGGCCGCAAAGCAAGTCCAGATGGTTTAAGCTTTGTCTTGGCCTTATCAATTACACTCTGGCATTGTTCGGCAGTTGCAAAATTAGGAAAATAAACAGCCCGCGGCTTCCAACTCAAAACCTGCACAACTTCAAGGTTTTAGAATTAATAAAAGATGGAACAAAAAAGATATCCAAGATGACATACAAAAGATGACAAAAACTTGTGTTTGACTGTCTAATGGTTGTTACACAGCTTAAATATTTAGAAAAACCACACCTCCACGGCTCCACCCACTCAGGTGCTAGTCGCATTCCCCTAGTTTACACATACTCTCTAAACATTAGGAAGAAGTATAATACCACCGTATCCTAATTGAACTTCTATGCAGTTCTTTCTATTGTTCTTCATCTGCCAATCTTTCCAATGCCTACCTCAAGGCTGAATAACATAATGATAGTAATAATTGCACAGCGAACACACAACAGCAATTACATATTTACATGTACAGCACAGCATAAATTACAAGCTTTATGTATAACCAAGACCCACCCCCATATCAAAATCATGCAGTTAACTCTTAATAGAATAGATTATGGCATGATCAGCATGGCAAGTCTTGATTCTGTGTTATCCATTTATGCAATCTTATATAATTGTTCAGCCCCGAATTAAGCTAGTGAGCAATCAGTAAAGTACTAATCATCATATCAATCTTTCATGTGAGATCAAAATTGGTTACAAGGCGAATAAGTCCCAGTATTATTAGTCTATAAGGCTTATAACAGAAACCTGAAATGGGATTGAGCTTAGAGTAGAATCACCACTTTCACCATGAGACATGGAATCTTCATCCTCATCTCGAAAATCCTGGAGCAATTTATGCCTAGATCCACCGCCCCTACTCACATCCTACAAAATAGATAGATAGATAGATAACGAGGAGGTTTAACTTCATTGGGACAATTCATCAAACAGGTTGCGTGCATCGTCATATGATATCGTACCTGAGATATGATTATGGATCCAAAAAGGCCAGCAAGAAAGAAACAGAAACATAGGAAGAAAACAACCGGCAATTTGATCTTGGACTTGAATCCAAGGACATTTCTACTAGTACCTCTGTATTTCATCATTTTCTTGGAAATCTGGTACACATTGATGGGTTTGGTGGGAGAGTACTAATTAAAAGTAAACGCAATAAGGATTGATTAGAGTGGCGGAGACTGGAGAGGATGAAAGATTGCTGCTGCTGCTGGCGTAAAGGTTGACAAAAGCCGACTATGGCGGGAGTTATTACCTAGTTGTCCTCTTGTCTGTCACTCTGTCTCTGTAACAAATTAAAATTGAAATCCAATCTTTCACAAATATTCATCTTCTTCAAAACGTCGTCGTTACAACTTTTCCAGAAACCCGGACCGAAAATAGAACCGGTCATAAATAGAAATTGGTTCAATCCATTCAAGATTAAGACCGTCGCTTGACCCGGTAATTTTTTATCAAAATAAACATGGATTAAAAGTTAATTAATAAATAATATATGAAATATTAAATAATCATGAAATTCTATAGAGATTATAAGTTCTTTATAATTAAAACATATTACTTCCTCCGTTTAATTTAATTGTTTCATTAATAACTTCCTAATAACTTCATGATAGTAATATTCATCGCGATCTTTGACCACGTGTAACTCCTAAATTACATTAGAGAAAATATAATAAAATTATATTATGAAATTAAATGGAGTATATTTTCATAATCAACTTTTAATTTATATTGATACAATTTAATTTAAAAGTTATGCGTGGTCAAATGTTGCGATGAATAGCCCCCTTAGAAAGTTCTTAATGAAACGGAGAAAGTATTAAGTTCTGTTCTCTTCGTCTGAACTGAATTGAACAGATTTGATTTGAATTGAACTGAATTTAATGCATCTGAACTGAACTTAATGCATCTGAACTGAACTGAATTTAATGTATCTGAACTGAACTGAACTTATTTGTAGACCACTGATACTGCCAAAGCAGTATTGTTACTGCCAGAGCAATCAGTGAGCTATTCTCGGCAAGTTTAATTAATTGGTCAAATTCATATCTTGTTTTCCTTAATTAATTATCATCAATTAATTAATTCTCTTGCAAGTCCAACATGCTCAAACATGTTTTGCATTTTGACCCCTAGAATTTTGAAAATGGTATCTGAAACTCTAAGATAGTTTCTTCATAAAATATATATTAAGGCTATTTCACTAGTTAGAAGCTCCTTAAGGAGTCTTATTTGATTTTGTTGACTTCTTTTATGTCTGATTTGATATCATATTAATTGTAATTCATTGTGCAAAAATAATTTTAAAAATTATACTATGAAATTATACTTCTTATATTTTTATAATATAACTTTAAAATTATTTTTTTCATAATGAATTATAATTAATTTGAAGTAAAATCGGATATAAAAAAATCAATAAAATCAAACGGGTCTCTCTAAAGCCAGAGGAAGTACTACATATGAAAAATAAAATATTGTCATCATTTATACTTCCTCTAGTTTACCAATAACTTTCTAGTGTTGACTCTTACAAACTGTAATCTCAAATGGAAGAAGTATAAATTATGAAAATATTTTATTTTTCATATGTAGTACTTCTTTTCGCTTTAGAGACCCATTTAATTTTATTGATTTTGTTTATATTCGGTTTGACATCAAATTAATTACAATTCATTACGAAAAAGTAATTTTAAAATTATATTATAAAAATATAAGAAGTATAACTTAATAATATAATTTATAAAACTACTTTTTCATAATTAATTATGATTAATTTGATATCAAATGAGACATAAAAGAAGTCAACAAAATCAAATGAGACTCTTTAAGGTTTCCAGAGGAGTATATGACTAGCTTCTAACTAGTGAAATAGCCTTAATATTTAATATTTTATGAAGATACTATCTTAGAGTTTCAGAAGTAACTAGGTACCATTTTCAAAATTCTCGGGGTCAGAATGCAAAATATGTTTGTGCAGGTTGAACTTGCAAGAGAATTAATTAGGTGATGCTAATTAATTAAGGAAAACAAGATATAAATTTGAGCAATTAATTAAACTTGCGAAGAACTGATTGCTCTGGCAGTAACAATACTGCTTTGGCAGTATCAGTGGCCTATTTGTAGTATAAAAAACTATTAGATGGATCTGAACTAAACTGAACTTATTGCATCTGAACTTAACTGAACTGAACTTATTGCATCTGAACTGAACTGAACTGAAGTTAATGCATCTGAACTGAACTTATTTGTAATATAAAAAGCTATTAGGTGAATCTGAACTGAACTTAATGCATCTGAACTGAACTAAATTTAATGTATCTGAACTGAGTTGAACTTATTGCATCTGAACTGAACTGAACTGAACTTATTGCATCTGAACTGAACTTAACTGAATTCAGATCAGTTCAGATACATTAAATTCAGTTAAGTTCAGTTCAGATGCATTAAGTTCAGTTCAGTTCAGTTCAGATTCACCTAATAGCTTTTTATACTACAAATAAGTTCAGTTCAGATGCATTAAGTTCAGTTCAGTTCAGTTCAGATTCACCTAATAGCTTTTTATACTACAAATAAGTTCAGTTCAGATGCATTAAGTTCAGTTCAGTTCAGTTTAGATGTATTAAGTTCAGTTCAGTTGAGTTCAGACGAAAAGAACAGAACTTTACTCTCTTACTCTTACAAGTACAAATCTATTTTATAATCCAACCATAAATTTATGTCTAAAAGGTAATTCCTCCGTACCCGTATAAGCTTCCATTTATTTTCGTTGACTTTTTTTAGTTTTCGTTTGATTCCGAATTAATCCTAAATCATATCATAAATTAATATTTAAACTTATATTATGAAAGTGTAAATTTTAATTTTTCATAATATAATTTTCAAAATTACTTTTTCGATATGAATTAGGATTAATTTGAAGTCAAACGGATGCTAAAAAAAGTCAACAAAAACAAATGAGAAGCTTAGACAAAGATGGAGTAACTAATATACTGTATATGAACATTATTTCTGTCACTGAACTTCAAAATCAAATGTTTTGATTAAGGCTTTGTTCTCTTCGTATGAGAATTCATTATTTTCAGTTTTGTTCAGTTCCATTCAGTTCAATTCAGTTATGTTCAGTCTTGCTTAGTTGTATTTTATACTACAAATAAGTTCAGTTCAGCTCTGTTCAGTTCAGTTCAGCTTCATTCAGTTTTGTTCAGTTCAATTCTGTTCAGTTCAGTTCTGTTCAGACGAAAAGAACAGTTTCTAAAAACAATATTTATTCCGACATTATTCAATGCCACACACATTTAAACGAATTTGAATAACAAATTATAGAACCATGTACGTTCGATAATCAATATACTAATCACGTACGCCTAGGGATGACAATTTGGGCTATCCGGCCCGGGCCCGGCCCGATATACCGGGCCCAGGCCCGACCAAGAGAAGCCCATGGGCCGGGCTTGGGCTTATAGCTAGGCCCATGGGCCCGGGCCTAACATCTTGGCCCGTGGGCCCGGCCCGAGCCCGGCCCGGCCCGTGATTATATATAAGATTGATGTTTTATATATATATATATATGTGTGTGTGTATATATAACTATTGAATTTATAATATTTATAGACTTATATTATTAAATGATGTTGTACTTTACACATTTGTAATACTTTTCTATACATATAAGATTTCAAGTGATATACAATCATTTTATATATTATATTTTTAGTATATTTATATAATTTATTAAGTAATTTAATATTAACTAATTTGAATATGTCAAATAAGGAAGTTCATGATAAATTTCAAATGATATAAGTTGATATCAAAATATTTGATATCAAGCAAAAAGATATTTATTAAATAGATTCATCACTCAACTAATACTACACTACATAAATAAAAATTTAAAAAAAAAGACATTTTGATAACTAAATATTTGAAAGAAAAAAAAAGAATTTTTTTTAAAAAAACCTTAGGCCCGGCCCGAGCCCGGCCCCCGGGCTTGGGCCTATTGTTCCGGCCCGACCCGGGCCATGGGCCGGGCCTGGGCTTTGTGCTAGTGTCCCCGGGCCCGACCGGGCCTCTGAAAGCCCGGCCCAGCCCGGCCCATTGCCATCCCTACGTACGCCCACCATGGCCAGCTCCGCCAACCTCTCCACCCCCATGACCATGTTCAGGTTCACAGTCTGCTGCCGGAATCATAACTGGTTTCTTCTTCTTCTTGGCCAACGAAAACAATCCCACGGCGAGAAAGGCAAGGAAGAAAACTCCTAGAGAAACACACACCATGATAATTGTGGTGTGGTTGTTTCCACCACCACCACCACCAAAAGTTGGTGGAGTGAATGAGTTTGGTGTAAATGGTGAGGGTGAAATTGGAGTGAAGGGTGTTGGAAATTCCGGTGGAAATGTATTTGGTGTTTGTGGCGGTAAGCTGGTGTCAGTGGCTTGTTGGGTGCATATTCGGGTGGAATATATGTTGTTTTAGGTGGATAGGATGGTGTTGTTGGCGTCTTTGGTGGATAAGCAGGTGTTGTTGGCGTAGATGGTGGATGAGCTGGTGTTCTCTATAAATATACAATAGAGAACAACAGCAGCGGAAAGTAAAGGATCAACACACAGGTTTTCTTCTTCATAGAGATATATAATTAATCATCCATGTGAGGCCTTACAGCGAAATATCTATTCAAGTAGAAGACAAAAACTCCGTTTGATCAATCAGGAGTGATGATCCAACTGTACAACGCTTAGGAGATGATTACAATGAATTGCAACCTACTTCTAGCTAATCCTACCAGAAATTTGTTCACACGAACAAGAACAAGGCTAGAACAAAGCTATAATAATAACCTAACTCACTCAAAAGACTCTCACATAATAGATGAATTCTATAAGCTCAATCTTCGTGTCTTCAAAGCTGGTATTCTCCTCTATTTATAGTTGAAATTTCGTGCTTAGGTCAGTAGAGAAAAGTCCCAACATGTTCCAAGTCTGTTGTGAATGGCTGGAATAAAATCTTCAACGTCAATCCTCAATCTTCTCTACTTGTTCCTCAAGTGAAGGACTCTAAGTCCAAGTAACTAGGTTACACGCACTTAGATCCTTCTAGAACAGTCAGTCTTTAGTCTTTCTTCTTCATAGGAGTTTCCTCTTTAATCAGACTCCAGGTAAGTTCCTTCTGATAATGCTCTTTATATATATAAATACATATCCATATATTTATATCTCCGTCTTTAAATAATCTTCCATGATTTCTTGATGATCTACACTTCTTTCAACCTGTCTAAGAAGGATACAAGCAACCAAAAACGTGGAACTAATTAATTAATCAATTAATATATAAATCCAGGAAGTATAGGTTGGCAACTTCGTCAGTTGGATGTTAAGAATGCTTTCTTGCATGGAGAGCTTAATGAGACGGTTTATATGCATCAAGCTATGGGTTTTCGTGACCCTGCTCATCCGGATCATGTGTGTCTTCTTCGCAAATCTTCGTATGGCTTGAAATAGGCGCCCAGACGTTTTGATGATTTCTTGCTTTCTCTGGGTTTTACTAATAGTAAATCTGACACTTCCTTGTTCATATTTCGGAATGGCTCCCAGATGGCATATATATTCTTCTCTATGTTGACGATATCATTCTGACGGCTTCTTCTGATTCTCTCCGGTGCTCTATTATGAATCATCTTGCTTCTGAATTTGCCATGAAGGATTTGGGTCCCTTGCATTATTTTCTTGGCATGGCTGTGACTCGTCATCAGAATGGACTTTTTCTCTCTCAGCGCAAGTATGCAGGTGAAATTATTGAGCGGGCCGGCATGTCCTCTTGTAACCCGGCCAGAACACCTGTCGACACAACCGAATAGGACTGAGCAGAAATAGACCGGACCCGGACCGGACCTGGACAGTCACATACGGTCCGGGCTCCGGGTCATAGGATTTGTTAAATTTCGTGTCCGGTCCGAGTTCGGTACAAACTCGGAAAATTCCGAGTTTGACCCGGATGACCCGGAACATGTGTTTTTTTAATATTTTTATTTTATTTTTATAATACATCTCTTCTTCTTCTACACTTCTAATCTTCTGCATCTCATTTCTTCTCACATCTTCACCCATCTCTCTCCCCAAAACCAAATCTCATCCCTCAACCACCGCATCGCCACCCACTTTGCTCAACCACCGGCCACCACCCTCCTACTTCACCTACCAGCACCGATCGACGCCTCCCTTTGCTTACCTCCCCTCTGCCAAGTGTCGCCGATCGGTGCATCCATCCACCGTGCTTCCATCATCGGTTTCCACTACCACGATGTCTCTTCCAATTTGTTCAATAAAATAATAGATCTGATGTTCAATTCAAATATTCAAGGTGATCAGAGCAAACGAGATGGAGATGGAGTTGAAGAAGAAAGAATAAAAGATGGGCAAGATTGTTGAAGAAGGGAATAAAAGATAATGGATGTGAATTGAGATTTGGGGGTGAATTGGTGGTATTGAAGAAGAGAAGCAGTTTGGTTTTGTGTGAATGCTTATCACTTCTCTCTCTCCCTATAATTAATCATGGGGTCATGTAGGATAGTTCTATTTTTTTTTCTTTTTCTTTTTTATTTATTGAATTTTCGGACCAACCCGACTCCAGCCCGGACCGGACCGGTATTTCCGAGTCCGGTCCGATTCAGACCCGGATATGAACGGTCCGGGCTCCGGGTAATCAAAATGGTGGTCCAGAACTACCGGTCCATTCCGGTCCAAGTTTGGACCGGTGCTCAGTCCTACAACCGAAGCTCAGTGGCTCGTCCGGCACCCCATATGCCGACCCCACATAGTACTGTAGTCTTGCAGGTGCCTTGCAATATCTCACCTTTACTCATCCAGATATTTTTTATGTTGTTCAACAAATTTTTCTGCATATATATGCATGATCCTAAGGTTGAACATATGAATGCCCTCAAACGCATTCCTCGATATCTTCAGGGTACGCTTGAGTATGACCTTCATCTTTATCCTTCTTCCTCTTCTATGGTTGTTTCATACACTAATGTTGATTGGGCGGATTGTCCTGATACACGTCGATCGACGTCCGATTATTGTGTGATTCTTGCACTACAAGAAAAACAGAAATCAGCAACCGGCCTTAGCGACCGATCGGTGAATTAGCGACGGATAAATTGCCCCTAGCGACGGACCAACTCAATTCGTACTAGGGCGTGAAGTATTTGCGACGGATGACTCATTCGTCGCTAAATAGCGACGGATAAATCATCCGTTGCTGTATTTAGCGACCGATGGACTTCATCCGTCGCTATTTAGCGACGGATGAGTCATCGGTCGCTAAGCGTTGACCAAGGAAAAAAAGAAATTCAGGCTTTTAAAATTTAGCGACGGATGACGTCATCCGTCGCTGTTTAGCGA
Source organism: Plantago ovata (assembly GCA_028274465.1). NCBI lineage: Eukaryota > Viridiplantae > Streptophyta > Magnoliopsida > Lamiales > Plantaginaceae > Plantago > Plantago ovata. Next base: position 47,298,056 of record CM051455.1, on the reverse strand, counting down.
CCGATCGGTCGCTGATTAGCGACGGATGACCATCCGTCGCTGATTAGTGTTCTTCACCGGCTACCGACGAGCAGAACCTCATTTATGCTCTCTTCTCTCTTCTTCTCCATTTTTCTCACTTCTTCTCTCCAATTCCAATCTTCCCTTATACTCCATCATTTCTTCCAATCTTGGTGTCAAATCGAAGCCAATTCAACAAGGAACGTAGTGAGACATTCAATTTGAAGTGGGTTGTTCTATTTATTCCGCAATTAAAGGTACTAATCTCGAAACCTAACTTTTGTAAATTTGGTATTTTTTCAATTTTGAAGTGTTTTATGGTTTATTAGCTAATTTTGATGTTAGTATTGTTCAATTGGGATGTTTGGGATGCAGTGGGTTCGATTATGTTTGAGATTTGAATTGGGTTTGATTATCTTTAGGATTTCAAACGGGTTCGATTATGTTTGGGATTTGAATTGGGTTCGATTATGTTTGGGATTTGAATTTGGTTCGATTATGTTTGGGATTATCTACGTAGTTAGTTTTGTTCAATTAGTGTAGTTTGTTTGGGATATACTAATTAGATTTGAAAATTGCATAAGTATAATTATAATGAAAATATGAGTAATTATAGTGTATTGTAATTAGTTATTATAATGGAAATTGTATAAATATAATGAAAATATAGATAAATATAGGTAATTATAGTGTATTGGTAGTTGTTACTATAATGCAAATTGCATAATTATAATGAAAAATATATGTAATTATAGTGTATTGTAAGTAGTTATTATAATGAAAATTGTACAAGTATAATGGAAATATAAATAAATATAGGTAATTATTGTTTAAAAAAAGTGTAAGCATGAAGGAAATAACTCATTGATAAATTAAAGTTAGAAGATAATATGAGTATTTTTATTTCTAATGTAGAAATATTGGGAGTATATATAATGCAATGTAAAAAATTGATAATTAAAATGAGTAGTTGGTGAAAAACAACGTTAGCTGCTGTACCTATAAAATGAGCACTTCAAGCTGTATTTCTTCAGTTTCCTACCTTGAAAAAGGATAAGGGCGATTGGTTAGCTGTTGTACCTATAAATGCTCGATCCAAAGTTGAGTATGTGGAGAAGGACAAGTCAATTAACAACTCGTACCAAGAAGAAGATGTCGATGGTCAAGCTAGAAAACCTGTACAGGCTATAGTAGAAGTTATTCAGCTGCATGATGATGTTTTCATTGACTTACAACCAGAGTAGATTATAGAGGATACGTGAATTAGTACTAGGTAGTTAGATTAGACTTAGATTAGACTTATCTATCAGGCATATAATAAAAAAATGTTCATTACTTTATCTCTTCGATGAAAAGATACGTTAGCCGCCGCAACGTACTAAACTTCTATTGGTCAGGTTTAGCATTCAAATATGTCAGAACGTACACTGAGGATTCCCTTACTTGAGGTTTGGAAAGCCAACTGGCTTTTGGGAGTTCCGCCCAAAGAGTGGATGCCGAGTCCCCTTCATGATGTTTGGGGGTCCTACTGGCGTGACCACCCGAATGTCTAGTGTCGTTCCTTGCTATATCTCTAATTGTACATGTTTTATATTCAATTGTGTATGTACTAACACGGATCTTTGTATTGCAGATGCCACGACCCAGGAGGCCACGTTACCTGACCCCGCAGTCCCAGAGGGATGATACCGACGGAGAGGACACCGTGCAGGGCTCCCCTACTGTTTTAGGGACTCCACCTGGGTCGAGCAGGGGATCGACTCCTCATTCCTCCCTCCACGACCCGTGGGCCCACGTTCCAGACGACGGTTGTCCCTTTCAAAGGCCGGAAGATGGTCTTATGTGGAATGGTCGCCCTGTCCTTTACCCCAATGGAGAGAAGTAAGTATTAGGCATTAACTGATTTACGAACTTTTAATATATATATACCGAACTAACCTTGTCACTATTGACTTACCTGTTCTTCACAGGTTGTATGGGGAGCACGCTGCTAAAGTACTCAGTTCGATAATACGGAACAGAATGGTCCCACCGCAAGAGGGTGGGAGCCAGTGGCATTGCATCCCGGACCAAATTAAGGGAGAGCTCTTCGAGGAGCTGAGGGTGAGTTAATAATCGTACATTAATTACCTAATTGTTTGTGTTGTGAGTGGTATGTTAGCCACTGTACTTGGGTGATATGTTAGTCACCATTGTTTTAGTGAAATATAGGACAATGTGAGTGGTATGTTAGCCACTGAACTTGGGTGATATGTTAGTCACCGATATACCTGAAAAGATGTTGTTTTCCCTTGTTATATATTTGATACATGTTAGCTCCCCTTGTTATACTTGAATGTTTTTAAGTATTCACCAACGTATGTGTTTCGATGTTTATTTGTAATTGTGTAGAAAGAATTCTTCCTTCCGAAAGCATTGCTAATGGATCTCTGGTGGAGCTTCAACTCTCACGGTAGTGCCCTTTACAAGTGCATGGTTCATAACCTGAAGAAACTGTGGATAAAAAAACGTCCACGTACCGGTGATTGGCCCGGAGATGAAATTTGGGAGGCGTGGAAGGTGTATTGGGCTAACGAGAGAGTCCAGGCGCAGGCTGACCAGAACACTGAGAACAGGAAGAAGCAGCCGAATGATGGGACACGTACCCTGGTGACACACCGTTTTGGCTCTGAGTCAATCGCTACAGCACATGTGAGGCAGAAGGTAAATGTATTAACTTTGTGAATTCATCATTAATATACTTATTATTTACTTGCATTTCGAACTTTCAAACTAAGTATATGATGCTTTCATGCATGTGTCATTCAGTTGAAGGATAACCAGAGTCTCCTATTCACCTTGTTCTCGAGATCTCAGAAGGCCAAGAACGGACAGTGGTTGTGTGACGAGGCCACAGCAATTGCGGTAAGTTCAAGAATACATGTGTTTATTAAATACTGATGATTTCATAACTAATTAATTAACAACATAACTAACACCTTATACTCTTGATTTATAATTTCAGACGGCCTACGAGGACAGGATTCGTGATCAGGATCTCACTGTTGAGGAAATGAATGACATTTTCCTCGAGGTGAATCCTCCAGACGAGAAGGGCCGTCGCTTGGGACTGGGGAGTGCAGCAGCCGTCCCTGAATTGGACTCGAGGCCGACTCGTCGTTCCCGTGCCAGTACATCTTCATCATCTTCAGCAGCAGCTTCCGCTCGAGAGCAGGCCCTCTTACTTCAGTTGCAGGATGAGGAGGTGAAGAGGCTAGCTGCGGAGCAGGCTGCGCAGAAGGCACAATATGGTACTATGTTTGCTGAGCTGTATGCGAAGCTGGGGATGGATCCACCTCCCTTTCCATGATACCCCTATCCTTTTCGACTTTATTTACTATTTTCTACATGAATACTGTGTACACTATGATATTATTTGGATTAGTATTGTGTACGTATGATTATTATTATATGTATGGAGGGTTTTGGTACATTTATTATGATTTTTTTGGATTATTTTTTGGTTTATTTGGTCTATAGAATTTCTGTAACATGTTGCTTAATTAAACAGGTTGCATTTGATTTTGGGTCTCATTATTATATCTACAAAATCAAAAAAAAAAAAAAAAAACTTAGCAACCGATCGGCTTATCCGTCGCTATAATCAGCGACGGATAAGCTTATCCGTCGCTAAAGGTCCCGGACTTTTAGCGACGGATAAGTATCATCCGTTGCTAATATTTAGCAACCGATGAGGCTCATCCGTCGCTAAAATTCCGGTGACTTTTGCAACGGATAATTCATCGGTTGTTAAAAGTCAACCTCATTTTCCGTCGCTAATCCGTCGCAAATTCGCGACGGAAAAGTCATCGGTCGCTAATTCGCTAGCGACCAACGGTTTAGCGACGACGAATTTATCCGTCGCTAAAAACACCGATCGGTCGCTAGCTAGTATTAGCGACCGATCGGGTTTTTTTAGCGACGAATTGTTCCGTCGCTAAAGTCCCCCTCTTTTGTAGTGTTGGGACTAATCTACTCTCCTAGTCTGCCAAACGACAGCCTACCATCTCTCGCTCCAGTGCGGAAGCTGAATACCGTGGTATTGCTAATGTTGTTTCCGAGTCATGTTGGCTTCGCAACTTACTGTTGGAGCTTCATTGTCCGATTTCCAAAGCTACACTCGTCTATTGTGACAATGTGAGTGCCATCTACTTGTCTGGCAATCCGGTGCAACACAAACGCACCACGCATATTGAGATAGATATTCATTTTGTTCGTGAACAAGTTGCTCGTGCGCAGGTTGGTGTGCTACATGTGCCTTCTCGCTATCAGATAGCGGATATCTTCACCAAAGGACTACCGCAAGTGCTCTTTGATGATTTTCGTACCAGTCTCAATGTTTGTCAACCTCCCGTTTCGACTGCGGGGTGTTATAGATTATATAATTAGTTTGTATATAATTAGATAATCTTATAATAGAAGTTAATTTATAGTTAGGACAACTATTTACTTATGAGATAATGATTATGACTATTTGGATTGTATTGCATATATATTGTTACGTAATGGAATGAAATCATTCACGGGAAATATTTCTTACATTCTCAACCTCTCATTTCTTCAATTTTCCCACCAAAATTGCTCCAAATAACCTTCTTTCGACTTGTCATTACTGGATTGTGCGTAATTCCGGTACATCGGGTCCATCGCTGTGTGTTAAGCGACTGGAAAGCTCTAATGCGGACTGAAGCCAAAAGGTGAGTTTGAACTTGAAATCATGTGTTTTGATGTCCTTAGTGTAGTAAATGACCAGAATTTTCGTTTGACGTAAACCACAGTTCGACAACACATTTACTGTCTTTTAAAACAATAGTAAAATTAAAATTTTGAATCCTTTGTATATTATTTTGCAGAGTATGGGTTCGGAGTTCGACATTCTCTTTCTTCTTCAACACAATTGTTGTTAGATACTTCCTCCTCAACATCAACCCAATGGGAGAGTCCGTGGGTTGGGCAACTCCAACAAAACCTTCCATTATTCGCCACTATAAGAATTGACAGCTTACGACAATTGTGAAAACGACAAACGGGACGACCATGCCATGTTGCATATGAGTTACACTTCCGATTAGAATCCATAAACCACAACTCATGCTAAGACCAAATATCAAATTGTTAGTTGTTAGTTTAATAGTGTTTGAGTATGTGTTTTTAATTGAGAATGGCAGCTTGAGGGAGTATAAATAGGTAAAAGTCACTCTCCGACGTCTATTTTCTTAATTGTGCTAGAATTTTCGTTTTAACTTGAAATCATGTTCAATGCAGAATTTTCTTAATTGTGCTAGAATTTTCGTTTGAACTTGAAATCATGTTCCATGGCAGAATTTTCTTAATTGCTCCGATTGGAGTTTCCATGGCACGAAGCTTCCTAGAAGCTCCCGGATCTGGAAGCTCGAAGCTTCCAAGAAGCTCCACCATCTATTTTTTCTTTCTTCAAAAACAAATTCTAGGTTATTTTTTCTTTTGTCAGACATTAGTTTATTGGGTGTTGAACATCAGTTTATCTACAAAACCATGTCCGACACCCAAAAAACTAGTGTCTGGCATTTAAAAGATCTATATATGTCCGACACCAAAAGAACTGAAAACCATGACCAACACCAAAAAGAACTAAAGAAATCATTTTTACATGATGAAAACCTTACCCTCTAGTCCATTTGCACTTAATGGTGACATTTGTTTTATCCCGACCTTAGAGTAAAGTGGACTTAAAAAATTGATCTTAGATTAAAAATTCCATTTTATATATCACTACTCAAGGAGAAAATTATAAAGACGATTTGTAAAGATTTATAATCATTTTATATATTGCTAGCTACGTACTGAAGGAGAAAATTACAATGTCCGAAAAGAATCTCGATCTCACCAACTGTGAATTGGTGAATCACTGAAGCTACGAGAGCTAAACTTCTTTTTGCTTGCTCTTTCTATGGTTTGCTAGGTCCCAAGTCCTTCATTTTGGGGGGACATTTTTCTCAAAATGCAATTATTTCAAACGCGCGTTTCTCATAGTATTTACACAGAATAATTCAAATAGGAGAATAATTTCAAACGCGCGTTGTTCATAGCTTCAGATTTGTGCTTCCCCTTTTCCATTGAAATCAAATTCTAAATTTCTAAGTAAAATTGGTACATTAATTTCTTACATTAATATTGTTGATTGAGATTATTTTGTTCTTCACAATAACACGAGCTAAACCAAATTGTTCCTCAAATATTCTACAAGAATAATTGCACAAAGAATTTAACGTGCATGATCATGAATTATTTAATTTTTGCATGTTTTGGTATATGTTGATCACGTCACCTCTGATCTCTCCGTACCTCAAAAGTTGACTCTGAAGTATATAGGGGTATATATATATATTCCAATATATTCTAGTAGTAGTACTACGTACGTACAAAAAATTAAGTTAAGCTGCATTATTCTCATTCTTTGGACGATGAGAAAATTTTGTACATATATTACTCGTATATACTTAAGCAAGCATGCATGCACTCAAACCAAATCGTGTAATTAATCCTTCCAATACTTAATTAATTAACATCCACTTTACATAACTGTTTTGAGGAATAATATAGATCCTTCGATCAAGAACAAGATCTATGATGTAGAAAGCGTGAAGGATATTTCAAGGAATTCCCATTAGTAATTAAAACACGTGATATTCTTTAATTAACTAGTGTAGTACTGTATAATCTTATTTCTTAATTGAAAAACGTGGGGTGTAGTACACAATTTAACATAGTATAAATACATAGAGCTCTCACAATTGGAATGTAACTCTCATCAAGATAGCAATTCTTCGAAAGCTTATAGAGAGCTAGAGACATGGCTGCAAAAAGAATCAACAATTCAACTATTTCACTTCAACTTCAAATTCAGTTCACCATGTACGTACAACTTCTAACATTTACTTTCCTGCATGAGTTGTCTACACCGGACCGAGATGGGAGTGAGAATGTGGCTACCACTCCTCAAAATTATTATAGCTAGCATTCGTCCCATCTATATTTCTAAAATTATTTTTCTAAGGTTTATCCCCGATTCCCCGCTGACTTTTAAAAGTGTGTGTATAAAATTGTGCAGGAGAAGATCAGCCACAATAAGGAGACGGTGGATGAGCAATTTTGGAGTGAATTATCTGAACAAAGAGTTGCCAACGGAGGACAAGCTTAGGGTCGATAGTGATCCGGTGGTAAGCTGCTGGGTACCCCACCCACGGTCGGGCATATTTTACCCAAAAGGGCAAGAATGGGTCATGGACGATGTGCCAACTGAAGCTGCCTCATTTGAGCAGTCATTCTGGATCAGGAACACTGATGCGTTCGACAATTAGTACTATTAATTATTAAGTTTTAAGTTGTTACAGCATTTGCATATCATTATTATCACATATATATATATGTAACTTGCCCAATCGATGCTACTAAAACTAGTATTTTTATATTAATATAATCTCTTTTTTTTTAATTATTTTCTTATTAAGTGTTCATCCATTTTATATAAACTTTCTGCGTTTTATTTGATGGTAAACTATTTTATCTCACATCTACCACTAAACACTACAAAAATCCTGGAAAAAATATTTTAAAATCAAACGTCAAAAGAAAATATTTTAATGATCGATATAATGTCTCATATTAATATCTTGATCGTTCTCTAGAGTATTTATTGAGATAATGTGATTTTGTAATTTTGAAGTAGTAAGAGCATTTACAACAGTTTCTCTATATTTTTCAAAAATCATTTTAAACTCGTTCCCTATAATATTTTAAGTACGTATTTAACAATTCACTAAAATCAGATTCCCTTTTAGTGATTTAATATAAATATAAATAATAATTTTAATAACCACATATTCTAAATATAGTATATAAATTAATTATTAATATACTAAAAGAGTTTTAGGCATGCACAAGTTTAGTTGTGAAGAGTTTTTCCTATTTTTTTAGGTGGTCCATTCAAGTTTTAGGGAAACTGATTTGTTATTATTTTGACACATATTTTAATTTTTTGCCAATATTTAAGCAAAAAAATACAATTTAGGGAAGCTGGTGTGAATGCTCTAAAGTTGTTTTTTAAAGACTGGAAAGCGGAAAATTTATATTCAAAAATGTGTCGATGAAGGTGGACGAGGTGGTGAACAAAATTAAGATTGTATCGTCGTCGTGGCTTCCAAATAAGCAAGATCAACATATCTTATAAATTACAAACTTGAAAAATGTCATGGGATAAAGTATATATGATCTTTTGGTTGAAGGGCCAGGGCCCTGGGCTATATCACTGATATTGGTAACGATGCCTATAAAAGCTTTAAGGGAAAATTACATAAACTACCTCCACTATTGCACCTGATTACGTTTATTCCGATCCCCTGCTAGTTCAACAATTACATCTAATCCCATTTTACCAAAAAATATTGACCAACTTACAAATCTTTACCTTTATTCTCTCTTCAAACATGCACTTACCAATATTATTCTTTTACACTTTTCTTTTTTCATTTATTATCTTTTCCTTCTTCTTTTTTCTACATTTTCTTTCTCATTTTTTTCCATTAATTTTCTTCTTCTTCAAGCTCTAAACTCAGGTACCGAAATTTTTTCGGTACCGGAGTTGCCATTTTGGCAGCTCTAGTCGGACAGTAACAGCTCCGACGGAGCTGTTTTACACAACTCCAATCGGAGCTTCAAATAGCTCCGATCGAAGTTGTTTACAGCTCCGACTGGCGCTATGTAGCTCTTGTCGGCGCTGACGGAGCTGTGCAGCTCCTGTCGGACCGATCGGAGCTACTGTAGCTCCAATCACCTTTTTTCAATTCTTTTTTCTATTTTTTTTGTTTTTGTTTAATTTTGATTAGTTTTTGGGATTATTTCATTTTTATTATTTATTTTTTGTTTTAATATTTTTGGGACTGGTATTGAGATATAAAATGTGTAGGGACTTGTTTATAAAAATATTTTGGATGAATTTGAAATTTTTTAATAAGTAACATTACAAAGCTAGTAATAAATTATAAATAATCCCACAGTTGGCGAGAATTGAACCTATGACCTCTAGTGTCATGATACCTCAGTCTAACCAATTGAGCTAGACCTCATTGGTGATGAATTTGAAATTAAAACATTATGTAGGTTAATTTTGTAATATAAGAAATTTTAAATGTGCAATAAAGGAAAGTTGATCGTGTTTGGGTGTTGATGAAATCTGAATTTTGAATAAGAGCAAATTTGTCATTTCCATGTCTTATTTCGCCGAAAGTCAAGGTCGTGGGGCTAAATGTAATTGTTTTTCACTAACGAGGTAAAATATGTTATTGTTGAACTAACAGGGGAAGATTATGAAACCTAACAGAGGGTCTGTATGAAAATTATCCAAACTTTAATGAACTAAAAATACGAATTTATATTTTTAAGTAAAAAATCCAAGAATTTTAAACTTTGGTCGTCTAACTTATCTACATAATATATACCGTCTGCGAGGGGACTTTATCTAGTATACATTGTTATAAATATCCAAACTAATATGGATCCGGTGTGAAAAAAAATTCAGTATGTGAGACTGATGAATTTTGAACTCGTCAATATCGCCGTGTGCACGAAAGTTACTTTTTCCAGGTCCCATAATGCAGAGCAGAGGTCATAATCAAAATCAGCCATGAAAACTTTATTGGGTAACATAGCAACAACTCTCTTTTATGATCACTCACTTGTCTCTTTGATTGTATTGTAATAGTATGTATGTATCTATGCATCGCTGTTAATTAAAGTCTGAGTTTCAATCAAAGATATTGTTCGTACTAACATTTCTTTGGTCTTTTCTTTTAGATTGAAATTTCTTCGAGACTAAGATTGAAAGTGAAAGCATTCGATTCTTGTCACGAGACTCACACTTGCTGTTGGTCCTCACAGTCTATTTTAGATTTTTCCTTGTAATTTACATAGACAAAGATTAATTCCATGTTTGATTTGTCCGAAATAACACTCTTTTGAACTCATGAGTAATAAGATTTGTTTAATTAAAATATATATACTTTATTATACATAAGTTTAATTCGGTTTTTTTTTTTTTTTTTCTTTTTCAACTGAACTAAGTATCTTAGATTCTTAGTATACGATTTATGATAAAGATAAAAATAATCTAACATATATATAGAGAGATTCAGGTTATTATAGAGAACGTTTACTTAAGAATATATGCATTTTAATAACAACAACAGACAATAACATAGGTGGATATTCGGATATTTTCTCTCTCCAGAAAATTGCCCTAATTCCACCATTTTCACCCTGTTTTCCCCATCCATTGGCTTTAATCCATGGCTAGGACGAGAGAGAATCGATCCTCACGAAATGCAGGGAGTGAGCGTGAGATTGCTGAAGCTTTGAATGAGTTACAGATGGATTTTGAGGAGGTTTACTTGGAGATGATCGTGAAACTATGGAGGAGCGGCGTGAGGGAAATCCGGCACCGGAACAGCGACCACCGCCTACTGAACCGATGAATGCTTCAGTGAATGATCCGCGTCATCAAAGGCAGTTTGGAGATGTAGGTAGAAGGCAATTCCAGCAGCAAAGTTATAGCCATGTCCTTGCAGGTAATCTAAATCCTGTAAATAGTGATGCTCTAGCTTATACAAAGCCTGCTAATCCAGATGTCCTTGTTTATGGTGAGGAGGATTTGCGTGAAGGCATAGATTACTGGCAGTTTTCATTGATTGGTACTATTGTTGGTATGAAACCGGTCTATAATGCGCTTATCAACTATGCTAAGAGCAACTGGAAGGCAATTCCTAATATTAGTATGACTGACAAGAGACTTTGTGTTTTTAGATTTGAAAATGAGATTGATATGTTGTCTGTGTTGAATGGTGGTCCCTAGACAGTGAATGGTAGTAATCCTTTGCTTCTTATGCAATGGAAACCTGGTATGAAACTGGATATTACTAGCTTGAAACATCAACCAGTCTGGGTAAAGCTTCCTCAATTGGACCTGGAATTTTGGTCCACACATATGCTTGGGTTGATTGGAAGTATGTTAGGAACGCCTTGTATTATGGATAAGCTTACTACTGAGAGAATCAGGGTGTCCTATGCTAGAATGTTAATTGAGGTGGATGCTAGTGTACCACTTAAGGATTTCATCATGTTACAAGGTCCTTTAGGCAAACCTGTGAAGTAGAAAGTTGAATATGAGTATAGGTTTGCTCATTGTACTAGAAGTCATAGCTTTGGACATTTAGTAAGCAGATGTGCAATGAGGGAAGCACAAGTTTGGCAGAGAAAGAATAATGTATCTGGAGAAAGTATGAGTAACAGTGCCACTAATTATACTGCTAGCGTTGAAGATACTAATCAGTTGGTGGAAAGCTTTTCTGTTCATGTAGGCGCTCTTAACCAGTCTGTCCAATTTGGAGGTATCACTGCTCCTCTTGTTATGCCAATTGTTTCCACTGAAACAAATCAGATAGGCACTACTGAGGTTCTTAGGAATGATGAAAGGGGGATAGTGGAAATATGTCTGTAACTACTGTGAGTACTGAAGGGAATATGGGGAATATTGTGCTAAAGGAAACTGAGATTCATGTTTCAGAGACTATGGTTCTGGATAATGCTTTTAATTCTAGGTTGGAGGAAGCTCTGGAGAGAGTGAATACTGGGGAATCCAGTCTGAAGGAATCTGGGTTGAATGAAGTTTCAACTTCTTTGGGTGCTGTAATTCAGCCTACGCAAATGAGGACAACAAGTGAAGGGAGTTCTATTATGGGAACTAGTATTCCTGAGAATCAGAGTGATGTAGTGGGTATTAATTAGAAGAAGTAGAGAAGGAAAAGGAATAAAGAAAATATACCTCCTACTCAGAATCAGTACATGTTGAGAGGGCCTAGAGGTGGCGGAATGCCGGGACCTGAACCTTCAAATGGATAGTTTAAACATTCTATCTTGGAATGTGAGGGGGATGAATAGTCTTCTCAAGAAAAATGACTTGAAAAAGCATGTACATAGTAATAAAATAGTTATAGGAGTAGTTTTAGAAACTAGAATAAGAGAAGGGAAACCTTGGGATGATTTCCTGGGTTACTGGAATAGAAACTGGAGAATGAATTATGCAAGTAATATTCAGCTTGAAAACAATTGCAGGATCCTTGTGTTTTGGGATGAGCCAGTGGTGAACCTGGATGTTGTATTTTGTACTGATCAGATCATGCACTGTATGGTGAGGTCTAAAGATGGCAAGTTTGACTTTTCTTGTTCTTTCATCTATGCTCATAATCTGCCTAGTAGGAGAGCACAAGTTTGGAAGGACATCTTTCAAATAAGTCAACAAATCAACAAGCCTTGGATACTTCTTGGGGATTTTAATACTGTGATGGATTGTTCTGAGAAAGCTCATGATTCTGGAGCTCACTTTCAGGTTTCTTCTGAGTTGGTGGACTTATGTACTAGTAGTGGACTTTGTGATCACAAGTATGTTGGGCAATTTTTTACTTCGGATAACAGTCACACTTTCTGCAAGTTGGACCGTGCTCTTGTGAACAAAGATTGGCAGGATATGCACCGTGAATCTGTGGTGGATTTTCTTCCTAAAGGTATTTCTGATCACTCACCCATCCTAGTTCATATGTTTAAATCTCTTTTCAAATCTGGTGCTTCTTTCAAGTTTAAAAATATCTGGGCTAGAGATAGTGACTTTCTTTATCTTGTTAAAGCCTGTTGGGATCAAAAGGTTAGTGGGTGTGCAATGTATCAAATCTGTGTCCATTTAGCTGAAATCAAGAAGAGATTAAAGCATTTGAATGGGGATAAGTATGCCCAAATAGACAGGCAAGTGAAGTTAGCGCATGAGAAGCTAGAAGATGTACAAAAGAAAGCAGCTGTGAGGCCTTTCGGTGATGATATTCAACTTTTGTCTAAAGAGTCTCTTGATTCTTATAAGAAATTTAGGGAAAAACAGTTATCCCTTCTTCAACAAAGAGCAAAACTGAATTGGGTGGCAGAAGGTGATGTGAAATCTGCTTTTTATCACTCTCAAGTGAAGCAACGGAGAAAAGAAAACAATATTTGGGTTTTGTTAGATGCAAATGGGAAGAGAGTTACTGGACAAAAAGAAATAACGGATCATATCTTACAGTTTTATAAGGATTTGTTTGGCACGGCTACTCCAACAGTACCTATTGATCAAGATGTGTTTCCTCAACCGGCTATTGTTACTGATGAGATGAATAAGGCTTTGAGCAGGAGAGTATCACTTGAGGAAATCAAACAAGTAGTTTTTTCTATGGGGGATAGGAAGGCTCCGGGACCGGATGGATTTAATGCTTGTTTCTATAAATCTACCTGGGATATTACTGGAAGGTTGATCTATGATGCTATTGATGATATTTTTATGAATGGAAAATTGTTGAAGCAAGTGAATAATACTTCTGTTTCACTTGTGCCAAAGGTTGATAATCCTATGTATGCTAAGGATTTTAGGCCCATCACTTGCAATATTCTTTATAAGATGATTACGAAGATACTAGCTAAAAGATTGCAACTTATGATGCCTACTCTCTTGTCTTAGACTGTCATAGCGCTTTTGTTAAAGGGAGGCAGCTTCATCATAACATTTTATTAACTCAAGAGCTTATTAAAGGATATGATCAAAAGAATGTTTCTCCCAGATGCTTAATGAAAATTGATCTAAGGAAGGCGTACGATTTTGTGAGCTGGAACTTTTTGTATTCTGTACGAAAGAGTTATGATTTCAGTGATTGGTTTGTGCATAGAGTTATGGTATGCGTTTCCTCTGCTACTTTCTCGTTTAATATCAATGGCAGATTAGAGGGTCACTTGAAGGGGGCTCAAGGTCTAAGGCAAGGGGATCCACTTAGTCCTTACCTCTTTGTTATGTGTATGGATTATTTGACTAGGATGATGAGGATTGGTGTTCTGAAAACTGGGTTTCACTATCATCCCAAGTGTAAAAAGCTGGATATTGTGCAGATAGGATTTGCTGATGACTTGATGGTCTTTAGTAAGGCGGATTCTGGTTCTCTGAGAATTATCATGGAGATCTTGACTAAGTTTGTTGTACTTCAGGCCTTCAAATCAATAAAGAGAAGAGTTCGATTTATTTTGGAGGAGTTTCAAATGATTTGAAACAGGGGGACTGGTTTCTGTGAAGGGGAGTTCCCATTTAGATATTTGGGTCTACCACTCAGTCCAAAAAAGCTCAACATAACTGATTATGATCCCTTATTACTAAAAGGGCGATTTACATATGGACCCCCTCTTATGCGACGTAATTACGATTTTTTCCCTGTTATGCAAAGATTTACATATCTTCCCTCCTTATACACATTTAATTACACATAGGCCCACGACCTTGACTTTCGCCGCTCTTAATCCAGGAAATGTCTAATTTGCCCCCACTGAAATATTTGATTCTTGGATGAGCCAAACAGCTTATTTACACGTGCAAGGCACGTGGGGGCTGGATGTAATTACCATGGCATAAGAAGGGAACATATGTAATTCTAATGGACTTTACCTACTAGCCGTTAGGGACTGTTTATAGCCGTTGGGATTCAAATTTTTGGCTATATATAGCCCCCAAAAACTGCCTTTTATGTGTTTTTCTTGTGGTAAATGTAGTGTATCATTATAGGCAAATATTTTCCACTTGAATATGAGTGATTCCAATGTGCTTCGTCCGGTTTGCACGAAATCAAGATGTAGAAAGCGTACGGTGTTGTCTGTGGCAATGAATGGAAGATTTCAATGGCAATGTCCTACGCATGGATGGTCAGAGTGGGCATCAGAAGAATTTGAAACTCCTCGAGGGGGGGGGGGAAATTGTGGAGCCTAGAGTGCTTTGGGAATTTACAACACATAGAAACATCCCAAGAACCAATCATGCAAGTGAAGGTCTTATTGATCGAGCAAGTGAAGATGTGGTCCAACAAGCAAGTGAAGAAATGGTGCAGCAAGCAAGTGAAGTGAAGGGCAAACAAGCAAGGAAAATGAAAGTCCAAAAAAGGAGTGATGAAGACAAATACAATAGAATTAGGCAGCTACTTTGCATAAACTTGTTGTTGTTGGCTGTGTACCTCTTTGTACAAATTTGCAAATCAATGAAGTAGCAGGAAGAGCAATTCAAGCTCTAATAAATTCTTGTTCCAGTAATCATCCTAAACCCAAAATAACTTCAGCAGTGACAGTTAACAAAAATAACTTGACCACACAAGGTCAGTTTTAGTAGTCTAGTACTCAAAATATCTTAGTTCTAAAACATAAACAACCAGCTAAGCCTTTGATTTTCCCTTTCCCTTAGCAACAGACTTCTTGGCTGTCA
The DNA here is from genome assembly GCA_028274465.1 of Plantago ovata. Classification (NCBI taxonomy): domain Eukaryota; kingdom Viridiplantae; phylum Streptophyta; class Magnoliopsida; order Lamiales; family Plantaginaceae; genus Plantago; species Plantago ovata. The sequence continues at coordinate 47,282,677 of CM051455.1, read as the reverse complement.
CATTTCTAGAAGAACCTTCCCCATTATCACCTCTCTTCCTCTTCTTGGTTTGGGAATTGGCAGGAGCAGCCTATACAAAATTAAGAGCACACAGTCACTATACAACAAAATGTCCACATTCACAGTACAAGCTACACAAACATGATACTATACATATGCTGAAACTATTAATGGACTACAGAAATCAGTAAATAAGCATGAAACTATGAAGCAACATTCACTTACAGATGTATTAGCTTGTGATGCAACTGGTGCTTTCTGCTTCCTTGGATTCTTTGTCTTTCTTTGTGGCTGTAAGAAGTATAATGCAACAGTAATCAGGAAAGTCCAATTATAAGAGAGATCACAACAAAAAATAGCTAAAACTTACATTTTGAGGACAATACAGTCTGACATGACCAATGGTGCCACATAGACTGCATTTTCTAGGTCTTCTCTGCTTATGCAATGGAGCTTTGCTCCTTTTCCCTTCTGATGGATGCCTGATCCTAACAAGCTTAGGCCTTCCCTTTTTCTTTTCAATCACAGGGGGGGAGCAAACTTCTGTGGTAAGATTGGTAGGCCAGAATCTATGGTCATCAATGGGATTGATGGTCAGCTCATATGTTCTAATGTATGCTGCTTTGGTGTGATTCTCACTAACATACTTCTCAGGATCATCCCTGTTGAAAGAAATCACAACCATTGCATGTCTGCAGGGAATTCCAGTCAAATCCCATCTGTTGCAGTTGCATGACATAGCGTTCATGTCCACAATAAAGGAGAAGTTCATATCTTCTACTTCAAACCTACCCCCTCCTGAATCTGACTTCAAGTGTAAGCTCCTAGACTGATCATAGTGCTCATTCAGTTTTCTCAATGGCCTTGGCATCAAACCAGTACTACAGGCCTTGCCTTGGTTCCATCTAACAGTGACTCTATTCATTACTTGAGCCCTAAGCAACTACAAATACAAAAGCACATAGAACTTAGCATTCTACTAATATTCAGAACTTAGCTTTAAGTAAATGAACCAAGAGAAGGGAGTAGTGTATTTACCTCCATCATGGTGAGAAATGAGAAGCTCCTAAGTGGATCAACCCAAGAGTTGAAACACTCACTCAAATTGTTAGTGCAGTGATCTACATGTGGAGCTTTGTCAAATGAGTGTCTTGCCCAGTGTCCCAAAGGAATATCCATCAACCATTCATATGCTGGCTCAGATGCATTCCTCATCTTCTCCATAGCCTTATTGAAGCCATATGAAGTGTAAGCAGTGGCAGCCTGCCAGAAGAACTTTCTCATGAGCACTCCAGTCCACTTCAACTTGAAATTTTCATATATGTGCCTTGCACACTTCCTGTTTGTGACTGTAGGAGCTTTCTCCTCAATGATTGGAACAAGACCCATGCAATTGATAAAAGATACATTAGAGTAAGTAATGAAGGCAAGGGAAATGAAGTAAATACAAGATAAAAAAGCATAATATATACACTAACCTTGCATCTATCAGCCATGAAATGCCATGGCCTGTCACAGTCCCAAGGACCAACCAAATTCTCCAAACAATGCATGAAGAAACCCCAACTTTCTTTGCACTCAGATTCCACAACTGCCCAAGCTAAAGGGTATATGCCACAGTTGGCATCAGTGCCAACAGCACTAAGCAACACACCTCCAAACTTCCCCTTTAAATGACAACCATCAAAAAAAAGAAAAAGGGAACAACCAGCTAGAAACCCTCTTTTCAAACCCTCTAATCCACAAAAAAACCTTTTAAACATGGGAGGCCTTTCAATGTTAGGGGTAGACTGCAACTCTACTATGGAACCAACATTGGTCCTAAGGATCATTTCCCTATACTTAGGTGCTAACCTATAGGCTTCCTCATGATCCCCACCTAACACCAACATTGCCTTCTCCCTAGCCCTCCACACCCTCATATATGGCACAGTCACCTTCAACTTCTTGTTCACCCACAACTGCAACTTTTTAGTGCTCAAATTAGGGTGTTCCTTCAACTGCTCTACAAACTTAACACACAGTCAGTTGCTATCTGCCATTTTATGATCCACCTTCCTGATACACCTATGAGTCCCTTCATAGGTTTTGATCATTGCAGACTTCTTATCCTCCAAAGCACTTGCATGAAGTCTCCATGGGCATCCCTGCAGTTAGACAGTTGTAAATATTAGTAGAAAATCTGGAATACAAATGGGAGAACAATTAACATATAGGGAAGTTGAGATTCTACCTTAGCTAGACAGCCAACTGTATATCTGGTGGTCTCATTCTTCTTCCTGTCAATGGTAAAGCCCTTCTTAAGTGCATATTCTTTCACCCTCATCCTAACAGCTTCCATGTTGCCAAAGATTTCACCAACCCTGAACTCCTTGTCCACAACCTCATGATTCTCTTCAAATTCATCACCAATGAAGTCCCTCAAATCACCCAGTTCCTCAATACCATCATCATCACTTGGATATTGTACTGGTCCAGAGCCTTCTTCCTCATCCAAATTCTCAGCTTCTCCATCAGCAGTTGGATCATACTCCTCATCACAATCAGATCCTTCATCCTTCTTAAAACCAATTATAACATCCTCTTCCTCATGTATGTTCTCTTTGGGTGGCTCATCATTATCCCAATCCTTATAATCATCATCACACTCAATGTCAGGCATATCAGGCTCCATCTCCAACTCATCATCTACAAAGTCAGGTTCCTTCTCCAATTCATCATCAGACTCACTATCTTCAGACTGAGCCATGCCACCTAAATCATAATCAACATCATCACTGTCATCACTCTCAACATCATGAGTGCCATGATCACCCTCAACATATTGAGTGTCATGATCACCCTCAACATCATCATCACTATCATTCCAGTCCTCTAGTACAACATCATCATCCATCTTCTTACCAGTTTCATCACCCACCTTCTCACCAGTCTCATCATCCATATGGTATGATTCCATCAGGGCTACATAAGCCTGCTCCCAGCCTGATCCAATATATTCTTCAGGTATCTCAACATGTGGTATATGAAATGGAGTCTGGTCTGGTCTTGCTTGTGGAATGTAAGCAGAGCTTGGATCATTTTGAGGAGTTTGCTGAGTAGCTGCAGGTGGAGTAGTTTCATTTGGAGGTGAGTGTGGAGCTGTTTCAATTGGAGATGATGGTGGAGGTGTTTCATGTGGAGGTGATGGTGGAAGTGTTTCATGTTGAGGTGATGGTGGAGCTGTCTCATGTGGAGGTGAGTGTGGAGCTGTCTCATGTGGAGATGATTGTGGAGCTTTTTCTTGTGGAGGTGACTGTGGAGCTGGTTCATGTGGAGGTGAATGTGTTGGTGAGGGCTGTGTAGGCTGGGAGGCTGGTGGAGCATCATCTGTCAAGTCTATAACTTCATCTTCATCAGTAGGCCACCTCTTAGTCTTAGGGCCTTTGGGAGGTGGAGGCTTATTAGCCCTTTCTCTAAACAGTCTTCTTCTAGCAGGAGGTTGCTCTTTCAAAGGCACCTCAAATTCTACATCAACACCACTACGCACCTTTTTACCTTTACCCTTAGCCTTTGGTGACACAGAACGTAAGGGCTCAGCATAAGAAATGTCATATATGTGAAGAATACAGTCCTTAAATTCTTTATTTCTCTCAAACATACTTCTCACAGTCTCATCACTCACAAGTTGTATTTGTTCAGAAGAGTTCTCTACATCAGCAAATATCTTAAACGCAACATATTTACCAAAACCAAGCTTTTCATCAAGATCATCACACAGTCTCTCGAAATCGTACCTTGTGTGGGTGATGTCGAAAATATCATACGTTTTGTCATCACAATGTACTCGAATATTGTACCTATTGTTCCTTCTCGCCATGACTGTAAACACAGAAACACAGAGAGTCGAAAACACTGTCAGAAAAAAACCCTAGGTGTATGAAATCAAATTCAAAAATTACATACTTTTTCTACAATCAAAATACAGTTCCTACTAACCAAGATGTATAACATCATCCTATTGCTTCGAATTTTCAAAAAAAATAAATAATTTTGATCGACCACATTACCTTACAGATAACCCACCGTTAAGCTCAATTTCACCAATGTATGTGCCCGATAGTCGACCCAGAATGAAATTACGGTAGTTACAGTTCTTCAAAACGTCGATTACATAGAGAATTTTGGGGGCGCAGTGGTTACGATATTGGAGGGAAGGGAGACGAACAGGGGAAGAAAGGAAAATAGGGCAATTATTAATGAGGGGGTTATGAGAAAATAATAAAAGGGAAAAGGCTTAAAACGGCTAAAATTACTAAGGCCGTGTTTGGGAAGAGAAAGAGTAACAGTGGGAAATAAGCTGGTCAACCCAAACTGCTTATTTTGGGTCTGAATGTAAATGTTTGCATAATAGGGGAAGAAATAGGGAGACGTCGCATAAGAGGGGGTCCAGACGTAAAATTCCCTTACTAAAATAATTGGGAAGATTCAGGTCTGGAATATACGGCATCTGAGTTATGCGGGAAGGCTAGTTTTTCTTAAGTCAGTGTTACACAGTATTACCAATTTCTGGGCTCGAATTGTTCCTCTTCCAGTTGGGGTGATAAAAAGGATCACTGGGATTTTCAGGAATTTCTTGTGGTCTGGTTCAGATTCTGGGAGGAAAAGTCTAGTGGCTTGGAAACAAGTTTGCCAAAGGAAGGACAATGGAGGTTTAGACTTTAAGGAGCTTTTATCTTGGAATAAAGCAGCTATAGCAAATTTCCTTTTTGACATTGCAAATAACCCAAGTGGCTCTCTATGGCATAAATGGTTGTACACCTATAAGTTGAAAAATCAAAGCATCTGGCAGGCTACTTGCAAAAATGGAGATAGCTTTTGGTGGCGACATATGTTACTACTGAGAGGAACTATTGCTAATCTGGTGGATATGATACTGAAATGGAGAGGCTTCTGCTACTCTCTAATAAGGATAGAATTTCTTGCCTCTATGGAAAAATTTGGCACTCATCTCCTGAAGTTCACTGGGATACTATGTATGGAATAGTTTTACTTCTCCACGAGATTGTTTCTGTATTTGGTTGGCTTGTTGGAATCGTCTCCCGACCAAAGACAGATTATTTCGTTGGGATTTGGTTGATAGCGACGTCTGCTCTCTTTGCAATCTGGAAACTAAAACTCGTGACCATATTCTTTGTGCTTGCCCTGTCTCTAAGTGAATTCTGAAAACCTGTCTTTCCGAATTTAAACTTTATGATGAAAATCTAGATTTTGCAGGGTACACTAAATTAAATTGTTTATGCAGGCATCCATGAAGAAAAGATACTTGTTCCAGTTAAAAGTTGGATGGTTTTGCTGTGTACTTACAAGCATTTGGAAGCTTTGTAATGCGGTCATTTTCAATCAGGAGGTAATTTTTATCCCTGCCTTTTGTACTAGCATAGCTAGAAGCTTTTCTCTGCAATTACAAGTTCATGGTAAAAAAGACAATAAGGTGATCAGAAGTTTTTTGCGCTGCCTAAGTTCCATTTAAAGGCAGTTTTTTTTTTGTTTGTTAACTGGAAGTGCTACTCTTATGTGTGTGGAGTGTTTGTTTTTGATTGGTTTGACATGTTATATACTGCTGCATGCTGCTTGATAGAATTTTTCTGGCCGTGAAGTGTACTGTGAGTCCATTATCTCCTTTGTACCTTGATAGCCTTGAAAGTCTAATGGTCAAGGGAACACAGGGTGGGATAAGGTTTGATACTGCTGGCACTACTTCGAGTTAGAAGAGGAGTCGTGTACTTCGTGCATTGCTCTTGAAACTGAAGAAGTCAATAGCCCATTACGTCTATATTCAGATCACATTGCTACACCGGAGTCTGAAGGGCCGGGAAAAATGAAGATTATAGGCAGTACTGTGTTTTAGAAGATGTATAGATCATAGTGTGAATGCTAGAGTCTGTACTCTTTGTGCCTTGGATTTTTTTTCGGTAGTCACACTGGCTATTCGAGCTTTATGTGTATTGAAAATACTTGATATTTGTACTTTGTATTGAGGTATACCCCTCTCAAACTTTGTACATACACTTGAGCTATCAATGAATTTAATATTTCAGAAAAAAAAAAAAAAGAATATATGCATTTTTCATAAGTAAAAAAAAAAAAACTTTTTTAAAAACAATATTGACGTTTTACTCTGTAATATATTTTTTCTAAGAATGTAACACGGTCTATAGACGGTTACCACAAAACTTAGCGGTTTGAAAATTGAAATTAAGGACGCAATAATAATAAAATGATTGATAGTCGATAAAAATTATCTATACTATATACTAAATAAATGTTTAGAATTAGAAGTAGTTTTTAATCCCAAAAGTTAGTTTCTTCCAACTACTTATTAACCTTTTTCAATTTAAATTATTTAATTAAAAATATATATAATGATAAGAGAAAATTGATTATAAGGGCTCACTATGAAGGTTTTTCTCATAAAGGACCCTCTTGTGTTATCAATTACATTATAGTCCAAACTCAATTACATTTTAGTCCATTTGAGTTGACCAACACTTTAAACACCTTCCAACCAAACATGACTTAAGAAAAATAAATATTTTTAATCAAAAAATTAATTTAAAGATTTAAAAAATCTAAATAGAATTATAATATAAAATAAAAATTAAATATTTAACAAGATCCATCCATCTTCTTCTTCGCTAAAGCTTCGGTACTGAATAATTCCGGTATCGGAGCTCCGGTGCCGGTAACGGTGGAGCAATGGTGGAGCTGCTGCTCCACCGATCTGATGGTGGAGCAAGCTGCTTGCTGCACAGTTAATGGTGGTGGAGCAGCTTGCTCCACCGTTTTCGGCGTTGGAGCTCCAGTACCGAAAAAAATTACGGTACCGAAGCTTTGGGGATAATGAAGATAATTTTTTTATTTTTATTTTAGTTAAGATTTTTTTTCTTAATTTAAAATTTATTTTATTATTGTAGTATTTTACTTAGTTTTTCTTTTAATTCTTTATCTTTTTTATTTGAAAACACTAAGATTTGTTTGGTTTCATCAAAATTCAATTTTGGAATAGTGAATTTTTGTTTACTTTGGACTAAAATGTAAATGATAAACTAAGGTGGTTCATTTCGTTATTAGGGATGCTAAGAGGGTATAAAAAATCTATGGACCCTAATAATAATAACAATTAATTAGAAGACAATTATATACTAACAAATAAATTAATTAAATTTCAATTTACTTATCCTTCCGGTTACATGAAATTAATTTGATTGGTTTATTTATCGTTAGGGGAAAGTCCATGTAAACTAATTTTGTAAAAAATATATTAGATATCGACTTTTAAATTCGATTAAATTTTATCGCTTGGGTACCACGTGTCAATTTATTAGTATCAATAAAATAAACATATAGTATGTGTATGTCTAGTGAAAGACTTAATTTTCCTAAGCAATAAATACTACCTCAAATTAGTATAAATTAAGTGACTATGTCACACATTTTAGATGTGCGGATGGATGATTTTTGTAATATTCACAGAAAAATGACGGTTTATAATATTTTTACCAACTAAAATGCATTTTTATTTAATAATCTTTCCATAATAATTTCTTCGAACGTGTATGTATGTATGTGAGACTCACCTGTAATTTTTTCGATATTTAAGAAATTGGACACAGGGTACACTAGAAATATTAATATATGTTCATTGTAGGATAAATACCCTTAAAGTAAGTAGTCGTTTTCATGATTGTGCGGACTGCGGACTCCAAAGATCGATCAAACCTCAGCCCACGACTTGGACTAGAAGGCACCTAGGCATTTTCTTGACAAGAATCATCATTGAATATATGACCAGAAAACAAACACTTCAGTTGGTGCTTCAAGCACTCGCAGCGCAAGTACTACACGGCTACACCGATAACAAACTGATGACTTATTTGAATATTTTTGTAATTAAGAATAGGCACACTTTCAAGTTTCAACACCATATTATCAAAACATAAATCTGTCATTAGGGTAGCTTTTAGGTAGTTTGGCTTTCTACACCGGCATCATTTAATTGTCGTTTGATAACTGATTTTCTTTTAAATATAGCATTACTTAATTGTACTTTGAAAAATATAACAATTCAATTTTACATTAATCATTTACCAACTCATAACTTAAGCATATATCAATCATATAACTCCAATTATGCATGCATATACTACTTTATACTTTTGTCGTAGACTCGTAGTTTAAATCTCCGACCAATTGGCCCTTTTAAATCCGATAATTAATTGATTAGCAAGTAGAGCTCACCAAATATGTACATAATAGACGTGGCTGCTTGTGACCTAGCTAGTCGTTAACTTCAACAAAAAATAACAAATTAACGGAAACGATTAAATCACCATCCATCGTGAATCAATATGTAGAAAATAATGAGAAAGAATTTAGTAAAATGTTGATGGTTAATGATAAAGATCCAAGTCACATCCATGTAGACCACTATCCAAGTAAACTCGGACCCTACACTAACGTCCACCCAATAGCATATTCCTCTTCCTTTTTCATCATCTATTCACATTAATTTCTCTCTCACAAGTCGCAACACCACTACAAATATTGAAATAATATCATCTCATCAAACTATATAATTGGAACTTTTCCCATTGGCACTACCCTTTTCTCACCCTGCACTAGTCCAAATTACTTTCATATAACGTGTTTAGAGGGCTACTACTTAAATAGCACTAGTATGGATAGAGATATTTTCACGAACACTTTTTTTGTTTTTAATATTACCAGATTAAATATTTAAATGTATCGAAACAATAAATATTGTCATACTAAGACCCTGCTTGAATCAATTAAAAAAATAATATGTATAAATTATAAGTAAATCTGAACATAAGATTTAGATTTTTAAGACCAATAGAATATGGTCTAAATCTAATAATGTGGGTGATTTAGATTTTAGAGTGTAGTTTTTTTTTTTTTTTTAATATAATAACTAGAGTTTATGCAGCACGCGTTGCGTGTTGCTGCGTGCTATAAATGAAGTAAAAAAATTACAAATAATGTATTGAAATGTATCGAGTAATAAGTATACTAAATAGAAATATATACTAACTTATAATTATCAAAGAACTAATTGAGTAATTGAACTTAATAGAAACGATGTCCTATAAATGTATACTCTATAGTTTTTGTTGTCATGCAATGAATAGCTTGAATTGAACGATATTAGACGGACGAATAATATTCCTTTGATGAGTTAAGAACCATCCGATACAACTGTAGGCTATTAAAACATCAGCTTTCGCATGTTAATTGGTGTTGTTCATCAGTTGAATATATACTATCTTGTGCGTCATTATCTCTTGTCATTTTGCTTCGTCGATGCCTATAATTTTGTTATGTCGATGTTGCATACTCCTATTATTAGATAATGAAAAGGGACAAACATAAATAGTTGATGGACGGATCTCTACATGAAGCTAAAATCAATTCAAAAAAATTGATGAAAATATTAAATCCTAAAATTTAGTTTAATGATTGTGTAATTTAGAAATTTAATGTGAACGAGGAAAAGAGAAGTCTCACTTTTAGAGGAAAAAGAAACGTAAATGAGAAAGAAAGAATGATTTTGTTTTCCCCACAACACTGTCCTTGCCCCATCGCCACAAATAGAAGATCCGAAGTCTTCACAAACTTTGATTTTTCAGAACCTAATAAAACTTTATATCAACATCAAGTTGGAAGCAAGATCAAAACATTAGTAGAATTATTTCATCTTTCAAATTTGTCGAGCAAATGGTAAAATATAGAAAATTAATTTTGGGACCCAAGTCCTTTTTAAATAATTAATAAGAAAAAAGAAAGAAATGTTACGCCAACTTGATTCGAACCCAGGACCTTTTTACATAATGAATAAGAAAAAAGAGAAGAAATATTACGCCAACGGGATTCGAATCCCCACCCCTATAGTTAAGATTGACACATGTACGCACCATATTAAATTGAGTAAATATAATTAACGGATTAGATTCAAATTGAAATTAAATTCAACCAATTTAATTCTTAAATGAATGTTTCAATTTTATAACTGGTTGGTTATATACTACTATTTTAATAATAATAATAATAATAATAATAATAATAATAATAATAATAATAATTATTATTATTAGAAATCAAGAAAAACAGTGGAAATTCAAGGATTAACCTAAGCTTGGAGATCATGAAAGTAAAAGCTTACCTTTGAAAAAAGATTATAATATCCTTAGTCAACTTGGATCAACATATATGATTTCGAAAGAAGAAAGAAACTTGGATCAACATATATGATTTCGAAAGAAGAAAGAAACTTGGATCAACGTACTTTGAACCATAACCACAGAAGAAGTTGGTGTGGCCATTAAGCTGCTCCACTCGTACAAATATTCTCCTATCATGGGCATTGTTGTTTCACATTAGATATTTGTACGCAAATCTTTTTACAAAAAAGAAATCACTTTTAAGTTCTTACTTCGCCATTCAAAATCTGAATACTAAATCAAACAAATACTTTCCGGAATTCCGAGTTAAATGTGCATAATACTAGTTGTGTAAATGTGCTAAGCTCCAAACCTTCACGAATAGCATACGCATCAGCTACGAACGGGTCCAAAAAATGTGGGATAATAACTTGCTTCTAGCCCAAGATTTGACCCAAAGCGTTATGGCCCACCAATAGCCTTACCCAAACTGCCAATTAATCATTAATCTGATTCGGAATGGTAGTCATTTATTTTCTATTTTAGAACCTATTTTGCAATACATTAAACTCCTTTCTTCCGGTTTTGATTCGTTAAGCTTTAATTTGCCCCACGTATTTGTAATGAAGTTGCTCACCGTCTTGCACGGACGACTTCATGTTCACGCAAGGGCCTAGATGATTTGCCTACTATGTAATTGTTGACCTAGCCGATTTGTGAAATAAAAGTCACATATTTCTTCTCAAGAAAATGTGCTAAGCTCATTTTTATATATACTTCTCTTACATTAGCGTTGCATTATCATAATTCACACACTTAGGGTCTGGGGTGAGCATAGTAACGCATAAGGTGCCTCAAATGGTGTCCTTGAATTTTCTACATGAATGTACTATTATATTATTTTCGAGTTAATGCAATAAATACTTTCATTCTAGGATCTATAATATGAATGGTCATTGGTCCGATGACTCTGAAGTGGTGCCAAAAGCTCACTCATCATCATGGGCACAAGTTCGCTAGCCATGCTTTGCATTTTTAGTTTATTTAGTTTTGGTTCTTGGGTCACAAGTTCGACACCCATGCTTTACATTTTTAGTTTTGGTTCTTGTTTCCATTCTTTTATTTTTGGGAATATTACGTCTGGACTCCCACTAGATGACCTCTTTTCATCTGAAGTACCATCTTGCTTTTTATTACATCTAAGTCTATTTGGCCGTTCCGGTGTTGACCACCCATTTTCCAGATTTTCTCTCTCCTCCATCCAAACACACCCTTAAAACATTTTAGCCTATTTTAATTTTTTCTTTATTTAATTTTCTTTTTTCTTTTCCTTTTTATTTTCTCTTTTCTTTTTCAATTTTACTTCTCCTCTTCTTCTTCAAGTCAGTACCGGATTCCGGTACCGGACATGAAGAAGACGATTGGAGCTTGTTAAGCTGGGGAACTTAACAAGCTCCTATTTAAGCTCCCATATCGGAGCTTGTTAAACTCCGATATGTTAAGCTCCCGATCTGGGAGCTTATCGTCCCAGATCAGAAACGCTCCGATCTGGGACCGAAAACGCTCCGGTCTGGGAGCCGCAACTCCCTGATCGGAGCTCGGAGCTTGTAAGCTCCGATTAGGGAGCTTGCAGGCTCCAGATTTCCGGTGGCTTCACAGCTCCGGTCATCGGAATAATTCAGGTGACCGGAGATGTGAAGAAGAATGGAGGAAAAAAATAAAAAATATTAAAAAGAAAATTAATTTTTGTTAAAAATAAATTTGTGCTACATTGTAAATAAAAAATTTTATTAGGTTTGTTCTATAATAAATGTTTAGGTGAATGTGAAATTTATATAAATTATGTGGATTAATTTTGAATTATTTAGTGTCAATTTCTTAAAATAGAAAAGATTAGGGTTGTATTATGCAATAATCAGAACATAAAGTTGTTTGGGTGAGAGAATAATCAGATTTTCCGGCAGGGGTAAAATTGTACATTCCACGTCTTAGTTCGCTGAAAGTCAAATTCGTGGGCTCAAATGTAATTAAAATGTATCTAATTGGAGGTTGGATGTAATTGATAAACTTATTGCCCCTTAGATGTAGTAAGTGAATCTAAGAGGCGGTTTAGATGTAACATTTTAATCTAAGAGGGGTCCATATGTAATAAGCCCTTTATTTTCACTTCTCCATACTATTCATTCAACTTTTCATTTTCCTTTCTATTTTCTCCCTTTATACTTTCTAGTGTTATATTTTGATTTTCCTCTTTAATTTTAGCTTTCAATATTGTTTACTTTTCAAGTTTTCATTTCCTTAGTACAACTTTTTTTCCTATCTAGTGTATATGTTTTTAGAAATATATGTAACTTTTATATTCGATTTCTACATTCTGGGATATTTTTGTTTATATGAAAGTGAAAAATATGATGTTGAATAACTGTTAAATTTGAAAAATATTGAGTTTACATAATAGTAATATTTTCCTTTTTAAATTTTAGAAAACTATTGCCTTACATATTTTTTGCTCCCTTTGACATAAAATCCTGCGTTCACCCTACTTTGGAGGCTCTTATCACATCTCAAAAAGTGGAAGCATTCAAATTTAAACTCAAAGTGAATAACCCCCTAAAACACAACTTTGATGATGGTTCAGATTGGGGACGAACCAGATCAACCAATTCACACTCTAGAAGATGTGACAACACCAAGACCTCCAAGTTAATTAAGCAGAACGTCGTCGTTTCTTAGCAAAATATCATGGCTGTAGATCAACTCAACCAATCAATCTAATCCAATTGCATATGAACTTCACTACTATTACTCTATGTTAGTGTTGAAATATGCCCAGCCTGCATTTACGAACTGGAACGGCTTAAGACCGCGATAGAGCTCTAAAAGACTGTCCCTCAAAGGGGCTCGACCACCCTTCCAAGTACGTCACCGGATGGTGGCTCGACCAGGATTGTGAGGTCTCCCTCCAAGAAAGCTCACAAAGGACAAGCTGACAAGGCGACTGAGAACCATCTCTAGGGAGCGACCACCCTTGGTGGTCAATCGAGGACCTTACGTCAAGGAAATACCCTCAAAGGATAGCTAGGCAGGGTCCTACTCGAGCAATGGATCACGAGGAAGGCGCGAGCACCTAGGTCGACCACAACCGGTCGGTCACTAGGCGGCCCACCTTCCAGAAAGATCCATCAAGTCTCGAAGTGTCTAGATTGCCCTCCAAACCCTAGGTCAGATGTTTGGGTCAAAGTCCATGGACCTCCTTAATGGGCTTGGGCCAAAGAAGGCTTTAATCTCAGATGGACACTTGTCACGATCCTACACAAAGTGACAATAAAATACTACTCCCTCCGTCCCGATGATAAGTCTACGTTTGCTTTTTGCACGGTTTTTAATGAATAATTTTGTTTGGTAGTGTTATATTAATATTGTATGTAAATGTGGGGTAGTTGATTAAAAAAGTGTGAGGTATGAGTGGAGATAAAGAAGTGTAAATGTGGGGTCCATATTTAAAATAATATAGATGGAATGTGGGGTACTTTCCAAAAATGGAAACGTAAAGAATTGATTGGGACGTCCAAAAAAGGAATACGTAAAGAATTGATTGAGACAGATGAGTATGAGTATATAAAGAGGCCTCATTCAAGATCCCAAGGTAATCAATCAATACTCACCTACACTCAATATTTCTCTCTCTAGGGAAGCCTTCAACTCCCTACTCGTAAAGTCGACACTCCGGTCTGATATCCGACAGACCGGGTAAAAGACACTAACCCCCCCTCCTAGTGGATTTCAGGTACCGAAGGACTTTATACTTGAACACCCTTTGAGTGGAAACTGAAGTGTTACCCTTTGAAGAAGACTTACGACGAATTAGAACAGTGAACGAATTACCCTTCAACACTCTATCTGTTGAAGATTCGAAAGAACATGTCCCTTCTTATTACTTCGTGTTTTCCCTGATTTGTGTGGAATAATTTAGAAACCTAGGATTTCCATTTCCGTAGTGAACCAATCGATGGTGGCTAAGTTTATTAATGTCGTTAGAATCAAAATTAATATTAGTTTAAAAAGACAAAGAACACTTATCACTACACATGTACAATACTTAGTACAATGACAAGTTGTCCCCGAGTGTCGTTCTCTCGGGACCTAACGTGGCTTTGCTTGGTAATTTTGTAAGCAATTTAGTCAACGGTACAAGTTTGAAAAGAGTTTTCAACACTTAAACAGAGCGAACAGATCAAGCAAGTCTTTGTAATCAAATGAGAAAGGGTTGGTGGTAACTTAGTGGAATTGACATATAATGAATCACAAATATACTTGCAAGTTCAGTGCGTAATGTTCTACTACGTAAACCGTCTAGGCAACTTTATGGCACACATCTTGAAAGGTTCCTATAGATACTTTAGTAGTGTTGTCATTATCACTATCTAGCATGGTGCAATACATTAACATACAATCTAGAATCCTTGATTGACCAAGAGTTTGTCACAATAAACGTTTTCGAAGATATTTAATTGAAAACTACCAGATCATATGCAACCAAGAGCAGCAAGAACGAATCAAAACCTCATGCAAGTATAACACAATTCATACAATGTTCAATACCACATTCTACCAACACAATAAGTTTAGCTACTCATCATCATAATATAAAACATCAAATCATTTGAATAGATAATGGAAAACATGAATTCAGATTTAAGAGTGAAAGTATGATACAAGTTACCACCAACGCTGTCACTAGTCGGTGGAGTTTGCACAAGATCCACCTCCGTGGATGAATATGAAATAGCAATCTAATTATAAAACTTCAATCTCTAATGAATTACAATGGTAGAAAAATGCTAGATATGCGAAATTGGGGATGAAAAAGTCTCTCAAAAACGCAGAGCAAAAGTGTGTGTAATGAAAATGTAAGTGAAAATGTATTTAGAAGGAAAGATTCTGCTGCAGTTTTCAAACCAGGGAAAGCGCCTGGCTCTGCTAGGCGCTACGGGAATCCCTGGTTCCAGGCGCTTAGCCTGGTATACGATGAGCAACTCCACCTCTTTCTTCAGCTTCAAGCCCTCGAATGGCCTTCCAATCCCTTGGAAACACAGTCTTCAATCACTCATTAGACCTCGGGCACTCACGAGCACGTCCATGGAAGTCATAGCACTTAAACGAGATCAATTTGCATCCAAAATGTTGCGTTTAAACTCAAAACCGTTATTTCGTACCTAAGTATCTGAAAAATGCAAAACAAATAAAGCGTGACACTATTCTACAAAACTAACAGAAACACTAAACTCAAAGATAGCAAAAGATGGTAAAAAATATAAGATGAACGTGCTAAAAATACGTTCATCATTTATGCTATTTATATTGTTTTTGTTCATATTTGCTATGAATAAAAATAGTACATGGTTGGTATCTCTCGTCAAATCCATCGTCAATTTCGTCTTGTTTACCCCTTATTACTTCTAATGTTATCTCCTTTTTATATCAATTGAGTTGAGGCGTTACCACCTAACAAATTTCTTCAAAAGATATTCGAAAGAGTGAGTTTTGAAGATTTTACTTTTACATTGCGAAATCATCATCAATATCTAGTATAATAGTATATTTTATGTTCATTATTATATTTTCGGACGAATACCCGTAGATGAAAAAGAGAATCGCATACGAAAGGATATTACTCGGTATATTCTACTCCAACACTCCAACGGTCCAACTTGAAAACTTATTACCGCAGTGAAACACTAATGGATATTTCCCGAAATTTCGTCCGACAATTTATCATAATAAATAATAATATTTCGACAATTAAGCCATATTTTCCGGTTACCCCCTCTCCAAACAAACAAAATTAAAATCCACAACTTTGTCAAAAGGTAGATAGAAATAGTTGAATGACCGAAAGTAAAGGCCAAAACCAATTCGAAAAGTCGCTCTCACCAAAAAAGAAACAAACACGTGTCTGTTTCTGTACACTCAACGCACTAAATTAGAACAGCACACAAAAAGCGCGTTTCATTTACCGCTTTAGTTGGTGATATTTTTATGTGGCAAAGCGAATTGATTACGAATTTCCCAGCACGACTTTATCTGTTCTCTTTAATCAGTTAACGTAAACGCGCTTCTTCCATTTTCAGTTTCTTTCTCTCTCTCTACCCACTAGAATACAAAAGAGGACTACTGAGTCTCGGATACTTTTTAAACCTCGCACAAAATTTCTCACACTTCAATTTCCGAAAGCCGTTCAACAGAAGCAAACTAGAGAGAGAAAGTTGTAGAGAGAATGTTGCGATCGCTTTGTTTTCGATGCCTCGGCCGGAGGCACTGTGACGGAATGTTCTGGAACATGGACTTGAAGCCTCATGCCACCGGAGATTTTTCGATGGCGGTGGTACAGGCCAATTCGACGCTGGAGGATCAGAGCCAGGTGTTTACGTCTCCGTCTGCTGTGTTTGTTGGAGTTTATGATGGCCATGGTGGACCGGAAGCTTCTCGTTTTGTTAATCGGCACTTGTTTGCTCATGTTCAGAGTAATTAATTTCTCAGCTCGATCTTCATTTTTGTTTTTTAGGTCTGGAGTTTTGTTTGTGTGTGTTTTGGATTGGATTGAGTTGTTTTGTTTTGGATTTAATTAGGTTTTTGATTGAAATTGAGGATTTAATCCGTTGAATTTGATGGCAATGACTATGAAATGATTTATTGGTTTGTTTTCGAGCTCAATTGTGTATGCTTTAATGAGAATTGATTCAATTCTAGTATTGTAAAGTGAACTGTATTGAATTGGAGATTAGGGAACAGTTGAAAGTGGTCATTTTGAAGCAAGTGTTGTGTGACTACTTGCAGCCTTTTGTGACATTTGACTGGGATGTTTTTATTTGTAGAATTTGCAACTGAGCAAGGGGGATTATCACCGGCTGTTATAAAGAAGGCTTTTAGTGCTACAGAAGAGGACTTCACTCGCATAGTTATGCAAACATTGTCAGTTAAACCGCAGATTGCTTCGACAGGAGCCTGTTGCCTGTTTGGTGCGATTTCTAATGGTGAATTGTATGTGGCAAACTTGGGAGATTCAAGAGCTGTTCTTGGCAGGAGAGGTTTTGATGGGGAGAAGGATGCTGTTGTTGCGGAAAGATTGACAACGGATCATAATGTTTCTTCTGAGGAAGTAAGGAGGGAGGTTGAATCACTTCACCCTGATGATAAACCTGTTGTTGTTTTCTGCCGAGGAGTCTGGAGAATTAAGGGGATAATTCAGGTACAGGCTACTGCCTATTCAATTATTCATATCATTGATCAACATGTTCTGAATTACTATTATGTATATATATTGAAGCTGTCTTTGAATCTAGATGGGAGACTTTTCATTGTAGAATTTTTATTGCTGTTTGACTTTCATGTTACATTGTTTAACTTAAAATCTTTCAAACAATGATGCGGAGCATGCCTCCTTCACTGACCTTAAAACCAGACCATGGTTTTTGACTGGAGAAAACAACTAACTGCTATTTTGTTTTTTTGGGTCATTTTTTTGTTTTACGAATAACAAAATTTATTGTGGTTTTATGTTCAGTAACATACCGTGACATGAACCACTGTCTTACTTTAAAACTAGTAGGAGTATCAGAAACTGTTCTTTTCGTCTGAACATAATTGAACAAAACTAGAACTGAATGAAATTGAACATAACTGAACTGAATTTATTTGTAATATGAAATACAACTAAGCAAGTCTGAACATAACTGAACTGAATGAAACTGAACATAATTGGACTGAACTGAACTAAAAATAATAAGTACTAAAAATAATAAGTTTTCAGATGAAGAGAACAAAGCCTTATTCTTATAGGTTTTGAGTGTGGGTTTATTTTAAAACTGGTACTAGGAGTATTATTCTTAGAGGTTTTAAAGGCAACACGGATGCATAACCATGAAAGATTGACATAAGGTGAACATACGCATGACACTGATTATCCAGTTTACTTTTTATGTATTAATGTATGTATATACACATTCCCTATGATTCACTATCAGCAGCATCAAAGGTATACCAAAAAAACATGTTGTAAAGGATTGCCTTCGGTACTAATCAAGTCTGATCTAAAGGATATATTGTCTTGGCTACTCTTCCAGGAATCACATGCTCTGCCCCTTGCCAGTCTCATGTAGCTGAAGTCAAAGTAGAGCGCCTTCCGCGCATGAGACGTAGATGGAGATCATATAAAGCAAAGCCTTGTGATTTCTGAAGCGTTTTTAGCTTTTTTAGGATCCATTTATTTCTTTCTTTCCATATAATGTAGAGGTATGCATGGTGGTCAGATGAGACTAAGAGTTTATCTGCCTCTCTCATAGTTTATTGTTCTCTACTGTTTTATATCAACATCAAGCAATTGTGTTGAAGAGGCTAGTAATTTTTCAGTCACTTCTTTTTTCTTTGGTCAGGTGTCGAGATCTATTGGCGATGTTTACTTAAAGAAGCCTGAGCTTCACAGAGACCCTATTTACCAACAATATGGAAATTATGTTCCCATGAAACGGCCCTTGCTGTCAGCGGAACCGTCCATTTTGACTAGAAAATTGAGGCCACAAGACATGTTTATAATATTTGCATCAGATGGTCTTTGGGAACAACTAAGTGATAAAGAAGCTGTTCAAATAGTATCGAAATACCCGAGAGCTGTAAGAATCACTCTCCATCACACAATATCTTATCAAACCGTTTTTTTTTTTTTATTATTTTGTTTTTTAAATTTTTTTAAGCCTTGCTGTGGTGAATTATCTCCATTGGTTCTTACATATTTTAGTATTACATCAAAGTAACCAGTTTCATAATGCTCCCATTGCTTAAAGAAGATATGTACCTTCCAAAACTATTGTTTTCAGCAAACACCGATCAAGCATTTTTTTTTCCTTTTAAACTCACTCCTTGAATGATTTACAGGGCATAGCCAAGCGCTTGGTAGAAGCTGCTCTGCAGGAAGCAGCGAAGAAAAGGGAGGTGAGGTACAAAGACATCAAGAAGATTGAAAAAGGTATCAGACGACATTTTCATGACGACATCACTGTTATAGTCATTTACCTCGACCACCACAATGGCATTGCTAATCCTCATTACAAGAAGACTACTCCGGTTTGTGTTTCCGCACCCGTTGATATATATTCTCATAATTTAAACGAAGTAGCTGAAAACTCAGGAGAGAGAATCTTCCCAAACGATGAATTGCGATCAAGTGTGATATATTGATTTATCACAGTAGGAATACAAGCAGTGTTACTATTTAACAGACAACTGTTATTTGTACACAGGTTTTGTTGTAGATAATAGTGCCACCACCAAAAGTATGTAAAGGATGTCTGACTAAGTTTAAAATGTACTGTAGGCTCTAACACCAAATACACAGGTTTTGGAGTTTTTCAACTGCTTGGTTATTTAGTTTCACTGTTTCAGCAAGTGTTGTATTTTGATGGGTTAAATCTGCATAATACCTAATACTAAATCAAACAAATATTTTCAGGGTTAAATGTGCATAATATTATTTGTGTAAATGTGCTAAGCTCTTTTTTATATACTAGAATTGCGTGCGCGTAGCGTTGGTCAAAGCTTGAAAGCTCCAATCATACCGGAGCTTTTAAGCTCCGATCTGAGCTGTAAAGCTCCGACCCAGGTTGGAGCTGCTCCGATCATATGGGTTTTTCATTTGTTTTTCATTTTTTTATTTTTTATTTTTAAAAATCTTTTTGGGTTACGTTTAAGATATAAAATTTGTAGGGTTCAGTTTGCAATAATATTTGAGGCAATTTTAGAATTTAAAAATGTTATATGTCTTATGTTGAATTATTAAGTGTGAAATTGGTGAAATTAAAAAGATTTGAGGCATCAAGATTTGAGGTAAATGTGTAATTAATGAAAATTAGAGTTGTTTCATCTCAGTCAAAGTTCAATATTTGACCAATTGTAAAAATGTATTTTATTGATTTAGTTCGCTAAAATTCAAGATCGTGACCCTGTATGTAATTAAATTGACTAAGAAGGAAGGTGGATGTAATTGTTTGACTAACAAGGACCTATTTATTATAATAATAAGGGTGCTAGATGTAAAAATCCATTTAACAAATAGCCGCTAAAAATTACCAAGATAATGAGATACGATGATGGATGACTCATCGGTCAACACTATATTCACCCATCATAAATAAGTAACAAACACATGACACAACACGCATCTTTTTATCCTCTTCTCCCAATTTGCTTACTCTCAATTGCAGAGCACCCGAATAGTGCAATTAACAAATCCATCTACTCACGGCTTAGAAATTCTTTCCTCCCATTTCAATTTTAGTCCAAAGCTTTGAGTTGATATTCATGGACTCATGGTAAAGCTGGAGATGAGTTTTGAAAAAAAGAACAACCATATCCATCATCTTCCCTCTTTATCTGAGTACGGATCGGACTGGAGTAGAAAATTTGTGGCGTTGGAGGTAAGACTCATCATCATCCTTGAATCTCTTTTTCCATTTGGAAAATTCTTCTGTAATGATATTTCATCACTTCCGTTCAATTCTTGGGACGCTCTAAAGAACAAATCTTAATTCGCGCTCTAAGAATTTTTAAAGCGCGCTCTAAGAAATCATACACCTCGGAGATATATGTTTTCTACTGTAACCCCGTACCAGTTCTTGAGCTATCAAGATATTATCATGAATGACTTTGTCCGGCAGGAAGGCTGATTGGCTATCATCAATGAGTTTTGTTGATAACCATTCCCAATCGCTTGGTTAGGATCTTCGAGATTATCTTACCAATGAGGTCATGACACTAGAGGTCATAGGTTCAATTCTCGCCAAGTGTGGGATGATTTATAGTTTAAAAACTAGCTTTGTAATGCTACTTGTGAAATTGTAATGGTTCAATTATTTAAAAAAATCTTCGAGATTATCTTGTATATGGTTGTGCAGCCTGAGATAGGCCTCATTTCCCTCGTTGTACACACATCCTTAGTCTTGGGAATTAGAGTAACTAAAGAGCAATTCACAGCTAGATAAAGTGTTTCTTGCTCAAAAATTCTCTAATAGCCGCAATGACATCTCCTTTAATAATACTCCATGTACTGTTGAAAAATCTGGCACTGTAACCATCAATACCAATACCAGAAGTTTAAAGTAATGAAAAAATTAGTGTAGTTGATTATTTTTCTAATTGAAATATAATTATTAAAGTGAAGTATAATGGTAAAATTTAGTATTGTTATATAAAAATTAACGTTTAAAATGTGTGTAGGGTTCACGTGTTTTATGGAACACTTAAAGAGGAAAAGCAAGTGAAATGAGCTCCTAGTTTTTGAATTTGGCATGACTAGTTGAACCAAAAAATGGTTGGATGAGCTAAACCTTTGGCAGCTAGGGCGCACTGTGACTCATGTATTGGTTGAACAATTGTAATAATACTTACTCCGTCTCGTGACAAACTTTCCATTTTTTTTTTTAGGAAATTAAAATCACATTTTGATTATTCTTTCCCCTTTTAACTTTGTGGACTACATGTGAGAAAAATATTTATTAAAGTTAAGCAAGTAAAAGATAATAATACCATATAAAAGAAAATAAAAGAAATTTCCACCAACCCAAATTAAGGGAAATGGAAAAGAAAATTACCACCATATAAAAGAAACTTTCCACCAAATTAAGGGAAATGGAAAAAAAAAAATTACCACCATATATTATTATTTATTGTTATTATTATCTAATCGGCAGATCATTTCAAAACCAACTAGCTATGAGAAATCAAACACCCATTATGGTTATGTTTACCTTTGTTCTATATGCTCTCCTGGTACATTGCTCTGTAGCTCATGAATTCCAATTTCCTCTTTATGGACTTGGCTCACGGTACGTATTATAATCCTTTTCATCACTCTCCCATCTGATTCCCGGCCTCACTGCACACTCTAAAGACAAGTACGCGAATGGAGTTGGGAGTCTCTTTTATCTTTCTTCCTCTTGTTTTGCATCTGATCTGGCAATCTGGCATGTTTGATATTGAGGTTTAGATTGTGTAAAACGGTTCCTGGTTCATCCCTTCATCAATCTTGCATTGTTTTACCTGATAAACTAATTACTAGTTGAATATACACTAATTTGGTTATGTTGAAGGCGATATCTAACGATCTTGAACATCGGAGTACACGGAGTAAAAGATTTTCATCTCCTGTTGGACACTGGTAGTTCTTTGACATGGATTCAGTGTGCTGGACCTCATGCTAAACCGGTAAAAACGTAGCATTCACTTATAATTACATTCATTCATATATCCACACTAATTAATATATATATATATATATATATATATATATATATATATATATATATATATATATATATATATATATATATATATATATATATATATATATATATATATATATATATATATATATATATATATATATATATATATTTCTTTCTGAAGTTCATTCTGGTTGATTCATAGGCACCTAGTCCACCCTATGTACCTTTCAACAATTTCCTAGAAAGAAGAGATCCAGATTGCCCAACTCATTCCCCTGATGCGCCTGCAAAGCAACTTTGTGATTACACATTGATATACGGAGACGGAAGTTCAAGTATGGGTAACGTGGCCAAGGACATTATTCACCTTCATGGCCACGGTTCTACTCCTAGCACCACACTAAATTTCGGGTAATGACTTCATATCCTTTCTCCTTTAAATGAATCATAATGATCTCCTTCTAAGTCCCCTAAGCAACTTTGGCAGGAAATTAAAATACTAACTTTCTGATGGGGTTCATTCAGGTGTGGATATATTCAAGGACCTGGTGTACGTGAAAGACTCGATTATGATGGTCTGCTTGGCCTAGGCAGATTAGGATATGGCTTTCTATCACAACTAAAGCCTCATACCAACAACATTTTTGGACATTGCTTGGGCAGAATCGCCGTAGGAGCATATTCAGGATACATATTTTTTGGTTCTGAAAGATCATCAAATAGTTATATTTGGTTACCGATGCAACAATCGTAAGGATCACCGATTACCTCGTTTCATTACTTTCAGATGATGCCGAGTTTATTTCTTCTTGCACTGACTAACTATCTGTTTTTTCTTATCTTTGCTTTAAAAGGGCGCTTGGCCACTATGTTATTGGGCCAGCAACACTTTTTATTGAGGGGGCACAACATGGAAGAAATCTCTCTTCAATAATCTTGGACACTGGAAGTACTCATACACACTTCAATAATCATACTTACACATACATTATTGATACGGTAAGGAGTTAGGAGTTACAGTAAACCTCATTTATCTTTAATTGTCTTAAGAAGACTAACTGATCCAAGAAATGGCAACTTGTTTTAGATCAAGTTGAATCTGCAACGGAGTCGCGCCCCCTTACATTTAGCACATGATGAACCTATACCAAGTCGAATCTGCTGGAAAGGGCAAGCACACAATGCAACTGGACCGTCTCACTACTTTCACTACTTTAATCCCATAATACTTCACTTCATGGGAAACAGAATCATAAAATTGGAACCAATTGATTATCTAACAATCACGGTGGGTCTATTGGTCTTTATATCTTCCCTGCATGTGAAACCGAAATTTTGCCTATAATAACCTTATCTTTTCAGGTTAGGGGCAACATATGCTTGAGGATACTGGAAAGTCCTGGTTCACACGATATAAACCTGATAGGAGGTAAGTCTTAATTCAGGAACTAAAGTTGAGTTCATTAGCGTATTATTAAGAAGATAATAGTAATATTTTCAATTTCTTAACGAGTTGCATGTTGTGTGCGTGCAGCTCCTTCTATGGTAAATAAGTTGGTGATGTATGATAATCAGAGGAGCAGAGTTGGGTGGAGTACTAGTTATATTGACTGCCATAGGCCTAGGTGCTTATCTGCTTCTTTTGCTTATCTCTTTACAAATTTATTTCGTTAAAAGTTAATACTAGTTTTGAGGCATTTGTTTGTGGAACTTTTATTGACATATTATGTTTTGTTTATCTGTTTCTACAGTACTGGAAGTGATATTGAGGCTCGTATTCTCAAGTTTGTTTCGACCAATGCAAGCAGTAATGCAGTACATGGAGCAACGCATGACTAAGATGGACAATTAATTGAATCTAAGCATGTGAACAATATCTTTCTTATTTGGATAACATGTTTGCCTCAGCAGCTTGCCTCTGCTGCATTGCTGCTCACCCTTCATGCAAAGTGCATGTAAATTTGTAAGAGAATAAGTGCAAACAACAATAAATGACTGTTGATACAGTACAGTACAGGGATTCTGTCCGTGCCTAAACCGTGATCTAGTAAGGTGTTAGCTGCTCGTTTATCCTTTATACTAGTGGCTTACAACACTGACACACAGACGGTGAAAAGGGGAAAGGAAACGGAGAAAGGGGATACTTGTGGAGAAAATCTATCCTTGCGATACATAACCATAACCAAGCCGAACATGGTTGGGTAAAACTAAAGCAATAACTATAGTACTAACTATAGAAACATATAACATAATTCATATACAGTCTCATCAAAACTCAAAAGCAATAACTATAGTACAACAACACAAACAACAAGATCTGATTTACAGTTTGAAATGAACTGAAAAACTACATTATACATGAACTCTCTGGCCAAGAGATCAGTTCCCCTTGTGCCCTGTAAAACCATTAAGGTAATTAATTCTCAGGCAAGGAAAATACAAAATATCTAAGCCTGATAATTCCATGTATCTATAAACAGGTGTCTTGACTCCAACGGCTAAGGATATCGCCCACCGTTCTGTTGCCATAACCTATCATGTAATTCAATCAATCATTAAAGACACATGTAGGGTGGCAAATGCAATGTTTTTATTATATATAATAATAATACTATGAAATGCAATGCAAAGAGACAATGAGTACTAGATGCATGATCTGAAAGATGGGTCTCCGGAACTCGTGTGCCAGAGCTGGTACCAACTGTAACGACCCGAAAATTCAAAACATTTTAAAGACAAAAGACTTTAATGCTATCAAAAATTTACGAGTCAAAATGCTCAATCAGAGTACCACTTCTATCGAAAACTCGACAAACGATTTGAATTCGAAAGTTGAGTGAATAGGCTAAGCTATACTCTAACAGTAGTGTAACAACTTACAGACTGCTATTTTATTTTATTTTGGTCAAATGTTTTTTTTACTAATAACAAAATTTATTGTGGTTTTATGTTCAGTAACATACGGTGACATGCATGAACCACTGTCTTATTTTATAACTGGTAGGAGAATTATTCTTATAGGTTTTAAAGGCAACACTGATGCATCACTGTTATAGTCAATTAGTCATATTTATCTCGACCACCACAATGGCTCATCTAATCCTCATTACAAGAAGACTTCGTACTCCGGTTTGCGTTTCCGCACCCGTGGGTATATATTCTCATAATTTAAACGAAGTCGCTGAAAACTCAGGAGAGAGAATCTTCCCAAACGATGAACTGCGATAAAGTGTGATATATTGATTAATCACAGTAGGAATACATGCAAGCAGCGTTTCTATTTAACAGACAACTGTTATTTGTACACAGGTTTTGTTGTAGATAATAGTGCCACGACCAAACGTATGTAAAGGATGTCTGACTAAGTTTGAAATGTACGGTAGGCTCTAACACCAAATACACAGGTTTTGGGGTTTTTCAATAGTTTGGTTGTTTACTCTACACTGTTTTAGCAAGTGTTGTATTTTGACGGGTCAAAACCATAGCATAATATTTTAAAACCATAACGCAAGTGTACGCCCGACTGGTCAGACTGATTAACCCAAAAATATAGACTTTCCATTAGTCGAGAAAATTTAGGAAAATCAAATCCCTTTGGAAATTATTGAAGGAAAATCAATATTTTCCTTATTTTTCTACTGTTTGGCAACTTATTGTTATTTTCCTGGAAAATTGGTAATTATGTATTATATATTTTTAACCTTTCATTGTTTATAAACTATCCACCTTAATTCTTTGGCCTCAATTTATTCATTTGTTGCGGCCATTTAATTTCTATTTACCAAATTAAAAAAAAAAAAAAAAACTCATTTATTCTCAGTTTGTTTGAAATAAGATGATTAATTGTTGGTTAGTATCAGTAACATGGACAGACAAATTCATAACAATATTGGTAATTTTCATTGTTTAGAAACTATCCACCTTAACTATTTGGCCTCAATTTATCCATTTGTTGCAACCATTTAATTTCTATTTACCAAATTAAAAAAAAATCTCATTTATTTTCAGTTTGTTTGAAATAAGATGATTAATTGTTAGTATCAGTAACATGGACAGACAAATTCATAACAATATTGAATTCACTCCTGTAAGAATTTGCGTCTAATATATATCCACAACTCAGAGAAAATCAATGATCACATGAAAAAAAGAAAGAGAGTCTAATTAGCATCATCAAATTGAAATAGAGACTTAAAACAACCTATCTATAGAGGACTAATCACATGATAATGGCAAAGGCCAAAGATAGTTGTTAACAGATTGATAAATATTAATCAGGCAAATAAGTATTACGAATCAATTATTTCAAACTAAGTTAGATAGAATATTATTCTTCATCATAGATGGTGTATATATATAATGTCAGTGGAGAGGTAATTCATCAAGAAATTTTGGAGGGAAGACGAAATTGTAAAGTTTTCGACCATAGATCAAAACTTTGGAGGGAAGATGAAAATCTGGTGAGGAGGATTTTATTTTGTGAAGGACGTGAAAATATACAAAAAGATAGATTAAAATTGAGAGAAGATAAAGAGATGAGAGATTTTGTTGAATCTGTTATGATTTTATTTTCCTCAATTTTCCAAGTTTTTCAGTTTAATTTCTTTTTCAAACTAAATTTCCTTTAAAACAAACATAGAAAAATCCTATAATTTTTTTCCTTTTTCCTTGGATTTACTCAAACGATGCAAAGCCTAAAAGAAAATATAAGAAAGTCACCAAATTAGAGAAATGGAAAAGAAAAGAAAATTACCACCATATAAAAGAAATTTTCCACCAAATTAAGGGAAATGGAAAAGAAAATTACTACCATATAAAAGAAAATAAACGAAAACCACGAAGCTCCAGTTTTTTATTATTATTTATTGTCATTATTATCTAATCGGCAGTTCATTTCAAAACCAACTAGCTATGAGAAATCCAACACCTATTATAGTTATGTTTACCTTTGTTCTATGTGCGCGCTCTCCTGGTACATTGCTCTATAGTTCAATTCCAATTTCCTCTTTATGGACATGAACGCTCACAGTACGTATTATAATCATTTTCGTCACTTTCATCATTCTTCTTCTTGTTTTGCATCTGATTTGGCAATCTGGTATGTTTGATATTGAGGTTTAGATTGTGTAAAACGGTTCCTACTTCATCAATCTTGCATTGTTTTCCCTGATAAACTAATTACTAGTGGAACATACACTACTTTGGCTCTGTTGAAGGCGATATCTAACGACCTTGAACATCAGAGTCCACGAAGGAAAATATTTTCATCTCCTGTTGGACACTGGTAGTTCTTTGACATGGATTCAGTGTGCGGGACCTCATGCTAAACCGGTAGAACGTACCATGCACTTCTAATTACATTAATTTATATATCCACATTAACTATTATAAAGATCTATTTCTGAAACTTGTTCTGGTTGATTCATAGGCACCTAGTCCACCCTATGTACCTTTCAACAATTTCATAGAAAGAAGAGATCCAGATTGCCCAATTCATTCCCCTCATGCGCTTGCAAAGGAACTCTGTGATTACACATTGCCATACGCAGACGGAAGTTCAAGTACTGGTTATGTGGCCAAGGACATCATTCACCTTCACGGCCATGGTTCTACTCCTAACACCACACTAAATTTCGGGTATCCTTTCTCCTTTAGATGAATCATAATGATCTCCTTCTAAGTCCCCTAGGCATCTTTGGCAGGAAATTAAAATACTAACATTCTGACGGGTTTCATTCAGGTGTGGATATTTTCAAGGACCTCATGTACCTGAAAGACTCGACTTTGATGGTATGCTTGGCCTAGCTAGGCAGATTAGAATATGGCTTTATATCACAACTAAAGTGAAATACCCCGTACATTTTATTAGTACGGATTTTATATAATGAACCCGGCCTACTGTTGTCATTTGGAGCTGAAAATTATATGTAAATTTATTATATGGTCTAGAATTAAAGGGTTGAAATTTTTTAGTCGATATTTTATGGACCGACAACACGAGACGGGCCAGAGTAATTGGTTGTTGTCCTGAAGTAGAGGCCCAAATATTTTCACTGAAGAGGTAATTTTAGGTTAGTTACTTCCTCAAGTTATCCATTCAGAAACTAAAGTTGAGTTCATTGGCGTATTATTAAGAAGATAATAGTAATATTTTCAATTTAACGAGTTGTATGTGGTGTGGGTGCAGCTCCTTCTATGGTAAATAAGTTGGTGATGTATGATAATCAGAGGAGCAGAGTTGGATGGAGTACTAGTTATATTGACTGCCTACACACGCATAGGCCTAGGTGCTTTTCTGCTTCTTTACTTTATCTCTTCACAAATTTGTTTCCATAAAAGTTAGTACTAGTTTTTAGGCATTTGTTTGTCGAATTTTTCTTGACATCTTATGTTATGTTTATCCATTTCTACAGTACTGCAAGTATGATGGGACGTGATTTTCCTTCGGGTTATAAACTACTTACAGATTGACAGAACAATCGACCAAATCTATGCAATGAGGTTTTGGACCTGGCTAGGTAACTTCTCTTTTGCTGTCCATCCGCATTCTTGGAACCTTTAATCAGACTACATAAGAAGGGAAATCGGGTGGAGGGGGACCTTTTTTACCAGCTTGCATGATGGTCAAGCCGGCGGTGGAAGACTTTACTTGAAGGTAAACCTTGTAAGAGAGTGAATTCCTTAGAATGAACCTGATTTTTCTGTGTAGTTTTCTGGATCTGATCTACCTTGGTCCTGAAGCTTGCTGACTTCCCTCTTATATGAGTCGCTATCTCCATGATTAGATCTCTCTGTTTCCAGATTGAACCACGTCTCCTCTAATAGTACTGCTTTACTGGGATTTGAACACGTTGCAACAGTCGTTTGATAACACATCTCCTTGGCCACAACCCGACATGTCTCCTTTGTCGTACAAGGTTTTCCTTAGTAGATAAGCTTTGTCAAAAATCAACAATCTTATCCACTGATGGTCCTTGTCGCCGGGAGGTCCTTTCGGATCAATAATCGTTGGTTCCGGATCTCCTTGATAAGCCATGCTTCTGGCAATAATACATTTCCTCACCGTTGCGTCCCTTCCGATGGCCTTAATTCGTCTCCTTTTGTCTGAGCACGTTCCAGACATATTTTAGTAACATCAGATCTTGAGGCTCGTATTCTCAAGTCTGTTTCGACCAATAAAAGCAGTAATGCAATACATGGAGCAAGGCATGACTAAGATTGGACAGTGAATATAAGGATGTGAACAATATCTTTCTTTGGACAACATGTTTGCCTCAACAGATGCATTTCATTTCTGCTCACCCTTCATGCAAAGTGCATGTAAATTTGTAACAGATCGAGTAAGTGCAACATAACAATAAATGACTGTTGATACAGTACAAGGATTTAGTCCGTGTTTTTAAGTAATCTAGTAAGGTGTTAGTTGCTCGTTTATCTTTTATATTCGTGGCTTACAACACTGACACACAGACAATGAAAATAAGGGGAATAGAAATGGAGAAACAGGACAATTATTGTGGATTTTTCCGTTGCTAAATTGGTTACGTTGCCAATCTAGCCACGTAAAGGGTTTTTATTATTATTATTTAATTTTTAATTACTGAACTTTAGCGACGGAAAAAATTTCTGTAGCTAAATTATTAATTGCCAATTTTCATTAGGCGTCATGCAAAAAACCTTTTCCCAGTTTTATACAACTTGTCTAATGCACATATATCCCGTGGTAAATTGCGAAAAACATTGCACAAAAAAATAATCTCAACATCTATTAAAATTCCAAAGGAACAAAATATTAGCAACAAATATGTCAACAACATACCAAAATATCTCCTAAAGCGCCAAATTATCTAATAAAACGCAATGAAAATAGTCTAAAGTGTCAATATCCAAATATTACTACTGGTGATCAGCCTTGAGTTGGCGGTGGCGGCATCACAATATTCGCTCGGCAATAAGTAGAGCAGTGAGGGCTGCAATTTGTTCATGCATTGGAGCGATCTGGGCTTGGACATCTTCTTGGACATCCCTCTGGTAGTCCTCACTGGATATCGATGATAAATCTGTTTTTGAATTGCTCCTGCTCTTGCGGTGGCTAGCCTAACACGTACTCCCTGTCCCATAAAGGCGAAGCATATTGGAGGAGAATTGGCCTTCAAGAATATTTCATCAACCTCTTCTGTAGTCAAATCCTTGTTTTTTTCAACAAGTTCCTTCTCCACCACCTCCTGTGTTGGTCCCTTTAGACAACAAGTAAAGACTAGAGGGGGAGGGGGGGGTGAATAGTCTTAAAAACGTTTTCATGTCTAAAAACTTTCTCAGCAAGGACTCATTACGTTTCAGTAATGAGGTTTCTGTTACTTTAAAATTCAGAGTGCGGAAGTCTTTTTACAATAAGTGCTAAGACAGAACTGAATTCAACAAGTAGTTAGAAAATGTTGTGAAAACAATAATAACTTGCTGAAAGTAAACTGTAGTAAAGTAAATCACACAAACACTTTTATAGTGGTATCTGAGGGTGGCGTAATCCCTAAAGTAATCCACTTTGTCATTTCTAGGACTGAATTCACTATGTCAGATGATGATTTTCCTTACAACACCTAAACACTAGAAATTCCCAGAAACCAAAGCACCCTTGCTTTGTTTCCAACCTAACTAGAGAACTAAACCTTGTTCTCCACCAAACTTGGGACACTTCAGCAAAACTATGCTTGATTAGTTCCCCTAACAAACACGCCTAAGAGGTGATTTTCATCAGTTAGAGAGGTTTGGAAGGAGATTACTGAGATTAACTTTTCAGCTAATTACAAGTAATCTGAGAAATTCAACTTAGCAATACTTTACAGTAAGCAAGTGTGTTTTTTCTTGGTGTCAAGACTTGTTTTTGTTCAGAGGAAAGAACAATTAACGTATCTGTAAACGCAAAAGAAGTCTCTCGCCAATACAGTCTCCTATAGTTTTCGTTACCGAGATATCAAAGTAAGCGAACCGGGGAAAGCAACAATAGTTTGGTCTGACCTGGGGGTCGGCGTAACAATAATGACATTTGACGATAGGCCACGACCTTGAGAGCGAAAGGATTAAACATAAGAAGTAGTGCCATTTGAATCAGGATCCCTATCAACGCCATACCAACGCTATAATTCCTGCAACAAGAATTGTGCAGTTATCTCTTTTATTCTCTCTTGGAATGGCTTTTGTGCCTTCGATTCGTTGCATATCTAACTTTAGCGACAGAAGCCATTCTAGTGTAATCGGGCAGTTCTATGACTTGTAACGTTTTTAGCTAGCACCCGGGTGCCGGCTCCTTATGTTAGTTTGGTGTCTTATCTTAGGAGGGTCATAAGATACCTAAGTTGGAGCTTGAAACTCAACCAGAAAGTGGAAAGACGAGCCCCGGATCCGGATACAGACTCCAAATAGCTAGAGGGATCGAGCGATAGTGGATGAGAATGGCTAAAGATAAGATAGAGGAAAAAGAAATAATTAAAGTGGTTCGAATTACGTATAACAATCACGTATGTAAAGAGAGTATTGATGTGAATCAATATTCCGAAAGACTAGGACATCAGGCTAGCATCCACTTTTCAAAAAAGGGGTTTTCCCCGAAACCCCCCCAGTCACTAAGGTCAACAAGGTAAAAAAAGCACCCATTTCTATACCGGTTTCGGAACAACGAAGAAAAAGGGGGTGTGATGAGCGTGTATTTTACACTTTCATTCGAGTCTTTTTCACCAACTTAGCTATCATCTAGGTTAATTTAGCTTATATTTTAGTGCATTTTATTAGAATAGTGTCACATTTCCCTTTTCTTTGCATTTTTCAGGTTTTAGGTAAAAAAATGTATTTTTATGGGCAATTATGTTGAAGAGAACGAAGATTCGATGTTTCGTGGTCATCCGTGGTGTATCTAGAAGGTTCCGGACGAGATTTGAGGTCTAGGGGTCGAATTTCAAGGCTTAAAGGTCACTAGAAGGCAAAATTCGAGTCCAAAAACGAAATCAAGTCAAGAAAACGCGTCCACCGCCACTGAAGCTCCCGGGCGGTTCGCCCGGGATGTGGGGTGGTTCGCCCCACGCCAGGCGGTTCGCCCGGCGTCTGGGGCGGTTCGCCCCACGTCTTCCGCACTCCTATATATAGTTTCGCCTATTTCTACGTTTTTCATACCTTTTCACCTTATTTTGAGAGACAAATTATCCAGAGCCTGTTCTGGGAATTATTAGCATAGAAGACTCTTTTTCTTATTGATTTGGAAGCTTTAGCATAGAGATTGGACATCTTTGATTTTCAATTCTTGCTTGTGAGTTAGCAATTCATCGGAGATTGACAACCTTCGTAACTTGTATGTCACGATTTTTCTGCTTTTATTTATTTCATTCAACATGTTTTCATTCAATCTCACTTTGATTCTTGTTGATTGCAATTTATCTATGAGTAGCTAAATCTATCGTTGGTGATAGTATGTGATTTCTTAGCTAAGGTTCTTAATTATGCATGAGTGGCTTCGCGCGTTTAAGACTTGATTTATTGTTTTATTTCTTTGATCTATCTAAGCCATCTATCTTCGTAGTGTTGAATTGAAAGGAACACACAGGACAATTCATGATCATAGATCTCTATACAAACTTCAAGTACTTCATGCATGATTATTACCCGTTGCTTTGAATGATCATACTATCACTAACTTCCATCATATTGATAAAAAAAAAAAGTGCTTTGCTTGATTTCTGATTTATAGTTTAAGTTAAATTTGATAAAGCTAGTTATAGTCTTTAGAGATCGACACTCGAGGTTATTTTACTTCTACACTACGTGCCTTGGTTTTCGTTGTAGTTGTGAATTGCCTTTGGCTAAAAACAAATTTATTTGATTAATTGAGTCTGACAATCTCGTTCATCACGATGTTTTGTTACTAGGAAGAAGAAAGTATTTATAGCCGTAACGATATAAACAAGAATACTCATCCGAGCCGCAGAAACATGATCTATCAATAAAGAGAGCAAAAACGGGCAAGAAGAGGAAGCGGGTTCGAATCTTTGACTTGACGAGCGGAAAAGACTGTGGAATCTATCGGTCTTTCCTGCCCCTTTTTGGGAAATCCTTCTCTTTTTTAAGCAAACGGTTGTAGGCGAAGCTATGTTGAACGAGCGACTCATGAATGTTGACTTGAGTTAGGTAGGTGGAGTAATTCACAAAGGAGAAGAAGACAAAAGGACTTAACTAATTTCTTAGTTTTGTATTCTACTTCATCACAAGTGGGTTTGGTTTCAAGTTTAAGTCTTGGAACGGATCAATAGGCAGTTTAAGAGTAGAGAGGATTAGAAGGTTTGTAAGCACAAGTGAATGTTTGATCACGTTGTTGACACACCCTTCTACTCAGCCTAAGGCCTTCTATTTTTATAGTGTCTCAATGGTGCCGTTTGAATTAAATTCTAGGACTTAGCCATGATATGTCACTATCTTGCTGTGTAGTCACTATCAGCAACATCTTCTTTTGTCTTCAGTCTTCAGTACGTCGTACACGTGCTTAGCATTTAATGCTCTTTGAAATTCAAAAGTGAACGTTGGAGCCAAAATGCAAAGTGATCAGTAAGGCAGGTCACATGTGTTTCAGTCAGCAAGCAATTTCAGTTCAGAAAGTTCAACCTACTCTGTCATATAGATTTTCACTTAAACTATCTGAATGCTGAGTTACTCACTTTCTGAGATAACAAGCGCCTTTGTAGATACCTGTAATAACCCGTACATTTTTATATGACTTTTACAGAGGGGACCGGACCAATTTATATTTCAATTTGAGTTAAAGATATTATTTGGACATGAACTGAAGTGTTGGATTTTATTAGTCATCGTTTTGGTTGACCGATAAATCAAGATGGATTTTCGGTGATGATTAAGGTACTTTATCGTGGACCTGCCAAAGTAAGATGGGCTATATATATGATTTTATCGCTTTGGGACTCATGGAGTTAGAAGGTCATTAGTATGTGGAATTAGAATGTAATTAGGAGTTTGAAAGTAAAAAATGACCTTATAGTATATATACATAACATTGCCGTGTAGTGAACTTTGAAAATCTGGTGTATTATTGATGAGCTTGGAGTACTAGTGAGCGCATCGGAATGCACGGACAAGTAAAATAATGCATGGCCTGAGGATTGGTACGTAAGGGATCAAATCAGTTCTTCCATTATAATGTTTGTTCCCTGGCTTTAATTTATACCGAGATTGATTATAAAATATTATTATTTTTATTGCTTGTTAGTTTTCGATGATCATGGATCAATTTGGAGGCTCATACAGAATACAGTGATACAAGTATTGTGGTGCATATGATTATGGATTGATCAAATACTATAAGTATATTGTAATCGATGGATTAGTGTTTCACCGATTTATCATGGATAGATTTCTAAACTCGGAGATATGGTGGTTATTTTCGGAATCGAGGTAAGGGGTGTCTTGACTCTTTTGCTCTTATTTTCTATATTGTTTTAATATTTTTTTAACTAATGTATGACTATTATATCAAGTTATGAGTATTGGTATAATATGTCTTTTCGAAGGATCAAGTATGTGAACCCAAAGAAAAAATATTTTGTTTGTGCATGTGTGATGTGTGGAAAAAAAAAACTCTTTTGTTAAAAGCATGGATACAAGTGTATGTTTTTGCTCATCGATATGCCTATGAATTGTTTGACCCTTTTGAGGGGATTGTCGTGCTTTGGAGATCTCCCATCGTTTTGTTATCGTATCGTATTGTTTTGTGTGAAACCCGACACGGTGTGCCACCACTGTATGTGAGGCCATAGTGTATTGTCTGATCGAGCTCAGTGTTACGTTTGTTATCCCATGCTAAATCGTTTTGTATATGTGATTGGATCGTGTGTATATGTACATGTATATTTTTAAAAT
The DNA here is from genome assembly GCA_028274465.1 of Plantago ovata. Lineage (NCBI taxonomy): Eukaryota > Viridiplantae > Streptophyta > Magnoliopsida > Lamiales > Plantaginaceae > Plantago > Plantago ovata. Next base: position 47,247,270 of record CM051455.1, on the reverse strand, counting down.
TAACATGTTCTTGATCCGGTAAGAGTGTCAAGATACTTTATTACGAGTTATTAACTTTCCCATGAGTTAGTAGCTTACCCCCCTTACTCCCCCAGTTTCAGTGTAAAAGTGATCGTGGCATTGTGGAGGCTTATTCTTGGAGTGCAATAACTAGAGTATACATGGATTTTGACATGGAAGATTATTAAGTGTAGATTGATTGTACTTTCGAGGTTTTAGTTATTTGTACTCGGATGGTTATTATTATTATTATTATTATTATTATTATTATTATTATTATTATTATTATTATTATTATTATTATTATTATTATTATTCAGGATATTAGAGTGTATATTGATTTGTATTGAATTTTTAGTTGCTCTGTATTACCATTCGAGTTGATTATTGTGTATTTGAGAATAAAAAGGATAGGCTTCGTGTTGGCGTGAGCCCATCTCACGATACACGGCCGAACGTTCCATGTTTTGGTTTTGGGGCGTTACAATGCCTTTCTCAGAAATCTTCTAAGTCTTCAGTTTTCAAATTTTCTGAGCGGTTCTATGTCTTCAATAGATTGTTTTTGCAAACAAAGTACATCATCAGCAAGCTTAAGAACCTAACTTGTAACGACCAGACCAATCCGGCTGGCGTGGTTACTCCTGGACTTGATATTGTCCGCTTTGGACTTGAGCCCGCACGGATTTGCTTTTGGAATCACCCAAAAGGCCTCATACCATGTGAGAGTGGTGGTCTAACATATATACCCTTTATTCCACTCACCCTTAAGCGATGTGGGATGCAGGGTATTACAAACTACCCACCTTAAAGCCTCGACGTCCTCGTCGAGCGCCTTAAGTGGTGGGGGTAACAAACTGACAATAACATTTACCAACCGTCCACCCGGTGTGGGCTTTGGGTTGGTCTAGGCTCTGATACCATTTGTAACGACCCGACCAATCCGGCCGGCGTGGTTACTCCTGGACGGACCCACACATGTCCCCACAATATGATATTGTCCGTTTTGGGCCTGAGCCCGCACGGATTTGCTTTTGGAATCATCCAAAAGGCCTCATACCATGTGAGAGTGGTGGTCTAACATATATACCATTTATTCCACTCACCCTTAAGTGTTGTGGGATGCGGGATACTACATAACTAGTACCTACACTAAGTCTTTCAGCAAACGTTCATCTTTTACAATGTCCTTTAAAAACTAAATTCCTATGGACCTTAAGAGTACTAGTTACTGGACTGTAACTTAATTTAGCGTGGTTAATTGCTCATCAAAATTACAAGTTTCCTAACAAATTTCCCCCTTTTTGATGTAAGCAATCCATGACTAAATTAATTACAACTCTTTTAAAGGTTTCTGATGTTGAATAAATCAGAAGAATAATGCAATAATACTTGAAGTAATCAAACAGTAAATATAAGTAAATTGCATAATCAAAAACGATAAGAGTAATCAAAAGCAATAGATTGCTGATAGTTATCTTTCAATGTAAGTTTACAAGAAAGAGTAAAGATAACTAAGCAATCAACTTAATTTAGCATGGTTAATTGTTCATCAAATTTACAAGTTTCCTAACATCCTGCCTTTTAGAAGACAACTAAGTATTAGAAAATGGTAATATAGACACAAAATTTGTAGATGACATTCTCCATATATAAACATGACCTACTATCAGATCGAATTGATTAAAGTTCTGCAAGACTTGAACACAAGTCAGATACAGTTGAGTTTACAAGCACTTAGCCTGTTTTTCTTAGATTTCGTATATTTTCAGCCACCCTGAGACCCCTTCATACCGACACAGAAGACATCAAACAAGCCCATTTTCTGTAGAGAACATGTGCAAATTCTGCGTAGAAAATTGCACTTTTTCTCTGCAGAATTTTATACAGAAAAATGCGATTTCCTATACATAAAATGTGTAAATTCTTCTCAGAAAGTTGCATTTTTCTGTGCAGAATTTTGCAGACAAAAAGTGCAATTTTCTGTACGTAAAAGTATGATAAGGAATCCAATAATGAATTTAAAAAAAAAAACACATTGAGATTGATGTGCACATAAGTGTTGGAAGGCACAATGTTGATCTGCGAATAATTGAATTACGTGTTGGTTTAATTGTATTTTATATGCCCTAAATAACTAAATCATTAAAAGTATAGCTTTACAAAAAATTTCCCACTAGAATTACTATACAATTTTAAAAATAGACATTAAGATAATATAAGTAATGATAAAGTTAGTGTTTGATTATTTTCTCATTGAAATGTAATTATTAAAGTGAAGTGAAGTATAATGGTAAAATTTAATATTGTTATAAGAAACTAATGTTTAAAATGTGTGTAGGGTTAACATTTTATGGAGCACATAAAAAAAGGTAAAGCAAGTTAAAGTGAATCAAGAAAATTACGAATTAAATTAGTATGGTTGATTACTTTTTTAATTGAAATGTAATTATTAAAGTGAAGTATAATGGTAAGATTACCACTATATAAAAGAAAATCACGAAGCTCCAATATTTTATTATTATTATTATTATTATTATTATTATTATTATTATTATTATTATTATTATTATTATTATTATTATTATTATTTTTATTTTTATTATTATTATTATTATTATTATTATTATTATTATTATTATTATTATTATTATTATTATTATTATTATTATTATTATATATACACTAGTACATGGCAGTTCATTTCAAAACCAACTTGCTATGAGAAATCCAACTTCCATTATGGTTATGTTTACCTTTGTTCTATATGTTCTCCTGGTACATTGCTCTGTAGCTGAATTTCAATTTCCTCTTTATGGACATGAAAGTTCACGGTACGTATTAATTATAATCCTTTTCGTCACTCGTATCTTTCTTATTCTTGTTCTGCATCTGATCTGGCAATCTGGCATGTTTGATATTGAGGTTTAGATTGTGTAAAACGGTTCCTGCTTCATCAATCTTGCATTGTTTTCCCTGATCGATAAACTAATTACTAGTTGAGCATACACTACTTTGGTTCTGTTGAAGGCGATATGTAGCAATCTTGAAAATCGGAGTACACGAAGGAAAAGATTTTTATCTCATGTTGGACACTGGAAGTTCTTTGACATGGATTCAGTGTGTTGGACCTCGTGCTAAACCGGTATAAACGTAGCATGCACTTTTAATTAATATATATATATATATATATATATATATATATATATATATATATATATATATATATATATATATATATATATATATATAATATTAATTATATCTATTTCTTAAGCTTGTTCTGGTTGATTCTTAGGCACCTAGTCCACCCTACGTGCCTTTCAACAATTTCCTAGCCAAAAATGATCCAGATTGCCCAAGTCATTCCCCTCGTGCGCCTGCAACTCAACGTTGTGATTACTTAATGCATTACCAAGATGGAAGTTCAAGTACTGGTTATATTGTCAAGGACATTATTCACCTTCAGGGGCATGGTTCTACCTTTAACACCCCACTAATTTTCGGGTAATGTCTTCATATCCTTTCTCCTTTAGATGATTCATAATGATCTTCTTCTAAGTCCCCTATGCAACATTAATTGGCAGGAGATTAAATACTAACATTCTACATGGGGTTCATTCAGGTGTGGATATTTTCAAGGACCTCGTGAACGTGAAAGACTCAATTTTGATGGCTTGCTTGACCTAGGCAGATCTGGACATGGCTTTATATCAAAACTAAAGGCTCACACCAACAACAATTTTGGACATTGCTTTGGCACAGTCACCCCAAAAGCATATTCAGGATACATATTTTTTGGTTCTGAAAGATATTCTCAATCATTAAATAATTATACTTGGTTACCGATGCAAAAATCGTAAGAATCAACGATTAATTCCTCGTTTACTTTCAGATGCCGAGTTTATTTCTTCTTGCACTGACTATCTGTTTTTTCTTATCTTTGCTTTAAAAGGGCGCTTGGCCACTATGTTATTGGGCCAGCAACACTTTTTATTGAGGGGGCACAACATGGAATAAATCTCTCTTCAATAATCTTGGACAGTGGAAGTACTCATACACAGTTGAATAGTCATACTTACACATACATTATTGATACGTAAACCTCATTTGTCTTTGTCTTAAGAAGACTTAACTGATCCCAAAAATGGCAACTTGTTTTAGATCAACGTGAATCTTCGACGGAGTGCTGCCCCCTTACATTTAATACATGAACCTGGATCAGTTCTTCCTGTCTGCTGGAAAGGGCAAGCACACCATGCAACCGACCCGTCGCACTACTTTCACTACTTTAATCCCGTAATACTTCGCTTCATGGGAAACAGAATCATAAATTTGGAACCGATACATTATCTAATTGGAAGTAGGGTGGGTCTATATATTGCTCTTTATATCTTCCCTGTGAAACCGAAAACTATGCCTATAATAATAACCTCATCTTTTCAGGTTACGGGCAAAATATGCTTGAGGATACTGGAAAGTCGTGGTTCACACGCTATAAACCTGCTAGCACGTAAGACTTAATTCAGAAACTAAAGTTGAGTTCATTAGCGTATCAGTAAGAAGATAATAGTAATATTTTCAATTTCTTAACGAGTTGCATGTCGTGTGTGTGCAGCTACTTCTATGGTAAATAAGTTGGTGATATATGATAATCAAAGGAGCAGAGTTGGATGGAGTACTAGTTCTATTGACTGCCTACACACGCATAGGCCTAGGTGCTTTTCTGCTTCTTTACCTTATCTCTTGACATATTTATTTCCATAAAAGTTAGTACTAGTTTTTAGGCATTTGTTTGTGGAACTTTTCTTGACAACTTCTGTTCTGTTTATCTGTTTCTACAGTACTGTAAGTGATCTTGAGGCTCGTATTCTCAAGTCTGTTTCGACCAATGCAAGTAGTAATGCAGTACATGAAGCAACACATGACTAGGATGGATAGTGAATTGATTTTAAGGATGTGAACAATATCTTTCTTTGAACAACATGTTTGCCTCTGCTGCATTTCTGCTCTCGCTTCATGCAAAGAGCATGTCCATTTGTAACAGAACAAGTGCAACACAATAATAAATGACTGCTGATACAGTACGGGATTCAGGCCGTGACTAAACCGTGGTTTTTAGTAATCTAGTAAGGTGTTAGTTGTTGGAGAATTATTATAAATGACTAGATTAGGTTTCTCTCCAATAGTTCGAGCTTTGGAAAGAGTTGGATTTCTATCATTAGTTGCTCGTTTATCTTTTATACATTAGTGGCTTACAACATTGACACACTGACCGTGAAAAGAAGGGGAATAGAAATGGAGAAAGGGGACAATTATTGTGGAGAAAATCTATCCTTGCAATACTTGTCTGTCTCACTTCAATTTCCCCTATTCTTCTTCTTGATTAAAAAATATTCAAACTTCATTTACTGTACAAACTCACTCTCCGGTACTAATGATGAGCTCTGGAAAGGGTGAAGAAGCTGGACCTGCGCCTGCACCATCTCCATCAACTTTAGGAAGTGTTCTGGGACTTTACTGAGTGTACCTCTTTCATTCAGAAGAGCCTGCAATTAAAATAAAACAATTAAGGATAAAAACACTGCACAGGACCAACAAAACAGAGAGATTGGTTGGGAATAGCTTCAGGGGATCTTAAATGCTCTTGTTGCTGGGAGGTGCCAATGCGAATAGATCGATCTTGCCAAGATCTTGAATGAGTAACTACATTCATGCGAATAGTAATATGAAGAATGCATGAACTCCTGTGTTAGATGCAACTTGCACCAAACGTACGTTGGATTACAATCGTTTATGTTTCAAAAACTGTCTCTCCTTTCATATTGAAGGTGATACACAGCTGCAGACCTAAACAATAATTGGAGGTAAATTGAGGAGGCTGATTTGAAGGAAATTTCTGACAATGGAAACTCTGTGACCCAATTTGTTGATGATTTGCTTTGGGGTATGAGTTAGGTGGCCTTCTTGAATCATTTAGAAAATGTGCTGATGGATTAATATTCATGTAAACTGATGCTCCAGAGCTAACGACCATTTGTGAATCAATTGCACGTGATGTTCTATTTGGAAAACCCTTTGAATCCTCAGGCTGATCAAGGAGCTCTGAATGTCTTGATTTATGATGAGTGCCCTGTTTCAGTAACAAGGGTGACATTAGAATTTTGAGAGTGTTGAATCATGATGACAATTGTCATTCCCAAAGCCCATGGGAAACTTTTGCTAATTTCATCTATTTTGAATATACTGGGTTTTGCCTATTCTGCTTTGAAAAGGTTTGATGAGTGTCGTGCCGAGGTCTATGTTTTGTTTGCCATTATTGCAGTGCAAGTGTTTGTAAAAATGCCTCAGAGATGCGGGGAAGGCTAGCCTGCTATGTTCTCCATTTTTCCAGAGGAGATTTTTGGAAAATAACATAAAATCAGGTACTTCTGTTGCATCTTTGGGTCACATCACATTCTGAGCATCTTAATCAACCTTTTTTTTACTTCAATTGTGAATTTGTGATTTTACCTTCTTTTTTTTTTTTTGGGATAATAGGATACTTTTATTAATAAGGCAGGACAGTACGGAAAAGCGTTTATTAACAATGACCCATGCACCTGTGAATTTGGTGCATGGGTCATTGTTGTTGATATTGCTTTGGTTGGGATCTTGGCACCATACGCCCTTATAGGTAAACATTATGTATCTAGTGGAGCTCTTCCCAGCAGGTAATTAATATGTCTAGTCTGTTTTTGAACCACAAATATGCAAATGTTGATGGGAACTAGTACTTGAAGGTACATTAGAAAAGGGGACAACGGCCGGTCCCCCTCTTAGTTTTATTAATTATAGATATCTCCCTCTTAAGTTTTTTTATTTCATCGAATTCTTTGTTAGAACAATTTAATTACATCAAACCCACCGACCTTGATTTTTAACGAACTAATATTTAAAAAAGACAATTTTGCTTTTAAGTTTTAATTTTTAGAAAATCACAAACACTTTCAATTATCATTTATTACACATTTGACTGTAAATTTTCTATTTTACAAAATTGACTATAAATTATTTAAAATTAACTCACATAACTTATCTAAATTTTAAAATGATCTTAACTATTATTGCATAAAAGTCCTTACAAAATTAATAATCAATTTCCAGTATAATTTTATTTAGAAAAGAAAAAAAACAACAGAAGCTGCAATTGTAATTTTATATGCCCTAAATAACTAAATCATTAAAAGTATAGCTTTACAAAATTTTATAGACTAGAATTACTGTGAAATTTTAAAAAGAGACATTAAAATATTAAAGTAATGATAAAGTATGTGTGAAGAAAAATATTTACTAAAATTAATCAAATAAAAGCAAATTACCACCATATAAAAGAAAATAAAAGAAAATTTCCACCATATAAAAGAAAAATAAAAGAAGTTTCCACCATATAAAAGAAAATAAAATAAAATAAAAGAAAATTTCCACCATATAAAAGAAAATCACGAAGCTCCAATTTTTTATTATTACTATTTATTATTATTATTATTATTATTATTATTATTGTTATTATTATTATTATTATTATTATTATTATTATTATTATTATTATTATTATTATTATTATTATTATTATATATACTAGTAAATGGCAGTTCATTTCAAAACTAACTAGCTATGAGAAATCAAACATCCAGTATGGTTATGTTTGCCTTTGTTCTATATGCTCTCCTGGTACATTGCTCTCTAGCTGAATTCCAATTTCCTCTTTATGGACATGAAAGCTCACGGTACGTATTGTAATCATTTTCGTCACTTGTATCTTTCTTATTCTTGATCTGCATCTGATCATGTTTGATGTTGAGGTTTAGATTGTGTAAAACGGTTCCTGCTTCATCCCTTCACCAATCTTGCATTGTTTTTTCCCTGATAAACTGATTACTAGTTGAACATACACTACACTTGGTTTTGTTGAAGGCGATATCTAGCGATCTTGAAAATCGGAGTCCACGAAGGAAAAGATTTTCATCTCATGTTGGACACTGGTAGTTCTTTGACATGGATTCAGTGTGGTGGACGTCATGCTAAACCGGTATAAATGTAGCATGCACTTTTAATTAATTACATTCATATATCTCGATCTATACATTACTTCGTATTAATTATAGGGTAAATATCATATGATACCCCTACTGGGACACCTTTTTTCATCCCTATCCATCTTAGTCCTAGAATTACATCCAGGTCCACGATCTGTTTTTTTTTCTTTTGTTACTTTTTTTATTTTTAATAATTTAGGACTTATATATAATTTTGGCAGGGGTTTGTTTTTAAATATTTTTTAGAACATCTTGAAATATTGTAAAATTATGTGGGTTCGATTTTTAAAGATATAGTGTTAATTGGGTAAAAAGGAAAATATTTGGGTTAAAAGTGTAATAAACAAAAGTTCAAATTGTTTGGTCAACAAAAAATCTGATAATTGACCAAGGGTAAAAAAATACTTTCAATGAATACGTTTGCGAAAAGTCAAGTTCGTGGATTCAGATGTAATTAATATCATCTAACAAGTCTAGTGGATGCAAAATCCGGACTAAAGGGGGCTAGATGTAATTAAAAGCTCTAAGAGGGATACCATATGTAATTGACCCTTAATTATATCTATTTCTGAAGTTTGTTCTGGTTGATTCTTAATTAGGCACCTAGTCCACCCTATGTACCTACCAACAATTTCCTAGCCAAAAGTGATCCAGAATGCCCAAGTCATTCCCCTCATGCGCCTGCAACTCAACCTTGTGATTACGCAATGCATTACGCAGACGGAAGTTCAAGTATTGGTATTATGGCCAAGGACATTATTCACCTTCATGGCCATGGTTCTACCTCTAACACCACACTAATTTTCGGGTAATGACTTCATGTACTTTAATTTCTCCTTTAGATATACCATAATAATCTCCTTCCAAGTCCCCTAGGCAACTTTGGCAGGAAATTAAAATACTAACATTCTGATGGGTTTCATTCAGGTGTGGATATTTTCAAGGACCTCATGCACATGAAAGACTCGATTTTGATGGCTTTCTTGACCTAGGCAGATCTGGAAATGGCTTTATATCACAACTAAAGGCTCACACCAACAACATTTTTGGACATTGCTTGGGCACAGCCACCCCAAGAGCATATTCAGGATACATATTTTTTGGTTCTGAAAGAGCTTCTCAATCATCAAATAGTTATACTTGGTTACCGATGCAACAATCGTAAGAATCACCGATTAATTCCTCGTTTACTTTCAGATGCCGAGTATATTTCTTCTTGCACTGACCAACTATATATGTTTTTTCTTATCTTTTCTTTAAAAGGGCAATTGGCCACTATGTTATTGGGCCAGCAACACTTTTTATTGAGGGGGCACAACATAGAATAAATCTCCCTTCAATATTCTTGGACACTGGAAGTAGTCATACACGCTTCAATAGTCATACTTACACATACATTATTGATACGGTAAGGAGTTACAGTAAACCTCATTTATCTTTGTCTTAAGAAGACCAACTGATCCAAGAATTGGCAACTTGTTTTAGATCAACTCGAATCTGCGACGGAGTGGCGCCCCCTTACATTCAACACCTGGTGCACCTGGATCAATTCTTCCTGTCTGTTGGAAAGGGCAAGCACATCATGCAACCGACCTGTCGCAATACTTTCACTACTTTAATCCCATAATAATTCACTTCATGGGAAACAGCATCATAAAATTGGAACCGATACATTATCTAATTGCGGTGGGTCTATTGCTCTTTATATCTTCCGTGTCAAACCGAAAACTTTGCCTATAATAATCTCATCTTTTCAGGTTACGGGCAAAATATGCTTGAGGATACTGGAAACTCGTGGTTCACACGCTTTAAACCTGCTAGGACGTAAGACTTAATTCAGAAACTAAAGTTGAGTTCATTAGCGTATCAGTAAGAAGATAATATTTTCAATTTCTTAACGATTTGCATGTCGTGTGTGTGCAGCTACTTCTATGGTAAATAAGTTGGTGATATATGATAATCAAAGGAGCAGAGTTGGATGGAGTACTAGTTCTATTGACTGCCTACACACGCATAGGCCTAGGTGCTTTTCTGCTTCTTTACCTTATCTCTTGACATATTTATTTCCATAAAAGTTAGTACTAGTTTTTAGGCATTTGTTTGTGGAACTTTTCTTGACAACTTCTGTTCTGTTTATCTGTTTCTACAGTACTGTAAGTGATCTTGAGGCTCGTATTCTCAAGTCTGTTTCGACCAATGCAAGTAGTAATGCAGTACATGAAGCAACACATGACTAGGATGGATAGTGAATTGATTTTAAGGATGTGAACAATATCTTTCTTTGAACAACATGTTTGCCTCTGCTGCATTTCTGCTCTCACTTCATGCAAAGAGCATGTCCATTTGTAACAGAACAAGTGCAACACAATATTAAATGACTGCTGATACAGTACGGGATTCAGGCCGTGCCTAAACCGTGTTTTTTAGTAATCTAGTAAGGTGTTAGTTGTTGGTTTATCTTTTATATTAGTGGCTTACAACACTGACAGACAGACAGACCGTGAAAAGAAGGGGAATAGATATGGAGAGAGGGGACAATTATTGTGGAGAAAATCTATCCTTGGAATACATGAAAGATGAGCGAGCATATAACCGAACCCAGCAGAACATTGCGTAAAACTAAAGATGGTACTACTAAAACGCAGCACTACATAACCTAATTCATATACAGTTTCATCAAAACTCAAAAGCAATAACTATAGTACAACACAAGCAACAATATCTGATTTACAGTTTGAAATGAATTGAAAATACATATGAACTCTCTACCCAATAGGTAAGGTCCCCCTGTGCCTTGACGAACCAACGCCACTACAATGGACCCAAGTGTGCCTGCAAAACAATTAAGGTAATTAATTCTCAGGCAAGGAAAATACAAAATATCTTAAGGATGAAAATTCCAGACTTAAAAATCTCAACGGACAATTCCATGCAATCTGAACTGCTGTAATACCTAACACTCAGAAATATATACAAGCACACATGACATGCACCTTTAAACAGGTGTCTTGACTCTTGACCCTAAGGGCTAAGAGAGTAAGGGTACTAACATTTCATCTAGATTTTCTAGTTCGAGACACTAAACTCAAAAGAATACCCCCGTGAAAATGTGCTGATGGATTAATATTCATGTAAACTGATGCTGCAGCAGCTCCAGAGCTACCAACCATTTGGGAATCAAGTGCACTTGATGTTCTATTTGGAAAGCCCTTTCAGTCCTCAGGCTGATCAAGGAGCTTCTTATCTCAAGAAATGCTCGGTTCACGTGTCAGTGATTTATCCGGGCGAGATGCAGACAACCAAGATGAAAGTATATACCGGTGTATTTTCATCCATAATTGATGCTAATGAAGGACCAGTGATCATTAAGCTTGTTGATGTTATGCGGGAAGTGGAATGCCGAGGGGCTGTTTTGCCTGATGATATGTTGGAAGCGACGAAATCGACTGGGCTACAAACAAATTGAACGATTTTCAATTGGCTTATGTGAATGTTTTTCGTTATATATGTTTATGGACTATAGAAATTCAACTCTCCCAAAATTTTAAGCTGTTGGAGAGGAATGAAATCTAGTGATTTATATTAATTATCCAACATTCGACCGTACTCGTGGTCGATCGAGTGGAAATTTAATATGGGTCGGAGTTTGTCTCCGAGGAGATTCAAACCGAGGTGGGCGTGAGCCAGATGCCTCTGATAGATTGATACCATGATCTAAATTCAATTCTCCCAAAATCTTAAGTTGTTGGGGAGAAACGGAATCTAGTCATTTATATTAATTCTCCAACACTATATATAGTAATGTTTCAGGGTTCGGCTTGGCCATTGGGATTTTTGATGAGATACTGTTCCATGATGTGAAATAGGATGCTGGCTCACCCCTCGTTCTTGTTCAAAGTTGGAACAGAGGTTAATTAGCTTGCTTAAAATTCTTATTTATTTAAAGTAATATAATAAGCATGTTGATTCAATCAATTGATTGACCTACCAATCAATTTTAATCCGTGGATCTTGGTTATCCAATTTTAATCTGGTGCGTACATGTGTCATTAGTTAATTAAAAGATGTAGGGTTCGAATCCTGTTGGCGTGATTTTTCTCCATTATTTTTATTATTATTTTTATTGAAGGTGTTTGGTTCGAATCTTGTTGGCGTGATTTTTCTCTATTATTTGTATCATTATTTTAGTTGAAGGTGATGGGTTCGAATCTTATTGACGTAATTTTTTTATTTTTTATTTATTCTCTTCTTAAATTTTTATTTTTTAACATAAAGTTGTATGACGTATTATACTTAATTTTAAAATATAACCATGATATGTTCTTATAAAAAAAGATATACTTCCTCCGTTCAATAATAAATGTAACACTTGATTTTGTTGACTTTTTCGATGATCATTTTGACCTTAAATTATTCTTAAATCATACGATAAAAATAACTAAAAACATCATATTATGAAACTAGAATGTTTATATGAAGCACTTGACAATATATTCAACTGATGAAAAATACCAATTAACATGCAAAAAAGATACATTGCAGATTTTGAAGTTGAATGTTTCCAAAGTTTAGAGATGTATCCGATGGTTCTTAACTCATCGGAAGAATAATTTTTGTATGTCTAATATAGTTCAATTCAAAACTATTAATTGCATAACTACAAAAATTATATACATTTAAAGCACACCATTTATATTAAGTTTAATTACTCAATTAGTTATCCAAGGGAAAAGAAAAGAAATTGAGGAAAATCAAATCCCTTTGGAAAATGTTGGAGGAAAATCTATATTGTCCTTATTTTTCTACCGTTTGGCATCTCATTCTTATTTTCCTGGAAAATAAATTGGTAGTTATATTTTTTTTATCTTTCATCTTTTAAAATTGGTATGGTAACTATATATTTGAGTCTACTCACTCAGCCAAGACAAACAATTATTATCAATAAATTAAAATATTAATTTTCGTCTATAAAATTTACTTCCTCCGGAAACTTTAGAGTTTTCCATTTTATTTTTGTTGACTTTTTTTATATACAATTTGACCTCAAATTAATCATAATTGATTAGGAAAATATTATTTTTAAAAGTTATATTATACAAATATAAGAAGTATACTATCATAATATAATTTTAAAAATTATTTTTTTCGCAACGAGTTATTGTAAATTTGAGGTCAAATTGGACATCGAAAAGTCAACAAAAATAAAGTGCGATAATATAAAGTTTCCGGAGTCAATAGTAAGTTTCTACTACACTATACACTAACTCAAGAATCATACTATACACTAACTCAAGAATATGAGAACATAATATTTTTTTCTCAAATTAGTAATTGATAATATGAAATTAGTAATCGATAATGTTCATATATAACTAAGGGTTAATAAAAAAATTACCAGAACAAACGAAGATGTATATGTATATAATGTTGGTGGAGATGTAATTCATTAATTAAGAAATTAATTTTGGAGGGAAGACGAAATTCTAAAAATTTTCATCAAAGTCTCTAATAAATCTTAGATAGGGAGATGAAAATTTTGTGAAGAAAATTTTGTTTTATGCAGTACATGGAAATGGACGTGAAGATTTTGATCGAGATGGAATATGAAGATAAATATTGAAGATTCTGTGGATTCTGTTTTGATTTTATTTCCCTCATTTTCCCAAGTTTTCCAGAGTAACTAGTTTTCATATTAAATTTCCCTTAAAACAAACATCAAAAAATTAGGTTTTCCTTTATTTTCTTTTCTTTTCCCTTGGAATTACTCAAACCATGCAAGGCGTAAGTTTAATTACTCAATTAGTTATTTTTTTATTACGTTTGAAGTCATTATGTGAAAATTATATATTTACTCCATTTATTTCAATATATTATTTAATAAAATAATAATGTTTTACAATATATATATGGTTGTGTTTCCAATAGAAATTGTGTTAATACGTACATAGGGTAAATTGCACTTTTGGTCCAACATGTCAAAGTTCACTTCGCTTTTGGTCCACCAAAATTGATATACAGTCCTCGAATGCTGACATGGCATGTTAATCCGTATTAGAGCGTTATAGAGCTCCGCGATTTTGGTCCGTTTAGTCCACGATTTTGTTCATGTAGTCCACCTGGTTCATGATGTGGCGAATTGAGAGAGGACGAACTAATAAACTATATTAGAGCATGGATTGGAAAGAATAAACAAAGCGAGATCGCGGACTGGACCGGTTTGGAGGGAGTTTTTCCCTTGTCAAATGAGCCTGCAGTTGATCGTGCATAATATACAAATTGAAGCTCTGTTTAACAGAGCTTATTAAGCGTTGTACAGGGATAATTAAGCTCTGCAAAATAGAGCTTCATTAAGATTTGTTTTACATAGCTTAGTAACTAGGCCTGTAATCGAATCGAGCTTTTTTCGAGCAGTTCGAGCTCGACTCGAAAAAAGCTCGACTCGAAGTTCGAAAATTCGAGCTTGAACTCGAATTCGATCATAATTTATAGTTCGATATACTAAACGAGTCGAGTTCGAATTTGTGTAAACTCGGCTCGTGAGCTCACAAATTCGAACTCGACTCGACTCGTGAACTCGACTCCAACTCTGATTCGGACTCATATAATTTGTGTAAACTCTGATTTGTGTAAACTCGGCTCGTGAGCTCACAAATCAGAGTTGGAGTGTGTATATGTGTTTTGTGTGTGACTTGGCATGCTTCAGCTTAGTTGGAGGCGAATTATACGTGTATACGGCGCTCTGGCCACGTGTACGACGAATTTTACGCTGATAGAGGACCAAATTCGCACTAGTGCGGACCAAAAGTGCAAGGGGACTAAGACATGGATCAAAATTACCCCTATTACATATAATTAGTGGTGATTATGGTGTACGTTTTGATTGTAAATTAATTGGAGAATTTTCATTGAGTGAGCTGGCCGGATCATTGGCTTGAATTGTATGCTGCAGATCTTTTGGTGCATGGGGCATTGTTGTTGATATTGCTTTGGTTGGGATGTTGGCAGTTGGCACCATACGTCCTTAAAGGTAAACAATCTGTATCTAGTGGAGCTCTTCCCAGCAGGTAATTATAATATTATGAAATTAAAAATAATAATACTATATTCGGTAATACAAAAATACAATTATTCAAAAATTAAATTTCATAATTGGTATATTTTATAATTGGTATTTCATAATTGAATTTTGAATGTTTTAAATTTTATAATATTTCAATATAATTTACTAATAGTGAAATATATGAAAAATAAATAATAATAATAAAATTAAAAGGAAAGTAAAAGATAATAAATTAAACAAAGAAAAAAATTTGGAAATATCTACAATTCAATTCCAAGTTATTTCAAGATGAAGAAGAAAAGAGAAAAAGAAGAATAAATTAAAAACATAAAAAGAAAAGAAAAAAAAGCATCTTACACGTTTTGCTGGGAGATGCACAAACTCCACTTCCACCAAACTGGAATGTAGTACAAGGTTTGGCCACCAAACTACCGTTGCACATGGTGATGAAACTAGATCGATGTTTTTTGTATACTAAAAAGTCTCTACCCCAAGAGTTCTTTTATATACTAAAATTGCAGGAATGGTTTCAACTTTAATTTTTTGTCGTAAAAAAAGAAGTCTCCCATTTTCATTTTCGGAAAGTGGACCATCAACTTTAATTAACAAATATACTTGCGACACACTCATATTTATAAAATTACCAACCAACTACTTTTCTTTATTAATTATTATTTACTCTTTATACATTCATATAATAACCACTATCAATTATTTATTCATATTTTATTCATTTTTCAGTTTCAAGTTGGTAATTGTGGTTGTAGGCTAGGAAGCACGGAAACGGAAGCGGAAACGGAAACGAGATGGATACGTGGACACGTCAAAGTTCAAAAAAGTAGGAAGCGGGAACATATAGGAAACGTTTAATTTTTATATATTTAAATATATAGTTAATATGTAAAGTTATTTTTTAAACTTATAATGAATGCTTGAATACTAAATAACAAAATAAATAGATATTTGAATAAATAAATTAGTCAAATCAAACAAGAAACAACAAAATAAGTTGAAATATGAATGTATATAAGTAATTAACAAAATTTACTTACTCACATACATTAGACAACATATAACACATATTAAAGACAAAACTAATTAAATAAAAATAATTTAAATGACCAAAGAGTTAATTCATAAGTTTCCGACAAGGAAACGCAGAGGAAACGTTTCCTTAACGCCGAGTCATTTGAAGTTTCCGTACTTCATAGGTTGTAGGTGGTAGTCCGGTTTGGTTCTCTCCAGGTGGTTTATGAGTTTTTCCTTTCTTAGTTAATCCGTTAAAATCGGTTTGTAAGATACCTGTCCGTTCTGGAACGTTGCGACTGTTATTTTTCTAGGAATCTGGATATCATCGTATTTTATCCTTCCTTATTTCTCTGATCGCCGTGTTTGGCATCGTCATTCGTATTTTCTTCTTCGTTGGCTCTCTCATTGTAGCGGCTCGCTGAAACGTGGTCTTATATTTCATTCCTTCATCAACTCTTGCACTTTAATCTGGTCGGTTTATCAATTCGTTAGCGTCAGATTATCTTCACGGAGATATTCAAAAGGTATGTTGTTTATCTCTTTTAGATTTCACCATTGTTTTTCAATTAATTCATCAACTCATTATTTGCACATTGATTTTGTTTTTCCGCAGGTTTCTATTAACTTTTCTTCAATTATCTGTCATTGAAAGTTATCATAGTCATGTTGATTTCTACCATGGATGCTTCTCACCACAATAGTAAAATACCTGACCTTCCTTTTGTTTTGGTTCAATTTTGTCACAACGTTTCATTTATATTCTGAATTATGCATACCTTCAATTTGTTCTTTTTCACTCACCAAAATTGATGTAAGCATGCCGTGGTTAGTAATAATTTGGTGCCGTCAGTCATCATTTGAATCCAAAAAACTGCGTTAGAAAATATCATTATAATTAAAGGTTTTCTCTTATGAAAGTGAAGTGAAGATGTAATCATTTACGGATGTTTTGAATCATGATAACATCATACTCCCTCAGTCCCAGAACAGTTGCACCATTTTGCCATTTTGAGCGTTCCGTTAGAGTTGCCCCATTTCATTTATTTGTCATATTTGGATATAGTTATAATAATTTTATATTCCATCAACACATTTTTGTGGCCACAAATCCTCCATAAAGTAAAAGAAACACCCACTATCAATATAACTCAATATTTAAATCTTCTCCTTATTTTCTGTGTCCAAAAACAAATAGTGCAACTGCTCTGGGACGGAGGTAGTATTTTGAAATTGGATTTCCAGTGATTTTTTTTTCTCACTTTGGTGAAGTCCCATGATTTCATTTTAAATATTGTATATATGCCTCCAACTAACTGTGGATTTTTTTGAATTGATGATCCATTTTAATCCATGCAAATCATCAATGTCAAAATGAAACTAATTTTAAAGGGATAATCATTATTATTATTATTTCTGCAAATTTA
Source organism: Plantago ovata (assembly GCA_028274465.1). Taxonomy (NCBI): domain Eukaryota; kingdom Viridiplantae; phylum Streptophyta; class Magnoliopsida; order Lamiales; family Plantaginaceae; genus Plantago; species Plantago ovata. Next base: position 47,229,682 of record CM051455.1, on the reverse strand, counting down.
TGTACGGTTCTTACATGTAAATTCATAATGAATTCTACGCTCTGCATATTTCAATTAAATTTTTTTGCAATCACTAATTGTGATCTTAAATTACTCACCAATCTGGTTCTAAGCATGCCTTGGATAGTAATAATTTGGTTTGATTGTTCGTGTTTGAATTCAAAAATATGGGTTCAATAATATGTTCATTATTAAGGTTTCTCTCTTTTGAAGAAGGTGCAGTGAATATTTAATTACTCCCTCCGTTCCACCGTAAGTTATCGAGTTTGATTTTTTTCGGTCAATAGTGTTCAACTTTGACTTCTGATTACTTTTAAACTATAATGATAAAGTATTTGACGAAATCATATTATGAAAATATAGAACTTAAATTTTCATAATATAATTTTATTAAATATTTTATCATTATAGTTTAAGAGTAATCGGGTGTCAAAGTTGAAAATCGTTGACCGAAAAAAGTCAAACTGAGTAATTTCTACCGGGACGGGGAGTATATGGTGATGATTCAAGCATGACCATAAACATATACTTCGTATATTTTTCAAGTTAGATTCATTTTTTGTTTCTTAACTTTTGTTCAAATCAGAGAATTGTTTTTAAAAACAAAACAATATGCCAACATTCCCTTAGTCATTAATTTAACCATTCCTCAACTGTTCTATTCTTTTTATTTTTTGGTATATAATAAACATATAAATGAAGTTCTTGTTTAAATTGGTAGATGTGCTTGTTCGCAAAAATATGAAGAGGAGAGAGACCATAGTGATACTGCTATGAGGGAATCTATTATTGAACTTCTAGGTGGGCCCAACCTTGAGCTATCGAATAGGATTCAAATTAAAATAGACCATCTCCAACCCACAAACTCTAGTTTACACCACGTCAACATTCCACTCACATCTAACTCTATGATACTCTTCATCTCCAACCCTCATACTCTATCTTACCCAATCTTTCTATTTTCTTTCACATTTCTTTTTAAACTACTTTATTTCTTTTTACATTTCTTTCAAACCTTCACATTTTATTTAATGCAAATTTTGCTAATTAATTAAAATATCATAAAATTAAAATTAAAAAAATACTATACTCGATAATATAAAAATATAAGGCAATTGGTATTTGAATATATGAATATATGAAAACATAAATAAATATATTACAAAAGAAAAAAAACAAACTGAAACTAAAATACAAGTTAATAAAATAAAAGGTACTTAATGGGAAAACTCATACACAAGGACATATATTGCATCTGGACTAAAACAATGAAAAGGAAAAATTAAAGTGAAGAAATGATAAAATAATACTACAAACGCGTATGCTATTAGCATATAGCATACTCATATGCTCACCAAACTTGTCCAAACTTGGATGGAGCATGTTTGCTGAGCAAACGTTTTAGCAAACTCCACCATCCTTGGGATGGAGTTGGTCTAAGGAATAATCTTTGAGAGAGATAGTGAGTAAACTATGGCCAAATGTTTGTTACCTCAAATGTGTCAAGCATGGGAAGTTTTCAACTTTCGGTGAGATGGTTGCAGAAATTATGGAGTTTGCTTGTTTCATGGACTTGGAATCGGCACCCAAGCAACTAGAAGTTTTTGTTGAAATGGAAGATCCATCTGTAGTTTTGAATAACGAGAATCTGGCAGAATCTATTGGTGCCTTGAGAAAATGATGTTCTTTTCCTGTACTTGAGGATAGTTTGGGGGCAATCTATGAGGTCATGAAGGCAAGAAGTGGAGTTCGCCTTTTGGTATGTTTTGTGAAGCCTGGTACTTTTGATGGGTTATTTGAAGAAGCTATGAAAATGGTGCACCTCCCAAGATAATTAGAACTACGAAATTGCAACACACATGAAGAAATCTTCTGTTCTGATTTTGTAAATCCAGTCTCTTAGAACACTAATTTAATGGTTCGTGACAACACCAAATATGATGCACATGAATCCGTGTTTTTTGTCCATCGCTATATTGTAGGAACATATGCCTTGTTTTCAGAACGTAATACATTATAAATATGGGCGCGCTAAGCGCGGTGTTCCAATTCTAGTCATTTAAATAATATACAAGTTTCATCATCAGAAATGTTCTTGGACATAGAGCAGTAGAACTCCAACTATAAGGCTTCACATCTTGAACTGTACCTAACCAACCCAAGCCATGGCGGATTCACCCGCCATGGCTTGAGATTGAGCAACCGGTGGCTCAGTCGACGAAATTGGAGCCGGGGACGGGAAACTGGAGGTACGGCAGTTTGGGTGACTAGGTTTAAGACCATTGAAGAATTTGATGATGAATGAAAGCTTTTGGCAGAGACAGAGACAGTTCGAATTTTTGAGTTTGTACATACCAATTGAATGGAAAATAAAAGAAAATTACCACCATACAAAAGAAAATAAAATAAAATTTTCTTTTTTATGGTGGTAATTTTCTTTTATTTGCTTAACTTTAATAAATATTTTTCTTCACACATGTAATGTATAGCTCTCTATCTATATATACACTAGTACATGGCAGTTCATTTCAAAACGAACTACCTATGAGAAATCCAACACCCATTATGTTTTCCTTTGTTCTATATGCTCTCCTGGTACATTGCTCTGTAGCTCATTCCAATTACCTCTTTATGGATATGAAAACGCATGGTACGTATTATAATCCTTTTCATCATTTTTATCTTTCTTCTTCTTGTTCTGCATCTGATCTCGCATGTTTGATGTTGAGGTTTATATTGTGTAAAACGGCTCCTGCTTCATCAATCGTGCATTGTTTTCCCTGATAATCTAATTACTAGTTGAACATACACTGCTTTGGTTCTGTTGAAGGCGGTATATAACTATCTTGAACATCGGAGTCCTCGAAGGAAAAGATTTTCATCTCCTGTTGGACACTGGTAGTTCTTTGACATGGATTCAGTGTGTTGGACATCATGCTAAACCGGTATAAACGTAGCATGCAATTTTAATTACATTCATATATCTAATTATCTATACATTATTATATCTATTGCTGAAGCTTGTCCTGGTTGATTCATAGGCACCTAGTCCACCCTACGTACCTTTCAACAATTTCGTACCCAAAAGTGATCCAGATTGCCCGAGTTATTCCCCTCATGCGCCTGCAACTCAACCTTGTGATTACGCAATGCATTACCAAGACGGAAGTTTGAGTACTGGTTATGTGGCCAAGGACATTATTCACCTTCATGGCAATGGTTCTACCTTTAACACCACACTAATTTTCGGGTAATGACTTCATATACTTTCACCTTTGATGAATCATAATGATCTCCTTCTAAGTCCCCTAGGAAATTAAAATACTAACATTTTGATGGTCCATTCAGGTGTGGAGATTTTGAAGGACCTCATGTAGGTGGAAGACTCGATTTTGATGGTGTGCTTGGCCTAGGCAGATCTGGACATGGCTTTATATCACAACTAAAGGCTCACACCAACATGTTTGGACATTGCCTGGGCATACTCGCCCAAGGAGCATATTCAGGATACATATTTTTTGGTTTTGAAAAAGCTTCTGAATCATCAAATAGTTATACTTGGTTACCGATGCAACAATCGTAAGAATCACCGATTAATTCCTCGTTTATTACTTTCAGATGCGGAGTTTATTTCCTCTTGCACTCACCAGTTATCTGTTTTTTCTTATCATTGTTATAAAAGGGCACTCGGCTTCTATGCTATTGGGCCAGCTACACTTAGCATTGAGGGGGCACAACATGGAACAAATCTCTCTTCACTAGTCTTGGACACTGGAAGTACTTATACACACTTCAATAGTCATACTTACACATACATTATAAATACGGTAAGGGGTTACAGTAAACCTCATTTAACTTTTTCTTAAGAAGACTAACTGATACAAGAAATGTGTTTTAGATCAAGTTGAATCTGCAACGGAGTGGCGCCCCCTTACATTTAACACATGACGAACCTAGATCAGTTCTTCCTGTCTGCTGGAAAGGGCAAGCACATCATGCAACCGGCCCGTGGCACTACTTGCACTACTTTAATCCCATAATACTTCACTTCACGGGAAACAGAATCATTAAATTGGAACCGATAGATTATCTAATTGGAAGCACGGTGCGTCCATTGCTCTTTATATCTTCCATGTTAAACCAAAAACTTTGCTTATAAAAACCTCATATTTTCAGGTTACGGGCAACATATGCTTGGGGATACTGGAAAGTAGTGGATCTCACGCTATAAACGTGCTAGGAGGTAAGACTTGATTCAGAAACTAAAGTTGAGTTCATTAGCGTATTAGTATGAAGATAATAGTAATTTTTTCATTTTCTTAACGAGTTGCATGCCATGTGCGCAGCAACTTCTATGGTAAATAAGTTGGTGATATATGATAACCAAAGGAGCATAGTTGGATGGGGTGCAAGTTATATTGATTGCCTACACACGCATAGGCCTAGGTGCTTTATTGCTTCTTTACCTTATCTCTTTACAAATTTATTTCCATAAAAGTTACTAGTACTAGTTTTTACTTTTTAGGCATTTGTTTGTGGAACTTTTCTCAACATCTTCTATTCTGTTTATCTGTTTCTACAGTACTGCAAGTGATCCTGAGGCTCGTATTCTCAATTCTGTTTCGACCAATGCAAGCAGTGATGCAGTACATGGAGCAACACATGACTAAGATGGACGGTGAATTGAATCTAAGGATGTGATGTGAACAATATCTTTCTTTGTACAACATGTTTGCCTCAACAGCTTGCCTCTACTGCATTTCTGCTTTCCCTTCATGCAAAGAGCATGTCGATTTGTAACAGAATAAGTGGAACACAACAACAATAAATTACTGTTGATACGGGGATTTAGTCCGTGCCTAAACCGTGTTTTTTAGTAATCTAGTAAGGTGTTAGTAGCTCGTTTATCCTTTATATTAGTGGCTTACAACACTGACACAGACGGGGAAAAGAAGGGGAAAGGAAATTGTTGTGGAAAAAATATATCCTTGCAATACATGCAAAAGATGAGGGAGCATATAACCAAACCCAGCAGAACATTGCGTAAAACTAAAGATGGTACTACTAAAACGCATTACTACATAACCTAATTCATATACAGTTTCATCAAACTCAAAAGCAATAACTATAGTACAACACAAACAACAAGATCTGATTTACAGTTTGAAATTAATTGAAAAAACTACATTATACATGAACTCTCTGGCCAATAGGTAAAAGGTCCCCCTGTGCCCCGACGAACCAACGCCACTACATTGGACCCAAGTGTGCCTGTAAAACCATTAAGGTAATTAATTCTCAGGCAAGGAAAATACAAATATCTTCAAGGCTGAAAATTCCAGATTTAAAAATCTCAACGGATAATTCCATTTAATGAACTGCTGCAATACCTAAAACTCGGAATACAAGCACACATGACATGCACCTTTAAACAGGTGTCTTGACCCTAAGGGCTAAGGCTGATTGACAAAGTACTAACATTTTGATCTACAATTTCTAGTCGGAGACACTAAGCTCAAGAGAATACTCCCGTTAGAGAAACAACGAACTAACTAACTGACTAACTAAGCATATGTCTCAAACAAAAGATGCAGTTGAAAATGATGATAAATGCAGTTCTTGACAAACCTGCACCATCTCCATCAACTTTGGGAAGTGCTCTAGGACTTCACTGAGTTTGGCTTTGTCATTCAGAAGAGCCTGCAGTTAAAATAACACAATTAAGGATGAAAACACTGCACAGAAACAACAAGACAGAGAGATTGGGAATTATACTACCTGAATAGCTTCAGGGGATCTTAAATGCTCTAGCAGAGCTGTATGCTGTTGTTGCTGGGAGGTGCCAATGCCTAATGGGTTCGGGTTCACTTGAGAAGCATTATCCTGCTGTGGAGATTGATAGTAGACACTATGGGTAGGGGGGACAACATGCGGCTGCTGAGCTTGCATATGCAAGGAACTATGAGCTAATGAAAATCCCTGATCCGACACGGGGGAAGCTGGAACAGGTGGTCTAAGATGCTGAGGTGGACGAATTTGCTGTGGCTGCATAGGCTGAAATTGGTTAACCGGTGGCATGATGGAAATATTTTGTGAGACAGAAGATATGTTATCTCCATGATGGGGAACTAAACTGTTTCCATAGAAATTGACAGAACCAGGCCTGAAAAATGGTTGCATGAAAGGAGTTGGGGGATAAGAAGTTAGCATCGTGCCCGATGCTGTTAGGTTGTTATCAAATGACAATGCTGCAGAGGTTTGCTGAAGCTCAGTTTGAAAATACTGCAAAGATTGACTTGTTGAATTCTGTACAGACGTCAATGGGGAAGAATTGGTGGAATAAGGTGGTGGTGTAGGAGGAAGTGGCGGAGGAGGTCTTGATCGACCGGGAGAAGAGTGAGATGTCCTTCCAAGTGATGAAGTACTTGCCCCCACTGACATGTACTCCGGGCGAACCTGCAATAAAGGAAGAAAATGAGTAACTACATTCATGCGAATAATGAAGTGAAGAATGCATGAACTCCTGTGTTAGATGCAACTTGCACCAAACGTTGGATTACAATCGTTTATGTTTCAAAAACTGTCTCTCCTTTCTTATTTAGAATATTTTGGCACAAAAGAGAGAAAAAGGAAAGGAACAAAAGAAGATTTTTTTTCCAACACTGAAATGGAGAATTTTCTGGAATAAAAAAAAAAATCATGGGAGAGTTGGTGCGAGTTATTACTAAGCAGGGTTTTTATGCTATCATCCCAAACAACATATTGAAGGTGATACACAGATAGATCTTCTCTTACATTGAAGCCTTGATGGAACTGTGACTGTGGATCAGCTGCAGACCTAAACAGCAATTGGGAATCCATGATCTGTTGAGGGGGTGGCATTGGAGGCAAAGGAGGCTGATTTGAAGGAAATTTCTGATCATGGAAACTCTGTGACCCAATTTGTTGATGATTTGCTTTGGGGTATGAGTTAGGTGGCCTTCTTGAATCATTCAGAAAATGTGCTGATGGATTATTCATGTAAACTGATACTGCAGCAGCTCCAGAGCTACCGACCATTTGGGAATCAATTGCACTTGATGTTCTATTTGGAAAGCCCTTTGAATCCTCAGGCTGATCAGGGAGCTTCTTATCTGAAGAAATGCTCGGTTCTCGTGTCAGTGATTTATCAGGGCGTGATGCAGACATTCGGGATGAAAGTTCCGGTGTGTTTTCATCCATAATTGATGCTAATGGAGTACCTAAGCGAGAATCACTCTCTGTCTCCTCGACAATTGAACGAGAATGTTGGTCAACTGTACCGGGTGCAGGTTGCTGTAAAATATCATCTGATTGCGGAAAGGGTAGTTTATCATCAGGTTCAGCTTCTTCCGCATCAAAAACAATATCAATTCCCTGAAGATCATCATCAAGATCTGGCTTCAGTGGTCGAGATTTGTTTGACGACTTATCTGCATCGCTGTTGTTATCTGGAGCCATCGTTTTCAATTCAGTAACTGATGCTCCAACAACATTATGGCGGTCCCTTTGTCTGGCCATGAATTCGTCCACATGAATGGATGGTGGTCTTCCGCTAGAAGATCCTATTCTTGGGACAGCAATTACATTAGAACTGCTATAAGTACCATCAGCATTTCTTTCTCTTGCAACGTAGTCATCCACATGCATAGAAGGAGGCCGGCTAGTATTTGGCTTACGCTGCCTGAAGTTATCTCGGCGAGTCGGGCCAGAGGGGGTAACCACAGGTACTGAGCCCCGTGAAAATGTGCTTTCAGCAGGTGTATTGTCTCTAGCACGCCTACTTGGCCCCTCCAGTGCAGAAATCTTTCGTTTTGAAGGAAGACCAATCTGTGTCAGTCTCTCACGCAGATTCTCCGGACACTCCCAGGAGAACCTTGCCCCAACTTCATCCAGCGTATGACTTTCAATCTGCTCCATTCTTCTGTTGGTTATTTTATGTATCCTCGAGCAAAATGGAGCAAGTAATGAGATGTAATCAGTTGAGATTTCATCATCCACCTCCATACCAGAGCTCAACAGACGGAATAACAAATTTGCAGTCTCCTTCACCTAGGTAATTTACCATAAAAAAAGAAATTGATTATTATTATTTTATTTATTTTATTTTATTATAAAACTAGACTTTTATTAGTCACGCAAAATTGGAAGGGAGTCGAGAGACAAGTTGTGCTCCCACCCCTTTTTCACTACAAAAACTAAGTTAAGGAAAGGGAACTCATTCGTGATGAGAATTTTCTATAAGATTACAAAAACAAACCTGATAAAATGTAGGGAGAGAGTCAGATGTCACTTGATTGGTCATCTCTGAGCCTAACAAGCTTGTGAGCTCCTCAATGCAGTTCAGGTCTTTTCGAATAACTACTTCAGCAGAATGATCATTCTTCACCCCGAAAAGGAACTTCATCAAAGCAACACTATCTGCATTGATACTGAGAAAACATAATGCATGAGACAAACATGTTATGATAGAAGTGAATCAGCTTTCTGATTCTGAAGGCAACTAAATTCTTGTAGCAATATATAATTAACAGTATGAGCTTTTTGTGACTCTATTATGAGCTCGTCTTGTTTAAGTCTATATGAGAGGAAAAAAGAAATTTTATTTTCTCGTGCGATGACACCGATGGAACACTTTCTCCAAAACAATCAATAGACAAGGAGAATGCTGCCAATAGAATAGAAAGGTCTAACAAACTCTCTACAAAACAACGAATAAGCAACAGAGAATACTTTGAGCAAGAATAGATTGGATGGAGATAAGGTTTTCACCTAGATAATAGGAATTTGATATTGTACTCACTGATTTCTTAATCATAGCATATAGCAATCTAAATACTATAATATCTATGACACAAAGGAACATGACAGACCCAAGCTACCGGTTGGTCTAACTGAATGAATTAAAATGACACTACCAACAGGAGACATTAAGCAAAGGAAAGCAGTGACCAAACTAAATGATTGGATAAATAAACAGGCAAAAACCTCATGAAAATTACCTATTTTCAGTGATGCAAAAGCCTAGAACCCCCGAGGATAACATGCTGATTGCATCAGCAACATGTACCACAGGAATGTCTTTTGAGTTAATAGATCTAATCAAATTGGACCAGCAGCAGAACAGTGGAGACTGTTTACTCCATTCAGACACATCAATGAGACTGCAACTTGTATCACATTCATGTTTGTTTTGAGCTTCAGAATCCTCAGTAATTGAGTACTTGATGTGCTCATAAATTGATAGTAAAGCACTTCGGCCTCCAGCTGAGACCCCCATCTCCTTGAATGCTGAAAGACAAGCGTGCAATTCTCTTCCGACTGGCAGAACCTGTAATTGGAATGAATTAAAGATACAGAATATGGATAAGATAACAATTACATGGTGTAATACAGCAAGCAAGACCAAAATAAAAGAATACATTTGGTTAGGCCCATTTTCAAATTGCCTTTAAAAATGAGAGAAGGCAATTATATAACAGGAACTTGCTACAGTGGGGGGGGGGGGGGAACAACTGAATGATATAGTTACAAATACAATTTCTAAAGGAGCCGTCAAAAAGAACATACCATGCAAAATTGAAGAATATATGACCAGAGAATGGAATATTCTTCAGCTGCAAATGTTTCAGGAATGTTCCTGGAACCATTAAATCTTGTTAAAACAAACACAATTATTTATCCAAGCAATAGTTGAGAAATGAGCCATCATATCTACTAAGCTGGAAATTTCTGACCTTCCATGTGCTCTTGAGTATTGAACTGATGTCCGAGCATCAGCTGTTAATGCGATAGACTTAAATAGAGGTAAGCACCAACTAAGAGGTGAAAATTCATCTTTCAGTGAACTTGTGTTTTCTGAGAACAGCTTCACTTCAGAGTTGATAGCTCCAAGGCATCGCTCAAGCAGATTTTTAAACATCTGAAAGCCCCCCTCTTTCAACAACAGTGGCTGTGGGTAGAATGCAGAGAATGAGATAAAGTATTCATAAGTGTTTAATTCATCTGGGAATGTGTGAAGGAAACAAGAGCAAGTTACACTGTATGTACGTACCTTAGCCAATGGATGCTCCAACATCATGCTAAGAAAATTAAGCAATTGGTGAACCTGGTGAAGCCAATAAAAATTTCCACAGAAAAAATACATAAATGTTAAATAACCCGAGTAACCACAAGGTAATATGGTGAAATGGAACTTTTTCAGCACGAGAATTATTTCGAAACCTTGAATGCATCAGCTTCAGATAATGTTGATGCCTCCAAAAGACTCTGAGAGATCCATGATATGATAGGCCTCAGCAATAGCGAAGCACTATCACTACTTAAGCACGCAATCCGTATTATGAAGACACGTAGCATATCTTGTATGACAGCTGACATCTGTACATGATGAGAATATCAGATAAAATGCCCAAAGAAAAACCAAAATGATGTAAACAAAACATGATACGCCTTTTACTAGAATAACCCTCTGCCGTTTCTTTTTTTTTCTTTTAATTAAGATAACAAAACACCAGTTAAAAGGGAATTTAAGACATACACTTATGGCACAATGGAAAATAATCTCTCCAAGTTTTGCAAGTTGTGGAGCCAATTGAACTAGCAGCTTCTCTGGGTGCCCAGCCCTAAGATACCAATTGATCTGCTTCTCTTTTTGTGAACCTAATAATGTCGGGACCGCCAAGGATCTCAGTGCACTAAGCATCGGTATTCCATTCTTCCAAAGCCAAATACTTCCATCTGGAAATAAATCATTCTTGCAAAGCAGAGCACAAAGAACAACGTCACTTTTCTACCATCAAATCTACTATTGATAAGTACTACAATGATTTCGTTCAAATAGTTGCTACAGAAGACCAATGTAATATCAAGTTTACGTACCAGAAGACAAAATAAACTGCAAATTTCCTTGGGGCCTAATGCCAACACTGAAGTTGTATGAAGACTGTCAAGGAGGAAATGGAAAAGGCCAGGTGTCCAACTGTATATAGGCCAACAGGCTAGTGAAGATGCAAGAAGATGGCTCACGGCTCCATAACCGAGTTCATGATCAGGGCAAGAAAGCAACAGGTCTGCTCCACAGGCTGCTAACTTGGGACTGCAAGGGGAAGAATATACCAACTTCAGCTTGCACTAGCAGTAAATGGTTCTTTAATACAGGATAGACTATGTACTACCTCACTTCACGGTGCAACTGCAAAAGTGCATTCATGAGCTTTGTGTTCCTGTGTTGCTCCTTGGCATCCTGAAACACGACCAAACAAACAAAAAAATGTCAATTCCGAAGCCACGCCGCTGTACATATTGGCTTGCTCATCACAAATCAAACTAACGAAACACAGATACAAACTAACTTGGTGTTCTATATGAGTTATATGACACACAGATATTGCTGTAGTGTCTAATGTTTGGAAAGTACATATAATTTCTACGGTCTCCAAATCCCCATGATTCTCCACTACCAATCATGTTACAAATGAATATATATTTTCATTAACTTTGACGAATAGACCTGTTTATCAGATAGTTCCAGTGGATGTTAAGGACGGAGAGATACTGCATACATTGTGTAACTTCTTGATTGAGAATTTCAGTGTTTTGTATCAAAGGAAATCTTGACTTTCACATAGTACTAACTATTAAGTTCTTAAAATCAGTGACATTAGGGAGTCTAATGTGCCAGAGTGATGTGAAGGTGGAATTGCAAATAGGTGGTGCAGGGTCCGCCAAGTTGATTAGCATTGATTGTATAACTGTACAATGAAATATTAAGGTGTAGTTCTATTTCTCCAAATTAATGTAATAATTATTTACTATTATTATTTTATTTTTAATTATTATTATTATTATTATTATTATTATTATTATTATTATTATTATTATTATTATTATTATTATTATTATTATTATTATTATTATTAAAAATTGTAGATCCAAACCTGTAGTTTCTGCAGCAGATTGACAAGGAGGACCAAAGAAGGAATCAGCAAATCAATAAGATTCTTCTCGCGATTACGTTCCAGTAGCATATCAGAAGTTGAATTGCCTTCTGCTCCCTCATCAATAAGATAATCTGCTTAAGATAAGAAACTTCTTCAGCTTCATAATAAGTAGATACTGTGATGCAATTCAGAGTTCCAGACACAAAATGTTTGCTTCATATGATGACAAAGTAAGATGTAGAGCTGGGGATTTACAAAATAGGGAAGCAAATCAAGTTCTGATATTGCATATCAGGTACATGGTACGAGGCTCAAATTTCAATGGCTCATTTATTCTCTACAAGGCAAGCTCATAAGTTATAACTGGCTTGACTTAATTCACAAGCAGTGGAGTTTCAAAGTCTGTATCTCTCTAATAGTAAGAAAAGAATACTACAGCAATAAACCGAAGCTGAAAGATAGGCTCACATGACCAAGCAGAAATACTTGTGGAAACTCATTTGAACTGTCTGGAAGTATGTGTTTGAGTGGAAGTGCTAGCATAAAATCTTCCAATGTTCAGGTATACGATAAGTCTATTCCCATAATGCATAATCATGCTCTCGCAACACAAATAAACAATATAAAAGAAGATTGAGGGGGGCGGGGGTCTGAAATTTTTTATATTGATTTTCTTTCTAACAAAAGTTAAAATTCGTAGTATACCAAGATAACTCTATTATCACATGTGATCAATAACTCCAATTTTCAGAACGTCAATTATAAGGTGATGGCAATAACTGATACTCCCCCCATCCCATTCATTTCTCCGTTTCCTTTTTTGTCCACTTTCTCTTAATACTTTAGTAAGGGTCCCCCCGCCACTCAAACATCATATAACACTCATTAAAAAACTGTGTAAAAACAAATGTTAGCCTATTCATTGGTACGGAGGGAGTATATGAAAGTGCTACAGATCCACAAGACTGCATAGACACCTACAACCTCCCAAGAAAGATAATTTGCCATTTGCTTACGTTTGTACCAATGAAGTAAAACAACCCACCACCCCCACCCACCCACCAAAAAAAAAAAAACCCTCTATCTTTTTAGTCCCAAATTAAGTACCTTGTACTAATACAACTGAAAGATATCCCAGATAACTGCAGAACAACATAGAAACCTACAGCCTGGCTAAATATAATTTTGGCCCAACAGATCATATCAGATGAACGCAAATTACGAAATCTGTAGTATCAATAAACAGATAAGGGATTATGACATTGCAAGAAAAGAATGGGAGCACTATTAGCAAGTTTACATGAGAGATTGATAAAGAAAAATGTGCTGCAACTGTAGAATAATAATCCAGTTTGGATAAATAAAGCCAAGAATCTAGAATACAGAACTAGCAATATTAGCGTCCTCCAAGGAATCTTTTACCAGTTCATGGTACGTTAGCCAGCATATAATGGAATATATAAAGAAAACTAACCATAAATATTGGAAGACCTTTCGAGCATCAGTTTGCAATTTATCACCATAGCATGGATAACCATTACAGCACCATCATCATATAAAGCAGCAGCAACAACCTTTTATAAAACAGATAAAAATTAGATAGCATCACTCTTTTAAGTTAATAGATGCAGGCATGGAATTGAAAAGGGATATCATACCGAATTATCTGAAATACATGCCAAAATTCGAAAAGCTGTAGTGAGCTGAGCAACAGAGGAATCGCGCAGAATAACTCCAGGAAAATCCTTTTCAGTAATACGCTTCCCAATTAAGTTATCAATAACGTTACCATCAGGACCACTGGAAGAATCTCCAACAACATTGTCAACATCCATCATGTCAGAGGATATCACACTGTTTGAAGCCATGTGAGCATCTCCTCCAGAAGCCAGCACAGCAACATATCGTAAGAGCCCAGTAGCACCATTCCGATGGTAAACAACACTAGCATCTACCCATTGTAAAAGCCGTGCAGGAGCATCTTTCTTAGTGGAACCTGGGGAGGATGAATGTAAAGCCAGATGAAGTTCCTTAGCATGGTCTATCCAAGACGCCAGAGAAGTTGCGGTTGAATCAGTAACAACAACTTCAAAAATCTCGGCGGCTGAGTGAAAGATTGCAAGATCTAATGGTGATACTCCTGTAATTCAAGAACTGTCTACTTCAGAATACGATGTCAAACATGAAATGGGAAACAAAATGAAGAATGAAACTTCAACACTAAAATACCAGTTGAGGAAGCCGGATCAAGTTCCCTCCCAGAATGTAAAGCAGTCATTAAAACTGCAAGAGCCTGCAGCAGATATGGAACCAATAATTCCTCACAATTAAAGAAAAACTACTCAAGTATACCATATCGTTCTTATGATAAAAGGAGAATATAATTAACAGGAGTAAAACTACTTGCGATTATAGATAGTTCATGACCACCTCGAAAAAAATAATGACAATGGCCCTTGCAGAATAACCAACAGAACAAACCATGTGATGTAATTATATTCTACATAAAACTTCACCTAGAACAGTAATAAATATCATACCTCTGGAAAGTTCACCAAAACCAACAGAGCTTGGCGTCCGCACTCAGACCTAGACAAACCAGAAATGACTTAGCAAGAAGAAAACTAGAAAATAACCATCTGGCATTGAGCAACAAAAGTAAATCACAGGCATACCTAGACAGGCGACATAGGTCCCAAAGCACCCATAGAAATTCTTCATTGTCTGGCGTCAACTTACATAAACTATCTATAGCAGATAACTGTAAAGGCAAAAATGCAAAGTAATAAGAATAAATAATGGCGAACTAATATAAATATGTAGGAAAAAAAAGACTATAGAGTAACGTTGAGGTAAATGACAAATTTCATAAAGCAGAGAATCATTAAAAATTACTTCTAGAACTTACAGCTCTTGCATGCATCTCAACAATCATGCCAACTTCCTTTGGCCGACAAAAGAAACCTTTAGATATCAACGCAGATGCGTAGCGAAGAGAAATAGTGTCTTCATTCTGAACATCCTCTATGCCCCGCAACGAGCGTATAATTGTTAAAGCGACTTCGGGATCATGTAAAAGAAATCCCAATCCTGAAAATAGAAGTAATAACATACATATGAAGTATTATGACTGGGTGCAAGAACGATTAACTTCACACTTTCACTACCTGATCGGCAAAAGAGAAGCAAAAGAACTATGGCTTCAATACACGAGACAACATCAGCAAACAAGTCCAGTGCATGTCCCCTTCCAGATCGTAAAACAGAAGACGATAGTAAAGCAGCTGACAAAGGAAGGAAACCCCTTTCCTGATCGAGATACAAGCAAAGTTATCAGGCTGCAGATAAGATAGATGACAATACAAAAATAAAAGGGAGGCATAAGGGTCCATAACCTTCTCCTACTCTGTCTAACTGGTTTATGTATCTCTCCATTCATCTTCTGGTGTTTAATCATATATTGATTTCAAATAGGATAGAGTTTTAAATAATAATGACTGAAATTATGATGGTATACAAATTACAAAGGCCAAGTGAAAAATATATGAAATCTTCTTTCTAACATAAGAATAAGAATGGAGGCTGAGGGATATATGAAGTTAAAATGAAACTAATCAGAGAGGCCCTCTACAGAAGAATGTAAGAAGCTTAACTGAAAATTCAAAAGTTAGTGTATCAGTATACCTTCAGAAGCGACAGCACATATGAATCAATGTCCCAATTCAGAAAGCAACAATTTGAAAGTTTAATCAAGTTACTTGTAGCCTTATATGTAGATAAATCAGCAGCATCACCAACTATCTGAATTCTGCTTGCAGCACCAATTGGAGAAGGGTCATCAATTGGACCGGACAGCGTTAGCAGTTTCTGCACCATATATGTCGCCAAAATTGCACTCAATCAAGTTGATAAAAGAAAGATAAAAATATGGATTCATAAAATCATTTAATAAGTTCCGTTGTTTACTGCAGGCTCTTACTAAAAGGAAAGGTACGACTAACCAAGAGTTTCTTCAGTTGCAGCTTAGCACTTGCAAGCATGTCCAGATCCAAACTTGCAGCCTCGCCAGTCTCTGATGAACCACCAAGTAAAGATAATACAGCAAACTACAAGATCAAAGATTATAAAAATTCAGATGAGGTCATTGTAAATTATTCAGGAAGCTCAATAGATGTCCTGTCACCAGATGTATGCAAAACACGCTGTCTTTCACCTTAAAAAGTCATATATAATAAACCATCCAATACAAGAAAAGTGCTATTTTAGAATTTTTCTCCTAGATGACATAAAGATAAGGATACATTGAAACAAATAGATAAATAATCACAAATCGTCTCTTCCACAAAAATGTTTAAGGGATGAAAAATCTGTCCCAAAAAACAAGCTCAAAATTTTTGTCATAGATGATTCAATTGTACACTGTTCAGGTAAATGCATCCATACTCATTGATGTGCGTTTAGGCAATCTAAAAATAATGGTATTACAGTGGACATAAGCAAGTAACAATTTGCAGTGTGTACCTCATATCTACAAGCAACTTCATAAACACTTGTTCGATGAAGCACATAGGTTGCAAGGGCGGCAACATCATGCCTGTGATTTTCTAGTAACAACTTCAACAATTGATTATAGCCTTCACTAATGCCTGGCGGTATGTTGTCATCTTCTCGAGGCCACCACCCCAAAAAACCTTCACAGCCTATAGAAAGCCTAGTCGCCTGCTCAATCACTCCAAGCAACAACAATGTGAGGGTAGGGGAATCCTGCAACTGAGAAGTAAATGCATGTCCCAGCTGCTTCATGCCACCACAACTAACAAACTGAAAACAACTCTCTCTTGCAGAGCACAACAGTCGGACAACGCTCAACCATAGTATTGTATTGCTATGCTGAAATGAGTAAACAAAAGCCAAATCAGATTTCAACTATTTGATGCAAATGGATCAAAGAACAAGATAAACAGACATCAGAACAAACTCAGTGGTCCCACAAAATAATAGGAAAAGAAGACAAGTTGCTACAGACTGAAAGAACAAACAACCTACCTGAGAAAGATTCGGATATCCTACATTTTCGATGCTGCTAAAAAAATCATAGTGTTTATGTAAAATATCCACCAATTCTCCAGAAGAAGGGGCACCTGTGTCACACACAGACAAGCTCTCTGCGGAAGATATACATGAATCCACATTCGGATTTTGCAGCTCCCTACCTATTTGTGAAATTTCATTTGCAGCTTCGGTAAGACTTGCATCAGAATCTGCATCTAATACAACAAATCCATCTTGCATCGAATTGGTCATTTTGCCAGGCGTGCAGGGATTTGCATAAGTTGAAGCCACGGATAACAATAAACTTAAGACATTATTAGCTCCTGCTGCTCCAAGGTCCCGATAATCTAGAGTCGTAAAAACTAGTTGCAAAAATTGCCTCAGTTCAAGAGAAATATCAAATGGAGCAACTGCTTGAGATAATAATTTGAAGGAGGGCATAAGTTCCTCAATTGTCAGCTTAATGGGCCGAAAAGCAGGAGGTAGGTCTTCGAGGTTCCCTTCAATAGTAGTCACTGTTTCTGTCAACGAGCTATCTAGATCAACCTCTATATTGAATTGGCCTAAATCTTCCGCTGTGTTTCCATAAATAACCATGCTTAGGCTGCGATAGCTGCCTCTCACAACCAAATGACTGGTTACCACAGCCTACAACAGAAGTTGCATTAGTAGATGTTTATTTTAGTGGAGATGGAGGAAAAAAATAAAAATAAAAAGATGTACAAGGCAACAAATCGAAAGCCATCAATATTGCAATATCATTTATCATTCTTTTTTCCTTTTTTCAAAAAAGGTTATAATCTTTTCATTTTGGATTATTATACTGATAACACTAAACAGGGCATAAAAGAGGTTTCATAAAAATGACCAACATTATACTTCCTTTGTCTCCATATTTCATTCCCACTTCCAGTTTGAAATTGTCCTGTACAATCTTTTCATTCCAAATGGACAACTTTTTACTTAAACATTACCCTTATAACTTATAAGATAGGGAATTTACACAAATTTGTCACTCATCAAATCGTTATATTTGTTCATTCTTTCCATACAATAACACCCACTCACAGCTTCTATTCACTCTCTTTAATACTTGTGCCCAAAAGTCATGGGCAAGTAGCGGAGGGAGCAATGCAGAATCAAACAAAAAAATAAAAATAAAAAACGCCCAGACCAACTTGAGGATAAAACAAAACCAAAAAAAATGATTACTAATGCCTCCACAGTGGAATTGGTCTCATAACAAACGTGCAACTTCTCAAAATAAATGAGGGCATTGACATCTGTTTGCAACCAAAAGTAAATAGGTAACTAGAATTCATTAATAAGCACACACCATAACCATGGAAGTTGGAACGACAGAAATCATTGTACAACACCTATTATAGTGGAACAAGACAATTGAATAACCAAAACATGTATATTTCAAAATAATAATATACCTCAACTTCAAGGACATTTGATGATGAATGAGAATACAAATAAGGCAGGCATAGCCGCCTAAATCTTGCCTCCCCTTCAGACTGTATAAAAACCTCCAGAGCAAACGATGGGGGTGAAGTGGCCCTGTGCTCAACAAAGTACGACAAGAGACAGAAATTAAACTTGCAATCATATAATAAGATTAAAGAACCATGACAGAGATCGACGGGAAAGTACAATACAGTATTATTCTTGATATAAACCAAAAGAACTCTCACTATGTCAGCAACTTCAAGAGACAAATCCCGATCCAAAATATGGATGTGGTTAGACGTCACATCTAAAATGAAATAAAATAGCAAATGTAAATCTACCATACCCCATCATTTTCACTGCAGGACAAAGTGATGAAGCATTTTGCTCAATGAACTCACAAGCAGTGATGAATACAGGCTCTGAAAATAACACCTGGGAATTAAAGGCACAAATAATTCAGCAACATTTCAACAATCTATACAATTTATGAAAATTTATAGAGTACATGAGAGGAAAAAGTTATAGAAGTATAACATTCTTTGATAGAAATAGGTCATAATCAAATTTTCTTGAACCATGTACATGATCACTGATGCCATGGAATAGTATCTTCAGAAATGCCATAACATTTGTTAACTGAACTCCTTTATGGTTATCAGGTAGCAGGTTTTGTATGGGTAATGCAGGAAAGAGAGAAATGTTTCACACACAAAAACTCAAGAAATGTTTTCATTGGACAAGACTAGAAATTTCCGAAACTACAAGCGCGCGCGCACACACACACACAAACAAACAAGAATGTCGTAAAGTTAGTTATATCACAACGCAGGACATACATTCATACAAAGTAGAGGTCCAAAAACAGTGGAACTTAACTAGCAAAGCTTAAAATTGTCAACTACGAGCTACTGTTTTCCCATGTCAGGAACATACAGTGATTCCGAATATTTTGTACTTCTAGTTGGAAGTGAACATGGTGTACCAATGTTTTCCCATAGCATGGAAACCGGTGATCTAGTTGGAGGTGAAAATTTCATTGATACACCATGTTGTACCTCTCACGCCATAATGTTAATTCTGTGACATAATGAGGGGCCATGTTTGACAGATAGGCAACAGTGACACAGAGGTGCCATAGAAGGTGATGCAGGGATTAAACAACTGGACTTTCAGGGAAAATGGGAAAAGGACCTTTTGCACCAATGATATAGAGATGGCCTCTAATATCACAAGTGAGATGTGATAATGTATCCTATAATACTATTCTGAGGCCGTTATTTCTAATTGCATATAATCATGGCATCAGGAAGGCACAACGGGATGAATGACATAATGCTTGTGAATAATTCTGCCTTCAGCCGGATCATTTACAAATGTTGATGATGTGAGAATTTAACCTGATTTCCAATCATTCCTCGCTTACATATCCTTCCATCTAGATCCAGTGAAAATAAAGTTCCACAATACTATATGGACAGTTGTTTCCTAGAGAGAATGAACTACACCATCCACAATTTTATATGCCTGGTCCTTGCTTTCAATTCAAAGAATTACGTAGGTGGACTTTTTGCTATGGTTCACATAGCCTAATCATAAATAATTCAAGCTTATTACGTGAATAAAAGATCGAGTACTAGCATGCTGAACTTGACCTTCATTAACCAAATCTTCCAGCAACATTTACTAGTTAACAGGCACATGAAAGGGCTAGCTCTCAATTGCGTAAAATTTTATTCAAGTAACTACAGTACGAAGAGCTCTAAAAAGCCAACATAAGAACCCTACTGCACCGCTGATAAAAGCTATGCATCTACATCCTTTCTCTGTAAATAAATAAATTGACCAAATGACTCGTTTTATCTATCAACGTCTTTTTGTATGACACAATACTGCTAGACGAAAACTTCAATTAGCCCTATCATATATATTTATTTATATATATACCTTGCAAATCCAATTTCCAACAGATTGATACAACCTACTTGCATAGAAGATTAGCTAGTCACAAGCCGTAGCAAAACACCTACATTCACTGAATAGCACTTTTCCCCATCAGCTTAGTTTACTTTCTGATTCGCTACTGCTACATGAAAACCTGAATTTCTTGAAATTCATATAACAAACTTACACAGGACCTAATAATCAACACTACAATTCGTTTACAATTAGCAACTTCTAAGCTAACAATATAAACGAAAAGCACAAAAGTTAATACAACAGTTATAGAAACTAATGCATTAGCTAAAACTGTAGGGCAACAACACCTAATATCGGCGCAGATAACAAAATCATGGAAATTGGGCAATAAAATACCTCATCTACATATTCGTCGAGATGCGGATGGACAAACGTATGGGCGTAGAGCACACAGGGTTCGGGTCGACCCATATTTCCGGTGAGTTATGGGTCGACTACGAATGGAAGTAGCTGAACAAGGAGAAAACAGGACGAATTTGTGGCAATTTGTTGAGGTGATTAGGCGAAGGAGAAGAAGAAGATTGTGGCAATTGGATTGCAGAGTTAATTGTACTTTCGAAAGGAGAATTTGTTTGTCGTAGGGGTTTTAGATTTTAACAGTGGGGAAATAATTACCGTTTGTAATTAGGGATATTTTTAGGACTCGTCATAGGTGAATCAATAGACCAGAGCTCGAATTGGGTCTGAGAGCGAGTGAGCTAAATCATCCGATAAGATTTAAGTACTTATTTGGATTTTTGTCTGATTTTTGTTGTCTGGTCAAAGGAGGTATGGTCAAGTGGGTTTGTAGTTGAAAGTTTTACAATGTTGAATTAAATTTCAAAATATGATAAATGGATTTATCGGTTTTTTAAAATTGCTGCCCGCTCGGGCGTAAACGGTTTTCGAGTTGACTTTCACTTTGTTTATAATGATCGACTAAACTATCACTGAATCACACACTATAAAATATTACGAATCTTAATTTATTCACGAGTAAGTATATAGAGAGGGTGGATTTTCCTACAAGCTAAACTTATAAGCTGATAAATGACATAAAAGGACATTTATATTATATTGTTACTTTTTCATTCATTTTTAATATTTTATAATTATTATTATTATTATTATTATTATTATTATCATTTTAACATAAAAATAAATAATATATTTATGTGTAAACTATTAATCAAATAATCATTTTTTAAGTTATGAACATGTATATGACAACAAATATTGTGTTATTTTTTATTGGTGTTATTAGTTTTATTTATATAATAATTATTATTATAATAAATTATAATAATAATTATTATTGTTATTATTATTAAGGGTATAATTGAAAAATGAAAGATAATAAACTAGCTTATTAAAAAATAACTAACTTTATTAGCTTAAAAAATAAGCTAGCTTAACTATAAGCCACCTGATAAGCTTCAGGAGCTTACAAGCTCGCGTTCACGTAACAAACTTATTTTACCTGGCAATAAGTCTGTTACGTGAACGCGAGCTTATAAACTTCTGAAACTTATAAGTTAGTTGATAAGCTAACGCTAAACAGAGCATTTGTCAAGTCGGTTTGTAGTTGAAAATTTAACAACGTTGAATTAAATTTCAAAATATGATAAATGGACTTACCGGTTTTTTGAGATCGCTGCCAGCTTGGGAGTAAACGTTTTTCGAGTTGACTTTCGCTTTTTATATGATGACTGACTAAACTATTCTTGAATCACTCAATATAAAATATTACGAATCTTAAAGTATTCACTTTAATTTCCCCCAATTTCATCCTTTCCCATCAAAAATGGTGATTTTAACCTAATTGACCGTATGTGCAAATAGAGAAGATGTGCGATAGCGAAGATAAATTCATAGAAGAAGTTTGGAAAATCCGATGAAGATGTGGCGCGCACACACATACAACTTACTCATTAAGAATGATGATATGATATGTCCATTTCATAGCTAAATTTACCATCGTTGTTTTTATTTACTACAAAAATGTATGAATAACCAAAGAATATAGTTAAAAGGACAACTTAATTTTCAAAACTTATAAAAACTAATATTTCCTTTATTATTGGACATTAAAAAATATATTATTTTGGAAGAAGAAAAAGAGAAAAAATTCCACGAAACAAAACACTAGTCGCCTCCCAAACACTTAACCCTAAACTGTTGTTACCTCATATCCTATTCTCTCTAATTCCGGAATTCAATTCCATATTCAAGATCCCTTGATTTGTCCTTCCAATATTGTTTATTACTTGTCGACCAGTTAAATATGATGTTATGTAGATTTTTGTAAACTTTCTTGAAAAATTTGATGTTATGTATATTCTCGAAAACTTTATTAAAAAGATGGTATGTATCACACTACATGCGATGACCTTGAAACCAATTGGAGCAGAAAAGGTGAGCTTGAAACCAATTGGAGCACATAAGTTGCCACAGTACCCGCTACCTCTTCGTTTATGTGATATGTTTGTTGATGGAAGTAGTATCCAGATGGTACCAAAGCTTAATTTCTTTTTCCTCATTGAGCTTCCTCATTTTTTCATCGATGCGATCAAACTCAGTCAACTCAGTCAGCTCGTAAGTCCATGAAAAAAAAGGATTTAAATCATAAGAAACACACAAAATATTTTACTGTGTTGTGGGTTTTAGAAACTAAAGTGTATATTGCCTATTTATATGCAAACACTTGACAACGGTGTGACAGTGTTTCTTTGGGTTTTTGCTTGTTATAAACTGGATTATTCTAATGTTTAGTTAGGAAAGTCTCACCTTATAGTATGCTTATTTGGTTGATTATTAACCTGGATAAGTCAAAGTTTTCGAGTGTAGCAATATTGTGCAGTTATTGTTCCTTATTTCCCTACTAAATTTTATTTTAAAGAAAAAACTCAATTGAAGTCTCTTAGCTAACAAAGAACCAAACCGTCTAAGCCAGCACCTGAAGAGAACAAGAAGAAATAAACAATGAGTAGTGGTGTGTGATAGTGTAGTAGTCAAGAATGTCAAGCTTAACAGTGGGGAAATAATTTACGGTGTGTAATTATGCCCTGTTTGGTTGGGGTGGATTTTAGTCAAACTACACCAAATTTGCCTAACATTTGGGCTCGTGCACGGTTTGGTAGGCTTGTTTTGGGCCCAAAAATATGCACCCAATGGTCAGACCGAATTGGGCCGGATGAGGCTAAATGGGCAGCGAAACACACTAATTTTACATACATGGGGGAGGCATGTATGAGAAATCTACACGGTCAAGTGCACTTTTGTTTTGTTGTCCAAAAAATAACGAAAATGCCACTAAAAAGAAAAGGAAATACACGAATTGCCTTCATCTTTACCGGATGCCGAGAATCTAGCATTCTTGTCGTCTGCTTGATGAGGTCGCATCAAAACTTGAAATCTTGATCGGAATTCTTTCCTCTTTCTTTCTATCTTTTTCGTTTTGACAATGGTTAATTATGTATTGAGTGAGTAATTGTTTTTTTTTATCTTTTGCAGATTAGCTAGTTTGAAGCTTCTGTCCGCATCGGAAAACATGGAACCGGCGGTGTACGTAGGCTTTTGAATGGGTTGGGTTGAACCCAACCCAACCCGAAAATTTAAGAAACGGGTTGAACCCCGAACCCAACCCGAAAGTGTTTAAAACCCGACCCGTACCCAACCCGTAACGGGTTGGGTACGGGTTATGATTTCTAAAACCCTAATAACCCGGACTCCTTCTTCTTCACACCTTTTTCACAATGGCCAAATTTCAAAATGTCATTACGACTTCATTTCTTAATGAAATTGCATGATTCTAACGGCATTGGATTCGTATTGACATCTTCTACATGTTCCAACTTAGCGTTCGAAGTTTCATCCCCTTTTCGAGAATTCACCATTGATGACTTGAAGCTTTTCGAAAGCTCCGTACGGATACATCTCTCAACCAAATTCGACGATTCTTTCGCCGTTGAGTCCGTCTTGTCCTCCTCTATCATCCATGGGCAACAAACCATCAATTTAGAACGAAAATTCAAATTCAAGTTCAAACTTGAATTTGAATTTTCGTTCTAAATTGATGGTTTATTGCTCAAAGGTGATAGAGTAGGTCAAGATGGACTCAATAACGAAAGAATCGTTGAATTTGGTTGAGAAACGGAGTTGTATAGAGCTTTCGAAAAGCTTCAAGTCATCAATGGCGGATTCTCAAAAAGGCGATGAAACTTCGAACGGTAAGTTGGAACATGTAGAAGACGTCAATACGAATCCAATGCCGTTAGAATCATGCAATTTCGTTAAGAATGAAGTCGTAATGACATTTTGAAATTTGGCCATGGTGAAGAAGAATGGGTCATGTGCACACGGGTCGGGTCAGGCAGCGGGTCATGTCAAAAACCCGTTTGGGGCGGTTTTTCTGACAGGGTCGGGCCATAGTCCGGTCGGATGGGCCGGGTCGGGAAACGGGTGCACCGGTGTCTAAGGTTTTGTCCGGGTTGGGTCGGGTTGGGTTCATGCCAATTTATCGGGTTGGGTTAGGGTTCGGGTCTTATAATTACAGGTATAATATGGGTTCGGATTTTAACCCAACCCGTACCCGTCACTTATAAATGAGGAACGGGTCTTAATCGGGTTAGGGTTGGGTTGGGTTGAACCCAACCCATTGAAAAGCCTAGGTGTACGGAGTCCTGCTAGAAGGTGAGCAAGTACTTTGTAAGGTTCGTTGATTTAGTTTACCTGTTTTGAATCGATTCAGTTAACTGTATGTGCTACGATTGTGTGATTTGGTTTACTTGATTTGATTTCGTGTTTAGAGTGTTAGTGAATGCTGTGAGAATTAAGTGTGTCTTTTATTTTGATTTTGTGGAGGTAGTGGTAGACTGGTGGGTGATTTGATGTAGATGTTGCAGGTGTAATATGCATTGTAGTTTTAGGTTTTTATGTTGATTAGCTTTGATGGACGTAGTTGGCCTAAACACCTGTTGGAGCTTCGATTGAACCATTCCAGTTAATTATCTGTGCTTCTGTTGTGTTGTGTTGAACCGGATTTTGATTTAGTTAGTTCACGGTTTTGAGTAGTAGTTATTTTGATATGATTTGAAGTGGATCAGGTAATACAATAGAGTTTGTTGCCTACTCCTATTTAGTAAAAATGTCACTTCAAGTACAATGATTGTATGGTAGTTTGGGGATACTTTTAGCAATTGATGAAGAAGTTAGGATCCAGCTTCCATAAGAAATTGAATTGCATCATGTACTGGTTCACTTATGGAAGCTGGTATATTTTGGAGTATATTGATGCTTATATCTTTCTTGTTACAAGCAGGTAATACAGTAGAGTTTGCTTTACTGCTTTAATTTATTGTTTGCTGCTGGGAGATTGGTACTTAATACTTAATAGTCCATAGTACTGTATTTGTTACATTTGATCCATTGAAAGATCAGAATTGTTTCGTGTGCAATCGCTCATTGTTTCGTGGCTAACCGTGATTTTGTTTCTTGGACATGTATGCTAACGTGATTTATGGAGAAGGGGAGGTTGAATGCGGTAAGGAGACGCCCCCAAAAGGATCTATTTGCTTGGACAGTGATGATTCAAGGTTATTTGGATGGAACACGATATTTAGTGGGTATGTATGTTTTGGGGTGAATCAATGAACGAGTATGTATATTTCATATATATTGGTGATGGAATCAATTTGATATAACTGTTGCAGCAAGAGCTGTGAACACCATATTTACCCGATGGGGGATTTCTGCAACGAACAAGTGGAACATAAGCGAGGACTTATGTACTGGTGTTGCTGTTGATCAAACTCCAACCTGGAAAATTAATCCCGGGTGTCAAGTGTCATTGATCTGACTCTATTTGCCACATTACTTCTCTTTATGCATGCTACTCATCATGTTCCCAACTCCAGTTATTTGAAACAAGGCAAAATCACGATAGTGTAGTTTGGAATGCTATGCTTGTGTTCAACACATCATCGTGTTGCTAAGGCAGCATTTATCTTCTTTCATTGCATGAATTGTACTGGATGTCTACCTGATCATGCCACTTGATTCTTAGTTCTTTTGAATGCTTGTGCTCATTATGGGCCAGTGGCTAGCGCATCCATTGCTTCTTCGTTCTCAACATCTCCAGAGCCATTCTGTGAACTATCATGTCAAGTCTTTCATGCAGCCGAAAAGTGATTTCTATTCTCTAGTCTTGCTGTAAGTAGTCCATTAGGGATCTGCCTCCTTCAGCTGTTCATAATCCTGGTAGCTTCCAAGCGTGGCCAGAATGTTGTTGTGATCAATCACCGTGGACTTGGATGAGTCTTATTAACTGTGAGTATTACTCTTCAGAATCTTAGACACATATTTTTCTATACTCCGTATATCAGTAGTGCTTATGATTTGCAATGGTACTATAGAAAACCTAGAGTTGCAATAAATTAATATTGTATATGCGATCTTTCCTTGTACCAGTGACATATACTTTTCATGTTTGTTACCTAAATTTTAACAAGTGGTAGAGACAAGAAACTCAATGACTCGTGCAATGATATGCTTCTTCCTATGATTTATAAGTTTGGCTATTCTTGTTTCCATCTAGCGTTCTTGTTGCTGCCAAAGTGAGTTTCTTTCCTTGCCAAGGTGTTACACTTTTCATCTGTTTGTTCATCGACCTCAATATGTCATTTTGGTTCTATCTACGCTTTCAAAGTTGACAGATCAATGTGATCAACTGTTTATATGCAAACTGACTCTAGCACCTCGTTCAGTTTAAGCGTTAATCACATCATTTTCAATCTTGCACAAAAAGACGATACATTGCCTTGCCGTTCCACACGTAATTTGTTTTAACACAAACTTTCACTTATTGACATGAAGCAAAAATGAACTCCAGGAGTGCTTTGTTGTTGTATTTATGCCCTCTTTATGGCTCTAGGACAAAATCTATAAACAATTGCAAAGCAAAAACAAACGGTTGTGAATTGTGATTCAATTGAATTTAGTTTCTTCCAATTCTTTAGCAAAAAATTTTAATAGCTATCGTGTGATTTTGTTAGTTGGGCTCTGTGTGTTGTAGAATTTGTTGCAGTAATATACATGAGTTGGTGTCTTATCACTGAGAGAGTCATGGTTCTTGAATCTCGAGTGAACTTACATATAGTATATGGTGTTCAATACTATTGCCATACTTTGTCACCAGAAAAATGTTTTGGATGTTCTTGGATTTCTTTCGAATGTGAGTCCCATTGAGGTATCATTCAATTCATGATAAATAGCAGAAAATGGAGTTTTGACGATGGAAATCACTTATTACCGTTGCATCATGGCTGTAGGATAAAATGGAAAAGTATGAAAAAAAATGCAAATTCACCAAAAAGGCCAACCAAACGCTGGCGGAATGAGGGAAGAATTAGGTTAATAAGGCGTTGACTAAAATTTATAAT
The DNA here is from genome assembly GCA_028274465.1 of Plantago ovata. Taxonomy (NCBI): domain Eukaryota; kingdom Viridiplantae; phylum Streptophyta; class Magnoliopsida; order Lamiales; family Plantaginaceae; genus Plantago; species Plantago ovata. Next base: position 47,201,817 of record CM051455.1, on the reverse strand, counting down.
GATTGACTTTCTTCATTTGGGCCAACCAAACACTAAGGAATGAGGTAGAAACAAGGCTCAAATGCACCCAAAACACATGCAAAAAAAACAGCAACCAAACAATGAGGTAACAAAAAAACCAAAAAATATACACACAAGGGAGTTGAACCGAAAACACACCAACAACTTATGAGGCTTCCCTCACCATTGACCGGTTTTGTAACCAAACACCTCATTAGGGATTTTCTAGGGCTCATAGGTGCATCAAGAGAGACCAGAGCTCGAGTTGGGTTCAGAGAGCGAGTGAGCGATGGTTTAATCGCGTGGTTTGATAAGATTTAAGGAGTTGTTTCTTTGGTATAGCTTTTTTCTGATTTTTGTCATCCGATCAAAAGGTTTGATCAAAAGTTATCACATAGAACTAAATTTCGGAAATTCACTAGATGGACTTTTCTACTCAAAAGAAGGAAAGAAAGAATCAAGTATTTGGAGTTCGGATCGGATGTCAACGTCTTTTTTAGTTGACTTTTGCTTTTCTTATAATGATTATACTATCCCTGGATCGCTCACTATAAAATATTACGAATCCCTCATTTTTTTTTCACTTTCCCCCAAATTTCACCCATTCCCAACAAGAATGGTGATTCTGGCCTAATTGAGCCTCATGAGTCTCTTCAATGCATGATTTTACACCTTTTTATCCATCGTTTTAGGCGTTAAATGATATAATATTGTTATATTAATATCTTGGCTAATTATCAGTTTTCATGATTACAAATGGGCATAATTAAAATTTGAGAAGATAATGGCAAGAATCGTGGCAAATATACAAAATATGTGCAGATTGAGAAGATGCGGGGTAGTGGAGATAAATTCATAGAGGAAGTTTGGAAGATCCGATGAGGACGTGGACATACCATTGTGAAAGTTCTTTAAAAGTACTAAACTATTGTAAAAGACCAATTTCGAAGACAACGAACTTTCAAGATCTGAAAAAGTGCCTGAGAGGAACTGTCCCAAAAGGGGCATAAATTCGTTATATATTATTCTTTTGATTTATATTGAAGAAAATGATGCAAATGTGTACTATTTATGCATATAGGCATTGGTTGATCTTATTCTTACTGAAGCATTTATCGTGTATGACTTCGATTTTGTCAAGTGCACGCTTTTGTAAACTATATGACCCTGAATTGATGATGTACGTATCATGTATTCTTTGAGTAAATGATCTTGGATTCTTGGTGTTTTGTTTTTGTCTTGAATTGTCATTTGTCATTCCAATTAATGAGCAGTATACTTCCATTGCAAATGTTATGCATTGCAAAATACAATTTCATCAAACAGAGAATTTGAACCAATAAATTATGAATAAAATGGAAAAGCAGGATGAATATTTAATATTAATTAACTACAAGTGAATACTACTCCGTCAATCGGGGATGTATTTCGAACTGAACGAACAAAATAGAGACCATATTGAATATTTGTTCGTTACAAATATGGTGTGTTTGTGTTTGTGTTTGTTTTCGTCGAACAACACAATGACTAGTTCGTGTTTGTGTTCATTGAGAAAGTCAAACACGAACGAACAATTGAATAAGAATCCAACTGAAAATTATCAATGAGTTGCGAAAATACTTGATTTGAAAATTGGGACACTAATCGAAAAGAGTGAAGTGTTGAATGATGGGAGGAGCAAGAAGATAGGAGGTGCACAGTGGTGGAATACATACTGTGGTGAGCGGCGTGATGGATGATGAGATAGTGGAGAGATGAAGAGTGAGACTTGATTGGACAATTTCACAAACTTTTCGTGGATGTTTGGTTCGTTTAACACCCCTAGAACTAATAGAGAAGTTGTTCAGCATTAAAGAATCACAAATTCCATAAAAAAATCGTCCAAGTTCTTATGTCGTCAACACCATTACTTTTGGAAAATGTAGAAGGAGGAATTCGTAAATATCTAGATTACCTGGAGCGCAAGTGGTACTTAGATTCTGTAACATCAAGTATTATATGAAGACACTTTTGCATCTGGATTGCAAAATGTTGTTGGAAACGGAAGGAACACTTCCTTCTGGAATGATAACTGGGTAGGGGATAAAAGACTTTGTGATTTTGTCCATCATATCCAGGAACCTGAAATGCATGTGTCAGACATCATAGATAATAACTCTTGGGATTTAAACCAACTCTCCAATCTATTTGCCGAAAGAGCTTATCTGGGAGATTATTGGAATCCCGGTTCCTTCTCAGAATATTGAAGATAAGCTTGTATGGAGTATCTCAAATAACGGTCTTTTCACAATTAAAAGTGCGTACAATTTCCTTATGCTAAATGAGGAAAAGGAAAATACGGTGAATTGGCGTTGGAAGAAATTGTGGAACATAAAAATTATACCAAGGGTCAAATTCTTCCTTTGGATTTGCATGCATGGGAGACTACCAACAGTTGACAGATTAATTAAGTACAACATTGTACAAAATGATATTTGTCAATTGTGTGGAACGCAACAAGAAAGCATGGAACATCTCTTCTTTAGATGTTCTGCTCTTCAGAATATAAGATCATGGATCATTAATCCTAAAGTCTGTAGATACATCAATCCCTTGGCTCATATAATTTTTCATACACAACAAAATTCAGAAGAACAAATCAATGCTCTCCTATTTTGTTGGATGGTATGGAAATCTAGAAATGACAAAATTTTCAGGGGAAAAACATTGAATGATTATCAGTTTAAGAGACAACTCTTGGAAATGATAAATCATACAAAAAAACAGTATCAACACGAAAATAGTACAAAAAGTAGGTGAAATTCCCTGTATATGGAATCCACCACCTACCGGATTTCACTGTGTTAATATAGATGGTTCTGTCTTACAAGAACCTGGACAAGCAGGAGCTGGATGCATCATAAGAGATGAGAATGAAAAAGTTGTTAACGCTGCTGCAATGTTCGTGGGAAGAACTGATCACAACACTGCGGAATTTTATGGCCTAAAGATTGACATAAATATGTGCACAAACTTAGGCCTAAAAAAGGTGATTATACAAACAGATTCAAAAGTTCTCATAAACTGTTTGTGCAGTCCAGAGATAGCAACACCAATCCAACAAATTTTGCTGAAGGAAGCGGTCAAAAGAATGGAAGAAATGGAAGAAGTCAAGATCCAATTTGTTTATAGAGAATGCAACCAAGTAGTTGACACAATCGCAAAAGAAGCAAGCAAGCTAACTTTTGGTGATCCACAAAGACTTGGAAATGAAGATGCGAATCAATGCTTTTATTTGTGTGGGACTCTTGACCACGGTGGATTAAAAATGTAATAAATCAAGATAATAAGACCTTTAGTAGAAGTATTAGGAATAATGTTTGTAACGTTTAAATAGATTTATTTATGAATTAAGTAGATTTATTTATGAATCAGTTTGATTTCAAAAAATCAAGTATTATATGAAAATGTCATGGCTCAATTTGCATTAAAATCAAATACGAGGTTTGTTTTTGCAATATATCGAAACTTCAACATAATTTTTGCAATTATTGGCTATTGCCATTGTTCACCTGGAACTGGAAGAATAATGAAAAGGGGAAGGTGAAGAAGAGAAAGAAATACGCTTTTCAACCTGAAATCGAACAAGGTTTTTAGAATGAGCGCTTCAACTCTGGCAGCAGAATCAGTATGGCAGGATATCGAATCCACTAATTCAGGTTCATTCCTCTTCATAACTTGATTCAATTTCGTGGATTCGTTTCTTCATCTTCGCTTTTCAAGCTCAGTTACTGAATTCTCACTCATTTCTGTACCGCAATTGCCATGGAAAATCATCAACTCGGCTACACGACAGTAACCGACGACCAGCTATCCACGTCAGTATCAATGCTTCATTTCTCTTACATAACCTGCTGCTTCAGTTTTGGCTATTTTGCATTAGTAGTTTTTATTGTGTTTAAAGGGTGATTGGTTATTTCAATGGTTTTCTAGATTGCATTTTTTGTTTGGGAAGAATTTCGAGCGAGCAACTAGGATAGTTGATCAAAGGGGCGTTAAGAGGATCTCCGGAGTGCCCAGTGGCCGTTTGATTTTTCAGGTGCTTTGCTTTCCTAGTCTTTGATGATTTGAAGCAATGTAGTAATGTAGTATGTTTGTTAAGGTTGTTGGTGAATCGCGGAGAAAGGAAGAGTACTTGTGTTTTGCGGAACACTATTGTGGTTGTTATTCGTTCTTCTACGACATTGTCAACAGAGGCGAACAGCTTTGTGTGAGTTTCTGGTCTCTCTTTATGATTGTTTATGTGTACTTCTGTTTGCGATTTCTCATCTTTTATCTGGTTGCTGCGTTTCAGTGTAAGCATCAGCTGGCAGCCAGGCTCGCGGCTTCAATAGGAGCTTGCATCGAAGTTAAAGTTTCCGATGAGGAATTAGCTGTGCTGCTATCCAACCTCTGATACCTTCATGAGAGGTCATAGTATCATAGTTGTAGTTACTGTCTTGTTTTCTTCATACCGAGTCTGTTTTACAAAGCCAAAATCTCTGATCTTCCATGTGTAGATTGAATGTTTTGTAGTCTAGAATTGTTGCTGGAGAGACTTGCAGTCTCATGGAGAACAATTGAACCCAATTGACATATATGAATATGATCAAGCCATTTTAACAGCTGTTGACATATGATCAAGCCATCTTTAACTGCAAACTGATTAGATTCTGCAGTGAAGCTGTTTCTTAAAATTTGACATTTGCTAATGCAATGAGCAAATCTGGTAGATTTTCAAATTTCTGAATCACAGCAAAGACACAGAAGAAGGTAGTTATGGCAAAGAGAATGTGACTGGCAATTTCAAACTCCAAAATATGCAAATCTGCTTGGTTTCTTTCTTCCAGAGACAATCTCAGCAAAAACACTGAACAAACTTCATCAAAAAGCCACTTTACAAAATCCATACAGAAAGTGAAACTTCTTCATTTCAGAAATCTTACAGTTGATTTGAAAAACACACAAGACAGACATAAATTATGAACATCAAACAGTATCTGAAATCACAAAAGGACACAATATGAAAACATGACCAAGATTAAACTGAAGGGGACTCATATGAAGGAACAATCTTGTAAGCCTTCGCTTTATCAATCCAAGATATGAACGAATTCTTCGAGTTTCTAAATCCCAGAAACCCATGCTCTTTGCTCTTATTCATACTATCGAGGGGACATGGAATTCCAAGCATAAGATCACTAAACCACCATATCCCAACATCCCCCAAGTTTGTGGAGGCCAGTCCATTCTCTCTCACAATTTCCTCCCAAACCGGCTCTTTACCCTTCATCAAGTCCTGCAATTTCAAATCTTCCCCTTCATACTCCCCACACTCCACCCCAAATTGTTCTGCCAATACCTTCCAGAAATGCTTCCATGTGAAGACATCTCCATTGCTGACATTGAAGGCCTCATTTTTCGCATACGGATCCACTGCTGCCCAAATATGATGTTCAGCAATCAAATCCGCATCAGAGCAGTCCGAGTAACCATCCCATGCAGCCTTACATCCCGGAAACCTCAGCACTGTACCCTCATGCTTGCAAATAGCCGCGTAAACACAAAGTGTACCCACCAAATTCATCATACTATACGGGGAGAATCCAAATATGTTCCCAGGACGATGAACAGACCAAGTCAAACCCTCTTTCTTCTCCACCTCCTCAAACAATAAATCCTCCAGTGTGTAGTAAAAGTTTTCGCACTTCAACCTTGGCAAATCCTCTGTAAACGGAGGATCATGCGCTTCAATCTTCCCCAATAACTCAAACGGTCCACTGTAATGCTTCCTCCCAGTCTGCAATGAAATGTGCTTCAAATCAGGACAATTTGGAATAACCACATCCAACACATTCTTAAGCATTTTGCCATTAGCTTCGCAACTCTCCGACTCAGTAGACCGACTCGTCCAAGTGACATAAAACACATGAGTGATATCGGTAAGAGGCGAAAGCTTTGCCTGAGTATCCTCTGGGTCCGATATATCGCAGCGGATGTAATTGATTGGGTTATCCTCGTTCCAGGCAGGTCTGGGACGGCGCGCAACACCATAGACCTTCCATGGACCCCCTGGGGTATCTGCAAGCGGCAGTATCTCTGCGAGGCTGTTGCCTACTATTCCTGTCACGCCAACTATCAACGCAACGCTTGAATGCTTTGGTGGTGCCTCATCATCATCTAACTTTTTCTGTTTCAACCAATAACTATAACTATTCAGATACACCAATACACAAGTTCTTCAGATAGTTATACTTATAAGTTATAACCATCAGTACAGTGATTTCGAGATGAAAAGTGCCTGCAGTAGTGCCTCATTTCAAATTTTCATCCCATTGCTTCTATTTCACATCATGATGCACAGATTAATTAAGATATTACAACGCAGAGGCATCTGAGGTAAAAAATGTTTCGGTGGTGATTCATTTCCTTTTTTCTATTTCAACCAATTACCATTTCGGCGTGTCTCGTCGTCTTCATCTATTTACTCTATTTCAATCAATATAACACCAATCAGATACACAAATACAGGAGTTGTGCAGACAATTACAAACTTATATCCATTGATAGAGTAATTCTGAAAAATGCTTTTGCTGTGCCACAGTTTCAACCAATTAGCAACCACATAATGCACAAATTCTGCATATATTCACAAACTCATAGCCATGGATCAATGGGGTAATTTAGCGATGGATTTTATCTAATCACCAATTAATAATCAGATAACACAAAATCAATAGATATATGTAAATCAAAAGAGCACAAACCTTTGCAGCTCCGATCGCTCCAGCCCACCACCAGCTCATCTCTTTCAGCTACAAATTCGGAACGGATTGTCTGTGTACCTGATCCCGGGTAGATTCTAGGGATAAATGTCGAATATGGAGAGCTTGTCAATGGTGTTGAAATTCGGGTGAGATGATACGCTTGGGAAAGAAAGATCTGGATTGAGCTTAAGAGATTAGTTTGATTTTTGTCTGTGTATTACTAGACGGTGACAGGTGAAACAGAGTAGTCTGATTTGGATTTGCTATGATACGAGTATATAAAAAGAAACATAAATACTTACGTGTCCAAATTTTACTGGGTCACCAACTTTCTGATTGTTACGTGGACCAGAACATCACCGGGTCAATTTGAATACTACTCCCCTTTCAATATTTTACTCCAACATTTTCTAACCGCAAAGATACCAATATTTTACTTCTCTAAATATGTACTAATGCCCTTTCACATTTGTAGTCTGAAGTGAAGTAGTATAATTTTCTTAACTTCAAAAAGAAAGGAAAAAAAAAAGATTCTAGCATGATAGCTAATTCATACTTGTTATATAGTAGCTCAGAAAAATCGGAAAAAAAAAAAAAGAAGCCAAAAGTATCCAAACTAGAAGTATTATTTAAATAAGTTACTAATCATCAGCCTCAATAATTTCATGACGCCCAAATTGATTAGATTAGGTTGAGGTGACATTTTGAGCTTAGATTAATTTACCAATATAAAAAGCTTAGTGGGTGCATATGCCCAATCAGATTGAATGTGAATCCGCTCCCGTACGAGAACGATCTAATCTAAATAATTAAACCCTTAATCAAAATTGAACGGTGCAAATTTGATGGAATGTAAGTTGTATTAGACGTGGCTGCAGCCTGCAAACAACTCAGCTTTCATCTGATATACTCGTACCAGACTACTAGTGAGTGCACTGCTTGGTATTCATGCAGTGCACTAACATTGCTTGCTTCACCGATGATTCTTAGTTAATAGCCCTGGTCGTGCAGAAACATAAATATCGTTCACAACAAACAGAACTTGCGTATTTTATTCCATCTGTTTTGTAGTAATATAGGGTCGTTTTGCTCTAAGCATACGCAGCGGAATTTCAAAAATTTTACGACTTATCTTGATAACGGTTAATTAACATAGCATTACGTGAAAGAGATGTTCACTTACAAATGGAGGACTCCCAAATCCTCAAGTGTGGGTTCAGCGAATTCCAATTGTTGCTCCTCGATCTCCTCTTCTGTGAACTCACGATCGTAGAGCTCCAAGTCTTCAAGCTCTGCTCCAAGCAAATCCCAATCCTCGGTATTCTCCAGCTTGAACTCCTTAACCTCGGTATCCACAGATTTTCTTCTACCGTAGAGTGCTAGGAAACTCTTTGAATAAGATTGGGATATATGTGAATTATATGGAGTATTAATTTTATCCTTTTCAAAAGAGGATAAAATATTTTGCTATGTAGTTTTTGTTCTTTTGCTTGTAAAGAGAAGAAGGAGAAGAATGCATGCAATAATAATTTTACGTATGTAAAAACCAAATTCTTCTCTTCTATTTAAAAGCCCCAAACAAAGTAACTACAAGCCAAAATTATGTATGTCACGCGTGGGACCCGGCTAAAATAAAACAAAATGGAGAGAGAGAGAGCAAGTGGTGGGGACCAAGTCCCCACACTTCTCTTAACCACCCGGGCGCGTGCTCAGCACGCGCCTATGTTTTCATTCTCGGGCGCGCCCGAGAGATGATTAATATGCTGGGCCTTTTGGCCCAGCTTCTCCCTCTCCCTTCATTTCTTCTTTGGGCCCAATTGCATTTTGGTCCAAATCAAATTTGGTCCAATTCATGCACTCCATTTTAATTGTTCAAGTCCAATTTGACCCAATTAAATTATTCACACTTAATAATAAATAATGTTAATCTAATTAACATTTATTTGTTTGATAATAAATAATATTAATCTAATTAATATCTATTTATTAGTAATCCCGATTTGGTAGAGTACTAATCATGTAGTGTGACCCGTAGGGCCTTATATATTAATCACTAATCTAATTAGGTTCACGGTGAAACTCCTAGACGGTTTACCGGACAACATTAATATACAAGGACGTTTGTAAGGATATACAAATCACCTTTAGTGTAAGGCTAATATAGTCCCTTCATTCTCGAATACTCGAATAAGTCTAGAACTTGATATCGTGTCCGTTCCAATAACTTATTCATTTCTTTCTCATTCTTGTTAGTTGATCTTCGATCATATCCAAACACCATTTTGAATATATCGTAACGCATTGGCCAATGACTAATGATCAACCTAACTATGAGATGTAAAGTATTCTCTCCGATGTCTATTGTGAGGAATGAATTCTATCTTGGTTCAACTACTACTTCCATGCGCTTCATAATATATCTAACGCATGCCGTATCTACCCCAAGTGGAGTGCAAGCATTGGTCATGGTCAAGATATATTATTCCACACATGTAGTCAGTATTGACCTCAAGTCAAAGGACTGTCAATTACCTTACACACCGATACTTCCGTAGACACATTAATAGAATTAATCAAACGGTTTATCGGTGGGTCAGTGAACACTCTCTAAGGTGTACCATGCATCCATCATGAATGACCAAGTCATTCGTAGTTGTGAGAGTCACTACATTCCTCTAATAATATGATGCAAATCGCATGCCAATCTTTACGTGCGTCATTGATATCCCAAATCTCAATGACCTCGATTGGGACTATTTTAGGACTTATGTTCTGTCATTCAAGTTCTCACACACTTGGTAATAACATATAGTCCGTGGGAACATCTTATAGAATTATCTTAAAACAACCAAATAAATAATCCAAAGATGTAGAGCCAATTAATATGCAATATAAATAATAATAAACTGATTATGATCTAAGTACATATCATCTTGCAAATGGTTGTCTCTAGGACATACATACTTTCATGTTTTGCCTAACAAGTAACAACATACTTCTACTTGGTATTACCTGAGACTGTAGCTAACTATGTGTGTGTGTAACATGGGATCCCATGTAACATTCAAGGGTTGAGGCCTTTTTTTCTCGTTAAATACCCACACACAAAATCTGAAATACACAGACGTGCAATTCCCAGTAATGACCCGACACCAGGAAGTTGAGACTTGAGACAGTATACCACCCAAAATACCTGAACCGATGGGAGTGGGTTAGGAATCCACAGAAAAGGGTTCAGGGCCATGGGCTGAAATCATTTTTATGCGTCTCCAAGCTGAGTACTTAATAGATAAAGTTCAGGCAGGATACCAGCTCAGATACAAATAGATAAGAAGCCAATAATCAGAAGTATACAAAACCACAGCAGATGAGTATCAGCAGCAGTTTTATAAGCTCTTATCTCTTGTGAAACAAAAAACCAGTATATTACAAACAGAAGCATTGATATGCTGGAGTATACAATTACGTGAGGCATATAATCTATCAAACTAGCTTAATCCATACATATATACTGAATCCTGTTCCTGTTGTTCATCCTCTACCAATACAACAACATTGTTTCTTGAGAATTTCTATACATACCACTTACAACATATGTCCGATCAACTTCCTTTTCTTCCAACAGCTAAGTATATAACTAGCGTTTACAAAAGGGATCACATTCGCATACCTCCGTGTGATCAAGCTCCAAATCTTGATGTTGAATTCCAATGGCACTTTCAAGACATGTTCGTCTTCTATTCACCGTTGCACCAATAGAGAAGTAAAACACTGTGGTTGTATACCATCTCATTTTTCGATCCACAGCAGGGAGTCTTGGAAACAGAGAGTAGGCATAAATAGCGAAATTAAGGTAGTCTGCTGTAGTCGTATTGAAGAAGCATTTATGATTGTCTTGTCATCAGTCGCTCTGACAATCTATTTACTTCCTCCCTGGAAACATGTGGATTGATTTCCCGAAGATCAGCAATAAACGCTGCTGCCTCTTCTCTCCTATTTTGCTTACAATATGAGTCGACTATGGAATTATACGTAGTCTCATCTGGTTTGCAACCGTGCTTGATCATATAACGAATCACCTCAACAGCCTCGACAAACATTGCACCAGATGCATAACTTGAAACAAATGTATTGTACGTACTAACATTAGGAGCAATGCCTGTTTCCATCATTTCGTGAAAAATTCTCGAGGCATCTTTCATCCGATCGTTTCGGCAATATGCGGATATTACAGTATTGTATGAAATGACATCCGGCTTAATCCCTCTCGACAGTAAATCCCTTAGTATTTCTTCTGATCTCTCGAAATTCACGGACCGACTGTACATTGACATCAAGCTATTGTATGTCGTCAAAGTAGGCGTGAATCCGGTTTCATTCATGAAGCTCAGAATCTCATTTGCCTTCTCAAACATTTGCCTCCTCCCATAGATCGAAATCATAGAGTTTAGAGTCATAATATCAGGACAGAACCCTTTTCTTCTTAGTTCAAGAAAAGCCTCTTCTGTTTCTCTCAACTTTTTTCTTTTGCTATAAACTTGAACAAGGGTCTTCAGCAACACAGAATGGGGTTCAATCACACCCGAGTATATATCACTGGCCAGAGCATCTATCTTCTCAATTTGTCCACCATTAGCGTACGCATGAAGCAGAGAACTATAAGTCGCTTCATTCGGTTTACACTTCTCACTCTTCATTTCAGCAAAAACTTTATCAGATTGCTCCCAAAGCCCTCCCCGAGCTAGTGCGGCCAGAAGGGCATTATAAGTGGAAAGATCAGGAGTGACCCCAGCTTCTAACATGTGCTTATAAATAGCCATAGCCTGATCAAAACAGCCACATCTGCTATAAGCACCAATCAATGAGTTGAAAGTGTCCCTCTCAGCCAAAAACCCTGACCTTTTCATTTCTTTGAACACTCCAGCCACTTCAGTATCCATACCGTTCTGTCCAAAAATGGTCAGAAGAGAATTCCAAGTAACCACATCTGCAGTACATCCACACGCTTTCATATCATCAAAAATCTTCATCATTTCCGTAAATTTCCCACGATTACCATACATCTTAATAAGAGCATTGAACGTGCATATATTCGGTTTACAACCCACACTTCGCATTTCCTCATACACCCTCATTGCCGACTCATCCTTCCCAGCTTTCTCAAAACCAGACAACAAAGTCGTGTAAGTGAAAACATCCGGCTTAATCCCCTTCTCAACCATCTCCGCTTTCAACTGCATCGCTTCATCCAATAAACCACCAGACGCATAAGCTGATATGAGGGAGTTGTAAGTCAGCACACTAGGCAAAAACCCCTTAACTTCCATCTCTCTCAACACATCCATCGCCTCCTTATACCTCCTCGACTTCCCATAAACATCCAACAACGTATTATACGTAACCTTATCCGGCATAAACCCCACAGATTTCATCTCCTCAAAAATCTCCTTGGCCTCCTCGTACAACGACCCCCTCTTACAACAACTAATGAAAGTATTATAAGTGCACTCATTAGGCGCAACACCCGACTCCTTCATACCCTCAAAAACCGACACAATCTCATGCCAAGGCATCCCCATGTTCCTATAAACCTTCAAGATAACATTGTAAGTAATCAAAGTAGGCTTACAACCCTCCTCCTCCATCTTCTTGATAACCATAACCGCCTCTCTATACCTCCCATTATCACAGAAAACATTAATCAACGACGTATACGACTTAACATCAACACCAACTCCCATTTTCCTCAAATCATGAACAAAGACGCCGCATCCTTAACCTTCCCCTCCTTCCCTAGCATCTTAATAACCACAGAAACAACATCCCCATCAATCAAATTCTCAGCATCTTTGCGCTCCCTCACCCAATTTATAACACGCAATGCCAAAACTGATTTTTTATTGTGCCCCAAGGCCTTAACTATGCTAAAGATATCATCATAAGCTACTTCTACAGAGAGTTGATTACTATCTTTATCACTATGGGAATTGAACAGAACTGACAGCTGTTTGTCTAAGTTGTTGATGTCAAACTGAGGGTCAGTTAGGGAGTTAAGAGTGAGCTTACCTTGAGGAGAGAGGCGGTGGTTGACCCATGGCTTGCCTTTGTTGGGGTCAGGGCGCTTGCCAATAAGGACACGTGTGCGGTGGATTGGTTTTTGCTGGTCTTTGAGGTGTGGAGGTACGGCGGGTGGTGGCGGAGAGATGGGCGGGAAGGTGGCGGAGGAGTGGTGGTGATGGTTGTCTTGGAAGAAGGGTTTTGAGGGTGGTGGGTTTGGGAGGATAAGAGGAGCAGCTAGTTTGTCAGCTGCCATTGGTGAGGGAGAAGAAGAGAGACTAGTTTGAGATTTTAGCCAAAGGGGTTTTAGAATTAGAGGTTCTTCATAAGGGAAACATCTTTTTCTTCTCAGCCACTGAGCCACATGAAAAACTAATAATAATAATAAAGAAATAAAATCCGATATTTTTAAATATATATATATATTTTTTTTGGCAAAATATTATTGTATTTTCTGTATTGTGTAAAACATTATTGTTTTATTAAATAATATATTAAAATAAATGGAGTAAATATATAATCTTCGTAATAAAAAAATAACTAATTGAGTAACTAAAATTAATATAAATGGTGTGCTATAAATGTATATATTTCATAAGATAAAGACTTTAAAGAGTTAGAGGAGAAGGGAGAATATCATTGTATTTTCAAGTGTGCCTCAATGTACAAGTTCAAGCCCTATTTATAGGGAACTCTCCATAACCAAGTGAGTTTTGTAACTCTCAATTTACATAATGGAACAATAAAGTACAATACTAAATGGAGTATATGGGGTATAGGAAGAGTCATGAACTCATGTCATTCATATTTATAACACTCCCCTTGAATGACATTAGTTTATTTGTCGAATACGCTTTAAAGTTACTGCCTTGTTAAAAACCTTGCTAATAAAAACCAGTGGGATAAAACTTAGCGAAGGGAAAAAGAGTGCAGTGCATATTCGTCTCCCCTGATTGAAACATCACTTTATGTCTTTTAGTCGCCGCATTCCAATCTTTCGGACCAATCTTTGAAATGAAGATGTTGGAAGTGACTTGGTGAACAAATCTGCTAAATTCTCAGATGAACGGATTTGTTGTACTTTGATAGCTCCTTGCTTTTGTATGTCATGAGTGAAGAAGAACTTTGGTGAAATGTGCTTTGTCCGGTCTCCTTTAATAAATCTTTCCTTCAATTGTGCGATACAAGCTGTACTATCTTCATAAAGTACTGTCGGAACTTCCTCTTGGAATGTAAGACCAGACATATTGCGAATATGTCAATTAAGGTTCTCAACCAGACACATTCACGACTTGCTTCATGGATTGCTATCAATTCTGCATGGTTAGAAGAGGGAACAACCAAAGTTTGCTTTACAGAACGCCATGAAATAGCAGTACCTCCACAAGTGAATAAATAACCTATTTGAGAACGGTCTTTGTGTGGATCAGACAAATATCCAGCATCGGCATATCCAATTAACTCAGAGCTACCAGAGTTCAAATAGTACAAACCCATATCACTTGTACCTCGAAGGTATCTAAAATATCTTTGATCCCATTCCAGTGTCTTCGAGTAGGAGAAGAAATAAACCTTGCTAGTAAGTTAACGGCAAAAACTATATCTGGTCGTGTGTAGTTAGCAAGGTACATTAGTGCGCCGATAGCACTAAGGTATGGTACTTCAGGACCAAGAAGTTCTTCATTCTCTCCCGGAGGTCTAAAAGGATCCTTTTCCACATCTAAGTTTCTTACAACCATGGGTGTACTAAGTGGATGTGCCTTATCCATGTAGAATTGTTTTAGCAATTTTTCTACGTAATTCGATTGATGCACAAACGTTCCATTTTCCAAGTGCTCGATTTGCAGACCCAAACAATACTTGGTTTTTCCAAGGTCTTTCATTTCGAAATTTTTCTTCAAACAATCGACCGCTTTTGATAGCTCTTCAGGAGTGCCAATAATGTTCAAGTCATCAACGTAGACTGCGATAATGACAAAATTTGCTCCAGATCGTTTAATAAAAACGCATGGACATATGGTATCATTCTTGTATCCTTCTTTTGACAAGAATGTGCTTAAACAATTGAACCACATTCGTCCTGATTGTTTTAGTCCATATAGAGCTTTATTTAATTTGATCGAATGAACTTCTCGAGCATTTGGGTGTTGTGCTTCAGGCACTTTGAATCCTTCCAGGATTTTCATATAAATATCATTCTCCAAGGACCCATATAAATAGGTCGTTACTACATCCATGAGACGTATCTCAAGTTTTTCACGTATAGCCAGACTTATTAGGTAACAGAATGTAGTAGCATCAATTACTGGAGAATATGTCTCTTCATAATCAATTCCAGGCCTTTGAGTAAAGCCTTGTGCGACAAGTCTTGCTTTATATCTTTCGACTTCATTTTTCTCATATCTTTTTCGCACAAATACCCATTTATATCCAACGGGTTTTACACCATTTGGTGTACGGACTACAGGTCCAAAAACTTTACGCTTACTCAGAGAGTTTAATTCTTTATTGATAGCATCTTTCCATTTTGGCCAATCACTTCTACGCCTACATTCTTCCATTGATGTAGGTTCAAGATCCTCACTTTCTTCAATAATATTGCACGCTATATTATATGAGAAAATATCATCGATGTTTGTATCATTTCGATTCCATATCTTTCCAGTTACGACATAATTAATGGAGATCTCTTCATTTTCAATAATTTCAGGTACCTGTGTCTCTTTTGTTATGTCGTGTGACTTGTCTGGAGCTCTTATTAGTCTCTTCAGGAGATTTTTCTTCCTCTTTCGGGCCATCACTAACATTTGCTCCTTTTCTTTTTCGAGGATTTTTATCTTTGGAACCGACTGGTCTTCCACGCTTCATGCGTGCCTTAGACTCACTAGCCTTTGTAGTTGGTCCTTCAGGGACTTCAATTCTAATCGGAGCATTTGCAGCTGGAATATAAGACTTGGTAACTCTTTGTGGGTCAGCGAATGCATCTGGCAATTGATTCGCTAAATTTTGCAAATGAATTATCTTTTGAATTTCATTTTCACATTGACTTGTACGAGGATCATGAATAGATAATGATAATTCATTCCATGATATATTATTTTCCAACTGCTTACGTTCTTCCCCCATTGTTGGAAAATTAGATTCGTCGAAATGGCAATCAGCAAATCTTGCCGTAAATAAATCTCCAGTCGATGGTTCTAAATATTTAATTATTGATGGAGATTCATATCCAACATATATTCCCAATCGTCTTTGGGGTCCCATCTTTATGTGTTGTGGTGGAGCTATTGGTACGTAAACCGCACACCCCAAGATTTTTAGATGAGATATGTTTGGTTCATGACCATACACCAATTGCATCGGAGAGAGCTTTTGATATCCTGTTGGCCTGATGCGCACTAGTGTCGCAACATGTAAAATGGCATGTCCCCATGCAGAGGCTGGGAGTTTGGTATTCATTAGTAATGGCCTTGCAATTAACTGGAGTCGTTTAATAAGTGACTCGGCCATACCATTTTGTGTATGAACATGTGCAACTAGATGTTCAATATTTATACCAATAGACATGCAATAATCATTGAATGCTTGCGATGAGAATTCTGCAGCATTATCAAGGCGTATATTCTTTATTGGAGAATCCGGGAAGTGTGCTCGTAAATGTATTATCTGTGCAAGAAGCCTTGCAAATGCCAAATTACGAGTAGATAATAAGCACACATGTGACCATCTTGTGGATGCATCTATTAGGACCATAAAATATCTAAATGGTCCACATGATGGTTGTATTGGTCCACATATATCTCCATGAATTCTCTCTAGAAAAGCAGGACTTTCATATCCGACCTTCTCTAATGATGGTCTCAAAATAAATTTTCCTTGAGTACATGCAATGCATGTAAAATCCTTACTTTGAAAAATCTTCTGGTTTTTCAATGTATGACCGCATGAATTCTCGATGATTCTTCGCATCATTATTGACCCGGGATGGCCCAACCGGTCATGCCATATTTTGAAGTTACTATCAAGCTGTTTTTCGATAGTATAAACTTCAATTGCTCTAATCTTAGTGTAATACAAACCAGAGGATAGTACCGGTAATTTTTCTAAAATACTTTTGTTACCGGATCTCAATGTTGTAATGCAAAGGAATTCATTGCCATTTTTACTCATTGTCTCAACGTGATAGTCATTCAATCGAATATCTTTGAAACTCATTAATTTTCGTTGAGATTTAGAAGAGAATAATGCTTCTTCTATGGCAATCTTTGTTCCATGTGGTAGTATTATGTTTGCTCTTCCGGAGCCTTCAATTAAATTTGTACTACCCGATATTGTACTCACATTTGCCTCTTTCAATGATAAGTGAGTAAAGTATTTTTTATTATTGAATATGCTATGCGTAGTTGCACAATCTGCCAAGCATACTTCTTCTTCGTTCGCCTTGGACATTTTCAAGATTTCTTCAATAAATAAAAGAAAATAAGTGACTTGAAGTACAATGAAATAAAATGGTTTATAATTTCAGTAATCATTATTCATTGAAAAAAAAACATTATTCATACTAAGAGGGACAACAAGTCCATTGCAAAAATATTATTCATTTCAAAAGAAAAACTTCAAGCTTGAGTGTCCCTGCACCTTCAGGGTAAACAAGGAAATCTGAGACATCCAAGTGGGTTGCAACATATTGTCCATGAGGGGAATCATCTTGGACAAAATTTTCTTCAATATTCTTGCCTTTAGCTTTGATTGAGGCTTGATAAAGTTCAACAAGGTGTTTTGGTGTACGGCAAGTACGAGACCAATGATATGTCATGCCACACCTATAGCACATTTCAACATTATTTTTCGATTGTCCACTTTTTCATTATTTGGCTTCTCTTGTTGACTTGCATTTTTGAAGCCACTATATGGACGAGAGCCCCCACGTCCACGTCCATATCCACGGCCTCGGCCACGTCCACGTACATGACCTCTACCACGACCGGAGTTTTGGCCATTATTGTTAAACTTTGTGGCACTTGCTTCAGGCAACGACCTTGAACCTCTTGGGCGGGATTCATGATTTTTCATCAAGAGCATATTATTTTTTTCAGCCACAAGAAGGCATGAGATTAAAGCTGAATATTTTCTAAACACTTTCTCACGATATTGCTGCTGCAGGAGCAAGTTATTAGCATGAAAAGTAGATAGTGTCTTTTCGAGCTTATCCGCTTCCGTGACTTTCTCACCACATAACTCTAATTGAGAGGTGATCTTAAACATTGCTGAGTTAAAATCGTTCACACATTTAAAATCTTGGAAACGTAAATGTAACCAATCATAACGAGCGGTAGGCAGTGTCACGGTCTTTTGGTGATCGTACCTCTCATTGAGGTTATTCCAAAGATCTGCAGGATCTTTGAGAGTAAGATATTCAGCTTTGAGGCCTTCATTAAGATGGTGGCGGAGAAAAATCATCGCCTTGGCCTTGTCTTGTTTGGACGCGGTATTTTCACCTTTGATGGTGTCTCCAAGACCCTTAGCATCGAAGTGAATTTCCGCATCGAGAACCCATGATAGTAAATTGTTCCCGGAGATGTCCAAGGCGACAAATTCAAGATTGCAAAGATTTGCCATGATCAAACTAAAAGAGAAACAATCAAGGGAGTTAAGCATCTCGATCAATCATGTTAACATTAATTTATCCATATGAAAATGAACAAACAAGCAACAAGCAGAGAAATTGTTTAGATCAAACTAATAAGTCAATACGTGTAAAAGACAATTATAGATAAGAGAGATTAATAAAAATAAGATTGACAATACTGTTGTTATGGTTAAAGGCATGATCATTCACAATTTAATTACCATCATCAAGTAAATCATCTAGTACTATGCAAATGAAAAAGGAGTTGGGATCCAGGGGAATAAGTACTAGTACTACTAATTAATTTGGCACTAACAATAACAAAGCAAAGCATATGTAAGTAGTACGAACATACTGTACTAACTAAAATGTGCAATATGGTTAGATAAATTTATCAACTAATTAAACGTAGATGATTTTATGTCTTACCTTAGCAAGAAGGAATGATTAGGAGTCGGACTATCTCGGTAGAGTCGTGCTGATAACGTTTCATACGATAAAGACTTTAAAGAGTTAGAGGAGAGGGGAGGAATATCATTGTATTTTCAAGTGTGCCTCAATGTACAAGTTCAAGCCCTATTTATAGGGAACTCTCCATAACCAAGTGAGTTTTGTAACTCTCAATTTACATAATGGAACAATAAAGTACAATACTAAATGGAGTATATGGGGTATAGGAAGAGTCATGAACTCATGGCATTCATATTTATAACAATATAGTTTTTGTAGTTATGCAATTAATAGTTTTGAATTGAACTATATTAGACATACGAACAATATTCTTCCGATGAGTTAAGAACCATCATATATATCTCTAGACTTTGGAAACATTCAACTTCAAAATCTGCAATGCATCTTTTTCGCATGTTAATTGGTGTTCTTCATCAGTTGAATATATTGTCAAGTGCTTCATATAAACATTCTAGTTTCATCATATGATGTTTTTAGTTATTTTTATCGTATGATTTAAGAATAATTTAAGGTCAAAATGACCATCGAAAAAGTCAACAAAATCAAGTGTTAAATTTATTATTGGACGGAGGAAGTATATCTTTTGTTATAAGAATATATCATGGTTATTTTTAAAATTAAGTATAATACGTCATACAACTTTATGTTAAAAATAAAAACTTAAGAAGAGAATAAATAAAAAAGAAAAAAATTACGTCAATAAGATTCGAACCCAACACCTTCAACTAAAATAATGATACAAATAATAGAGAAAAATCACGCCAACAAGATTCGAACCAAACGCCTTCAATAAAAAATAAAATAAAAAGGAGAAAAATCACGCCAACAGAATTCGAACCCTATATCTTTTAATTAACTAATGACACATGTACGCACCAGATTGAAATTGGATAAGCCAGATTAACGGATTAAAATTGATTGGTAGGTCAATCAATTTGGTAAATCAACCGGCCTATTATATTTGTTGATCTAAGACATAACAATAACTATAATTACTGAGAGTAATTAGAATTGTTACCGAGAGTAATTAGAATTGTTACAATTTAAGTCTAATTACTCGTAGTAATTAGAGCTCTAATTATTCATACTAATAATTTCTATTTCTAAGTGAAAAAAAAATAAAAATCATTTCTAACTAAGTGCATGAATGCCCTAAATGTATCTAGTGAGAATTTTGAAGTTTAATTAATAGAGTTTAACAACTCTAATTGGCATGTAACTAGTTGGTTCCATGGTTCTACAATCTATCTATGATCCTTGGAACCATTGAACTGCCTGGTTCCTCACGATTTCTTGGTTTCATAAATGATGGGACCGTAATCGTAACCGCTCAAGACGGTTACGATTTAGAACCGGAATCGTCACGGTTTGGTTCTCGGTTTCTTTTGGTCAGGTCTACTCCTCCGTCCCAATAATATTCAATTATATAAAAAAGAGTAAACTGATCCACTCTTATTATTAAAAGTGGCACAAAATCCTCTCAATTATAAAAAACGTTAGCACCAGCCCACATTTTATTAGTTGGACTGGGACATCTATTAAAATAATATAATAACATGATTATGTGTCCCTCAAAATCGCCTTTTCTTGTCTTTCTTTTCCCATAAAAGCACACCATTTTGCTCCATGCTCTTTTTCTTTCCGAATAAATATACCCTCTCGCTTTTCAAGCAAACGCCTAAATGATCCTCACCTTTCTTTCATCTTTACCGTGCAACTAACTACGTCTCTTATCTTTTGCGTGTTAAAATACAATAGATACAACGTTAACGGTTGTTCAACATTCATTAAGATACAAAGTTATGTATGTTATAACCAGATACTTGAATTCGTCAATTGGTTCATTAAAATGGTCCTCAATGTTAAATAAAATTTCTCATATTATCTATAACTATGACTTCAACATTTTAGGTTATGTTTTAAACATACTATTAATTCAAATTGTATTCCATTATCATTAACAAGACAATATTAACAATTTTTTTTAATATTAAAAAATATTAATAATTTTTAATTACATTAATTACATAAATAAAATAGTTATGATTAAATTGGTTTGATACTCCATTATTCTCTTCATATAGTGGGTACCACAATATATAGTAGGCACCGCGATTACCATAGTAGTTAAAGTGTGTTCCATTTCAGTTATATTTTGTACTACAAATAATTTCAGTTCAATTCAGATCAGTTCATACTTTTTCAGACGAAGAGAACAAAGCCTTAACCGAGCTATGATCATTATTATTACTTTTAAAAAACGAACCAATCGACCGACAGAACTTAATACACGTGTGTAAACGAGTAAAACCATCTGGTTATCTTATCCATAATGATATGGAGACCGAAGTGATTGCACACGGAAGGAAACATGGCCAGTTCAAGGAAATTGGCAGACTGATGCTTTGCATAAACTCTAAACAGGTAGTAAAACCCAACCTTACTTGAACAACAAATGTTCAATAGAATCGTACTGCTACTACATCGATGACTTCTCAGAATTACGAAAGCATAAAAAATACTAATACAAATGCATCGAGTTGAAACCTAAAACTGGATCGAAACAAAGAAAACAAAATTATTCACCATGAGTCCATAACAGATCTATTACTCAACGATGAGCTCAGATAGTTCTATAAAAGGAAAGCAAGGCTGATATTGCTAATGTTCCTACTAAAGACTGATATCACCGACATTAACTTCATTTACAAAATAAAGTGTTTTCCATCCAAAATGTTGTGCCATTACTCCTTGTAGTTACTTGGGAAAGTGAGGACTGATCAAACCAGCAATCTCAAGAAATCCAACACGGTCTTTTCCTCCAAAGATTAACTTCAGTTTCTCATCACAAAGGATGACTTTCTTGTCAGTAGGATCCTGAAATTGACATAAGCGGAAACAAGTCAATTGTGTCCAAATGTAGAAGTAGAACCATGGAGAAACAAGTCGAATAGGCCCAAAGACTAACTTCAGCTTGTCATCACAAGCAATAACTAACTAGAAAATTTGCTCCCTTTGTAAACTTTAAGTAAAAATAAACTCGGGTAAGTAATCATTGAATTGCAAAAAGATGGAATTTACTAATAATGACAGACTAGTTTTCCATTTCCAAGGATTAAAACACTAGGTAGGACCGAGGATATGATTAATTTGTGTTCCCAGCACAAGATAGTTCAGTTACCCAATAAATAAATAAATTTGAAACAAAAGCTTCCACGTTGTAAGCATACGAACATCACCAGTAAAGTGTGGAAAAATTAAACTGGTAAAACAGAGTAGAGTTCAGTTGACTTGTGAGTTCCAATAATGCAAAGACAGGTAATTTGGCATGTCTAATCTTTCATGAAATGGGAATAGTTTTTAGAACATCATTGTATGTTTAATACAAAGCTGATGAAAAGAGGAATGATCATGAAAGGAATAAAGTCTACCCATGATTTCATAAGCATACTGTTAAGGCAGAACAGCAAAGAGTTGCATTTCAAACATAACATAGACAATCTAACAAAACTAAACCCCACATGATCTATCGAGTTTCATTTGCCAGATACTCTTGAGAAAGTCAGCTCGTTACTTATCAAGTTATCATGCACCACCAAAACAACGGCTCAAGCCAGTATAAGAATTTTTCATGTTTCAGAAAGATCACACTTGTGTCTCCAAAACATGTGATATACTCTATATAACATAATCTACAAAACGGCCTGAGCAGTGCAATACAAACGCATCATCATGGATCACAAGTAAACTTAACTGCAACTGCACCTAATCGCACACAGATTTCTTATTAGCTGATAGCAACAGATTAGGAAATTATCATTGCAAATAACAAGGGGGTATTCAATTAAACACTTTTTGCCGCAGTTGCAAGTTTACTTTCCCTGCCAAAGAACATGCATAACATTATTCAATTGAGAATTAAGTTAAGTAACATGGATAACGTGGAATGCAAGCACCTCAATCAAACTCAAACAATATCCATGCACCATTTCGTTATCAAACACCGGTAAACCGTAAACATAAATAACACCATATGTTACCAAAGGTAGAACACAATGTTACCCAACACCAAAACACCAATCTATCATTGAAATGATACGTATCAGTCCAGACCACCACATACTTTCCGGCATAAAATCAGAAGTAACATGAAGGCTCTTCTATTTGTTGAAGTGACACACAGAAATACAGGAACAAAAGAAGCTAAAAAGATCAAACTCGAGATGAAACACATAGTAACAAATCACTCATATACAAAATTCCAACACCAGGCGATACACTTCAAAAATGCCATAATCACACAACAACGAATAACAATATTCCAACAATCATCACACCACTTTTCCGAATACACACACAGATTACATAGCACGGGGCTCATAATCCGGTAATCGATACTCCTCAAAATTCAGAAAACACAACTGTACGGCCATTGGTAAACTACATACTATATACTCATATACATAACAACTACTCAGTTATTAGTATAAGCAGAATCAGTAGCCATCAAAGTTCCATCACCACAATATATACTAGATATAAGCAGATACAGAACAAACAAATTGTAAAACTAGCTCAATTTCCATGGATCGAACGATACTGAAAATTATATATGAAAACAGTACGAACAGTAACGCGCAATAGGTAATTAGGTATACCTGAAGGTCGTGCAGTTTGATATGAGCCCAAATCTCCTTGAGGGCTTGAGTACGAGGAATTTCCTCCACGCCACCGAGGAACGCCTGCATTTCCGGCGACACGCGACGAGGCTTCATTATCCCCCTCGGCTCACGCTTCTTCGTCTCAGCAGCAGCAGCGGCTGGCTTCGACGCAGCCGTAACAGTGACGCAGCGCAGGTTAGCGGGAGCGAACTTGACTGTAGGTAGAGAAAACGAGACCGATTGGCCTGGAAGGAGGCTGGTGAAGACACCGAGAGACAAGGCCATTTCTGCTTGCTGAGGTTTAGGATGGAAAGAGGGGTTTGAAATGTGGAAGTGACTAGACTGTGGAAGAAAGAAGATAAGGAGACTTGCCAAAATAGTGGCAAAAAGGTTTTTCTCTATTCAAGTTTTGCTAGACCGGGTTTCTCCTCGTCGCTGGCCAGATCTCGAGGTGGTCTAACATTTTTGGGCCAGGTCGCTGGGTTATATACTTGTAGGCTGTAGCCCAATTAGGTGGCCATAAGCCCAACTTCTCACTGACTATAGACATGCTCGAAAATGACATGGCGTCTGACCGTTTAACTTATTCAACTTATTCAGTTTATCAATTATTTTAAAAATAAATTATTTTTTAGGTGTTTGTAACAACTTATAAGTTGATAGATGGATTAGAAACTGTTCTTTTCGTTTGAACAGAATTGAATGAAGTTGAACTGAACTGAACAAAATTTAACTGAATTTATTTGTAATATAAATGAATTTATTGGTAGTATAAATTAAAACTAAGCAAGTTTGAACAAAATTAAACTGAACTTAATGGATTTAAACAGAATGAACTGAACTGAACTGAATAGAATTGAATTGAAAATAAAATTTTCAAACGAAGAGAACAACGCTTAAGTTTTAGTTGTGAAAGGTGGGTTGGACTTATATAAGCAACTTTTTTAAATTAAATGTGTTTTTTCCAAATGTTATTGGAAGCGAATTTTAAGTTTGTTTATGGTGGAAGTTGAATAGTATTTTCAGCAAAATTTATGGATGTTTCGAATTTGGATACTAAAGAAAAAAGTGTAACTTTAAGTTGTTTAGCAAAAATAATGGTATTTGTATTAGCCGTGGATTTTGGAGAAAAATTTGAAGAAAATAATTATGTATAATTTAATTACATATCAGCGTCCATGTCAATGGTTCGATAAAGAACACACGGTGCTTGGTCCCTGGCAGCCCCCTCCAGCCGGGTATGTTAAGGTCAATTTCGACGCAGCTGTGCCTACTGATGGCTCTTTCGGGAGCATAGCGGCTGTGTGCAGAGATTTTACGGAGCTAATTTTGGCATGGAGACGGGTCAAATTACGGGCTCACTATGACGTGGGGTCGGCGGAGCTGCTAGCAGCTAGATTGGGTATGGAGCTTGCTAAACATATGGGCTATAACAAGATAATCTTGGAAGGGGACGCATTGCAGGTGATTCTAGACATCATTCAAGGTTCACCACGTCTGGCAGTGAACGGCAATCTCTTGTCTGAAGTACAAGGTATGGTGCAAGAGTTTGATGATGCCAAAATCCAACACGTGAGGCGTGAATCGAACCGTTTGGCACATTTACTGTGTCATTCTTTTGTCCAGGATGCAGCGGGCTATCTCTGTTTGCCTTTTGAGTATTCTGAACCTGGATAGTAGCATTTCGTGGCAGCTGTTTTTTTCTGTGCTTTGTTTGTTCTCTCTTTGTACTGCATTCTGCTATCATTGTTAGAAGCTTTCCAATGACTGTACTATTGATCGAGCCAGTGGCTCCTTTATTTGGTTATGAAATAAACAATCTATTTGATTCTAAAAAAAAAAATAAATTTAATCACATATATATGCCACTATCTACTTTTAGCATAAAAAAGCACCATATGGGTTGATTATGAACTTTTGAGAGTTACTTGATTCTCATATGAAAATGTAAAGATCAAAATTTTGATTTATCTACACCAAAACTTTTAGCATTTTTAACCTAAGATGGATTATAATTGTTCTTATCCAAAAACTTAAGTTTAGAAATACTACTATTCTAACTTCTTTAACTTTTAAATATTCTTTTTTTCAAATACCCATCAACTTCTATAATAAGTTTTTTTTAAATTAATATTTTTAAAATATGAAAATTGAATATCAAACGCCCCTTAGTGTCTTAATATTAGACCTTACAATGGTTCTAAAACTGTTAGTGTCCGTTCATGAACAACTAACTTTCGGTTCCATATGATTTGAAATCTTCGATTTTGAAACTATTATAAATGACAGTTCTACTTTTCGACTTATAATTTTGTAATGGATTTTCGTTTCCTTTTACTAATTGAAAATGGCAACTGCGATGAGGAATGGTCGGTTCCACGATCCCAAATAAATTGAGACTTTGAGCGAAACCAGAACCATTATTTTTTAGTTCGTGGGTTCATGTTTCAAATTCAATGGTCATAATTCCGTTCTAAGTATCCATTTGGACCGAATGGATGAGACAGGGGCAGGCGGGTGCCCCTCCCCCCACCACCACAACCCCACGAACCTCTTAGCCAACCCTATATGTGTAATTTTGTCCCCCCCCCATTCCAATTTTTGGATCCGTCATTGTGCTCGGTGGTTTCAGAATCACAAGTTTCACAATTTTAGAATATTTGTCACTTAAAAAAACATATAGACCTATTCTTTATTTCTGAGTCAGTCATGGATGAAGTAGATACAATCTATGTGGATTACTACACTCGAATTCACCATGATCCCTACTGACAATTTAAAATTGATGAACATGCAGTTTCTTGATTGGGGGATTCAGGAACTCAAGTTTTGATGCAGGGTGCCTAGACGATCCCCTACTTGACAGTTAACACTGCGACACCTATCCGTATCACTCAAGTCAGTGATGGTTGGAAATACGTTGTGATCTTCTCTTCTGAAGATGTGTCAATGATTTATATTAATTTGTTGGTAGGGACGTAGGGTATGGTAATGTACAATACTGATAATTTCCACTCTAGGCACATTCATTGTTACACCAACCTGGGCCTATGTTGCATGTCCCTTCCTATTTACGCCAGCCAACCGAGCTTTGAGTGTTTGAGTAAATGCCCTCCACTAATTTATACTAGTACTACTAATCCCAACCTGTCTGGTTTACATCTCATAATTGACATGATAAGGTTCACACCGCATAATTTCACATAATAATAAATGTCAGGCCAGAGAATTATCACATTATGTAACAGGTCTTCATGTGAACTACAGAGTATCCAAAATTGGTATTCCGTATTACTAGTGATCCACATTCTATATTCTAAATTAAGTAATCATCCACTTTTTAAAATTATTTATATTAGATTTTGGAACCATTTTTAAATCTAAAAAATTGGATGAAAAATAAATACGTAAACAATTTTAAAAAGGAAAAAGTTGATCAAACCCCCCAAACTATTACTCATTTAAGACTTTGCTCCCTAAACTAATAAGTTTGGCGATTAACCACCTCAACTATTATACTTTTGAGAGAAATTTTAGTTAAATAAATAGTAAAATAGCATTTGTAGGTGTTTAAATTTTACATATTCAACACATAAAAAATTTATTCATATTTGATGGTTAAGAAGTTAAATTTCACATGAAATATAAAAAATTACAAAATATATTTTCTCCGTAATTACTTTATATTGGCATTTTCAAGTTATTTTTGCCATAAATTACTTTAAATTACATTGAAAAATATATAAATAATATTATTCATCAAAGTACTTTAAGTATAGTTTCACAACATTTTTATATATTTGTTACATTACAAATTAAAAACAATTCGTTGTAAGAATGTTTTCAAAACATTTAATAAAAAAATAATAAAAGTAATGGAGAATGAACTAATTATAAATTATTTCAAAACTATAAAATGAAGTTTGAACATCACTTAAACATCATGATAATCGACAAAAATGAATTTTGTATCACAACATCTAAAAAATTAACATATTTGGTTGATTTATTAAGAGTTTATTATTAAATTTATTAACTTGGAGAGCATTATCTAAAAAACATGATAGTTGAGGAGGTTAATCACCAAATTTATTAGTTTGGGGGACATAGTCTCAAAAGAGTAATAGGTGAGGGGTTTTGATCCATTTTCTCCTTTTAAAAAACAAATAATCATGTAACTGGTGGGTATTAAACGAGTAGATTTAATTTTAGGCAAGTTGAGTATCATATAATTAAGTCCGACGTGATTCTAGTTTGAGGGGCATACAACGGAATTGAGCGTGAAAATTTTAGATTGCGCCACAACGATTATGAGGCCTTACTGAACTTGACAAAGTACACTTGGAATGTACGTAATTGGACCTGAAGTGGGTTAGATGGCTCAATGGGGTTGGAGCCTTGGTGTCATGTTAGAGCCACTTTTCTTTGGGGCAGAAGATGGTCGCAACCCAAGTATATATACTTCTTAAACAAGAATAGACCCTTGTACAGTGAGATTGGGCAGAGTGGGTAGCCATGTAGTCCGAGCTGGAGTATGAAATTTTAAATTCTATATTTTCAAAATATAATCTCGTTAAATATTTTACTATTATAGTTTAAGAGTAATCAAAAGTTAATTAAAGTTGAAATTTGTTCATCGAAAAAGTCAAAGTGGATAAATTGTAATGGGATGGAGTTGGACCCAGTGCTTAACGGTAATGCTAAGTACCGTTTAGCTTGCATGTCCGTTAGCGCCTTGGCATTACAACTTATCACACACTGTGTAGGTTTTTGATCGACAATAACACCACCACATGCATCGTATAAAGTATAAAAACATATGATTAAGAACTCCCTTAATTCTCTTTTCTTTGTACAAAATACGGCCGATCTACCTTACACTTGTTTGAATCTCCTTAACTGGTATGGTGTACCATAGTTTTCACGTATAACTTCCTACAGCTACGTTATAACCAAAGAGTATGTTCTGTCATGGACTCGTGGTTGTATGATGTCATTTTCATGCTCGTCTATAAAATCTACAAGACAACTAATTAGGCATGTAGCAACAACGCTAGTTATGCAGTGCCTAACTGAAATATAAGTATATATACTGTGTTATATTATGCCATCTTACCAACTAATTATGATAGTACTACTGAAATCACATGCTCAAGTCTTTGGTTTCTTAATTCTAGATTACGCTTATGAGTCTATGACATTTTGATATGTGAATATTAAACATTGGAAATCCTTTTTACAAGTAAAAACACTGAACATAGAAGGTTTGATCCACGACTAATCTAACTAGTAGTTTTAAACCAACTCGGATCACCGTCCAAGACATAAAAAAGAAGCCTAATTAACCCTAAAGCAAAACATTATTGTGGAGAAGTCACAAATATAAAAAGTGCATCTTTCCATATATGGACTTGAAATGCAAGATTTCCAACTTTGCTAGGTCTTCAACAAAGCGTTCTTCTCTAATCGAAAAAAAAAACATGAACTTCACGTTCTCATATGCCCGAATTTCCATATCCCTTTGTCTAGGTCCTGTAAATACAATTCACACATGTAAAACTATTACGGGAATTTTCCACAAACTCAAAAAGCCGAAGGATTTCGCGTAATTCTTTCCCCAATTTCCCTTCATCGATCTTTAAAACAATTCCACCGTCCATTACGCTACTAAAGTGTGACAAGTAGCACATGCAAATAAAAAAGGAAACAAAAAGGAAAAAAAAAAAAAAAAAAAGGTGTAGCTGAATTTCATCCTAAGCAAAAAGCACGAGATCGAAGTATTAGTACTATATTTTGTAATTTTCTTATCGTATTTATTTTACTTTGGATTCAATTCAATCATCTACACATGAGATCTATCTACCAACCAGACAGACCATTTGATTGATTACAATGCACCTTTTTAACTAACTCGGGCCCTCGATCCACCATTGTGACCTTGTCCATGAAGAAAACTCATGACTCTCATCATCATCATTTATGCTCATCATCAGCTTTGCTTTAATCCATTTCCTTTCGATTTCAAGTCAAGTGATAGTAATGGTGTGCTTTGTGTTAAAGCCTTAAAGGTGTAATTCTCCTTTCCCATTTCCTACTGCAACATGTAATATTTCAATATTTGACACAACACTAATATAAACGTGTAATAATAAACCGTATAACCTACAAAATCAAAATCATAATGTATCATAACTTGAAGTTCACTAAAAAATTGGCCCTTGAACACAAATAACAAAGTCGAGGTTCTTATGAAAACGGGGACCTATGGGCGCATTACCTTAGCAATTCAAAATTGAAAAAAACCTAGAATGCCTCCAACAATTCAACATCAAGACTCAACCTGCGTATGAAATGCCCTGCTAACATTATTGCATATGATCTCCACTTTCATGAACTCAATTTTCAGATTTTGAATGGTACGTATAAACACTTAATAAGTTACCACTTACCATAAAAGGTATTCGCCTAACTATATTGTACACACATGTATTAAGCCATGTAGTAGTTGTTTTAAAGTGGATATAAAATCCCATTCAATAGTATTGTAGTTATTTTAACTTTTTAGATTGTTGAACTCACAAAGTAACCTAAAAAAATACACTAAAAAAATACAGTAACATTATAAAATTAAATATAAAAAGTCAAAAAAATATTGTACGTTACATTACATAAAATAAAATGAAGATTAATATTACTACAAACTTTTAACGGAATCCAAAAATGTCAAAATAGGAAAGTACAGTAGCAAGTAATGCTCTGTTCTATTCGTCTAAATAAAACTGATTTGAACTGAATTAAACTGAACTGAATGAAACTGAACTAAACTGAATTGAACTAAACGTATTTATTGTATAAAATATTATTAATCAAATCTGAACCGAAATCATTTGGACTTTAAACTAATTTGAATTGAATTTAAACTAATCAATTTAATTTAAGTGAACATAGACTAAGCACATTATTCTCCATTGTCTTTAATGAGTTTAATCCCAAAGCATAAACAACCCGTTCCTATATATAAACGGAAGTCCATCATCCTCATCCTCATTCCAACCCCAACATCTCTCTCTAGTCTCTTGCACACCCTGCTAACATACGCCTACGGAGAGAGTGCGCACAATAGCCAAAAACATGGCTACAACATTTCAAATACTCACCGCTCTGATCTGCATTGCCTTCGCAACCGTCGCCGCCCAATCCCCCGCCACCTCCCCCGTCGCCACCCCCTGCACCACCCACACCCGTCGCCACTCCCCCTACCGCCACCCCAGCACCACCCACACCCACCGCCACTCCTCCCACCACCACCACTCCTCCTCCCGTAGCCACCACCCCACCCCCAACCTCATCCCCTCCCCCCGCCGTTTCCGCTCCACCTCCCGCCACCGCTCCTCCACCAGCCGCCACTCCTCCTCCAGTAGCCGCACCTGTCTCTCCTCCACCAGTCGTATCTCCCCCACCGGCAACTCCACCCCCGGTCAGCTCACCACCACCAGCAACTCCACCTCCAGTCAGCTCGCCACCACCTGCCGTGCCTCCTCCAGCTCCAGCCGCTCCTACTCCAGCACCGGTCGCATCTCCACCAGCTACAGTTCCGGTTGCTTCTCCGGCTCCATCTCCGTCGTTGTTGAGCCCTCCTGCTCCTCCCACCGGAGCTCCAGGTCCGAGTACTTCCCTAGGGCTGTCTCCTTCTCCTTCAGCTACAGATGAGGTAATTAATTACTTCATCACTCTCTCGATCACACTAGATCTATTATCTGTTATCTGTATGATTCATTCTGATCTAATTTCTTCTAATTTGGTTTCCAATTTACTTAGATAGTTGATACAGTAGTAACTTAAAACTTTGAATCAGGATTAAAATATGGATCGAAATTAAAACCGGGAAAATATTACTACAAATATTCAAATTTAATTAGTTCGATATTGCTGGTGGGTAAATCGATTAAACAACTAGTCCAATAGGACCCGATAGATCTGTGCCCAAAACTCCCAATTTGATCAATTCAGAAATGTTGGTCATCCAGACTTGGGCATTGGGTTTCGGATATCCATTTATAATCTCAACCGGGTTCGGATATATAGAGTATCTGATCGTCTAAAATGGAGTATTCTTCTAGTCGGAGTACGTTTATTAAGGATCGGGTCTTTGAGTAGGAGTTTATAAATGCATGTTAATTGATTATTTATGTGATTTGCTCATACGGTCGCTTTTATTTGCATGAAAAACACTGAATCGAACTTATCTTAAATGAAATAAGTTGGACTTAAATTATTTAAAATATGAATTTTAACATAACTTTACTGAAATAAAAACAACTGAATTTATGGTGAATTCATCGTAACCTAATTTGAGAAAATTGAGTTCCTATTTGGTTAGTGGTCTCAAAATGCATGATGCTGATTGTATATTTCATTGTGATAATAATTGGCATTTATATCACTAAGTCTATGTTATTTTCGTATGAAATCTCATTATTTTCGGTTCAATTCAGTTCAGTTTCATTCAATTCAGTTCAGAATTGCACAGTTATATTTTATATTACAAATAAATTCAATTCAGTTCAGTTTCGTTCAGTTCTGTTCAATTATGTGCAATTTAGTTCAGATGTTCATACAAAAAGAATATTTTCTAAATTAACAATTTATAAGAATATTTACTTTTAATTCCTTTAAACTTTTAAACGTATAGAATTTTATTGATTTTGCGGACAGCAGACTTATATATATGTTTTAGGAATATATTAGTATATTTAAAATATTTAGGAGAGTGTATGAAAATACAGTATTAACACCGGAAAATGAAATACTTGGAATATAATCAAAGTAAAAAAATAATCAAAGTAATCAAAGGATTTTTAATTGAACTTGCTCACGTTAGCAAAAAGGTAAATTCTTGATTTCCGAAATCGAGCCGACTATATGTATTGGTCGGTTCTGTGCAGTCCGGTTTTGGGTCTTGAGCTCTTTTGTGGGTACTGATCAGGAGTCAGGACCATTAAAGCTCATTGGACATCACTTTTATGAGTTTCTTTTTTTCTCATTAATAAAGAAAGAATACAAAACAAAAAGAGAAATTCAGCTTTGTCAATTGTCACATGCTTCACCTAGATTCACGTGCTTCATCATTTTATATCAACATTTTTTTCTTTATTTTAATTCTTCTTTCTGTTCCCTTTACTTTAATCTATTGCAGAGTGGAGCAAGTTCATTAGTTAAGGTATCTGGTGGCCTCATTTTGGGATGGGCCTTGATGTATGTTCTCCATTGATTTCCCCCTTTTGGCTGGGCTGTGAGTGTGTTATGCCCAGATATACACATGGACCGGTTGCATAGTTTTGGACTTTACTCTTTCATCAGTATTATTATCATTATTCTACTTGTTGATGGTTTATAGATTGATTTGGATTCTTTTGGATCTTATTGTTATTATTCTTGTATTGGGGACTCTGAGAGCCATGATGATGATGATGAGTTATTTTCTGTGACGCTATCTTCTCTCCATTTGGAGGCATGTTCTATTTTTTCTACCTGTTATGTTTTCCAAGTATGCGAGGTAATAGGCTTGGGGAGTGTTATGAGCCACGAATTTCAGCTAACGGGTCAAATTGTTACTAATTTACATAACCGCCCACATTGACACTGAGAGTAGCCTATTTGGCACAAGTTAACTCAAAATATAAAGAACCCTAATGCTATTATGAAGCTGATATGTGAGGAACAATATGTTTGAGGGCAGTGTAATGAATGTTTAGAGGATGGATGGAGTAATGTGTATGAAGTTCGTGAAAATGGCAGTGCTAAAACCCAAAACCTACAAAAATAAATAAAATCCAAGCCCTCAAATCACAATCCATGTTCGACAGGCATTTGTGAAATTGGGCTAGCCGGTCCAACATTTCTGTGCAGCCCAATATGTGGCTCAAATTTAGCCAGATCCACTGGGATTTTTGAAATCTTCCGTCTTCTCACTTACCCCGCGCAGGAGCTATACGGACGGAGAGATTGATCGCAATTTCTTCCTCCCCTAATCATCGAAATTCATTACCTTCCACCTTAATCAAAAATTTCAATTTCGATTGAAATTTTCATCTTGAAATTCCTTCCCTCCTTTTCTCAAAGTTTACTTCTCTCCAAGATATTCAAGATGATTTACTTCGCATTCAAACACACATGTATATATATACACACATCTGCGCAGTACCATCTCCGTTGATTTATATTCACTTTACTTCTTTAAGAGAAATATATAACTACCAATTTTTCATGAAAATAAGATGCCAAACAAGAAGTAAAATAAGGAAAATATAAATTTTCCTCCAATATTTTCCTAAGGGATTTGATTTTCCTCATTTTCTTTTCTTTTCCCTTGAAATTATTCAAACCATGCAAGGCCTTAGCGCTGCTGAATGTCATTAGTATTAATTAGGCGAATCTCATCAATTTACTCACAATTACCACGAATCAAATGATTAATACAGGGGAGGAGCCGTGGTAAAAGAGGTCATTGCGTTCACATGTTTGATTACCCAAATAAAGTGCACAAAATTAGAAAGAAAAAAAGCAAAAATTTATTGAGGTTTAACAAAAAAAAAAAAAAAAAAAAGCCTCAACCAAATGCTTACTATTGTTGGGTAAACACGAGTTTCTGGTAATTCATCTAAGTTTGGGAGAAAGCTTTCAACTCAAGTGTCTTCCATCTTGTTAGACGCACCTGAAAAGGCTTGGAGAGGGAGGGGGGGGGGGGTTGTCAGTCCCTTAAACCGGATTGTTTCCTTGGGTCAAGCCGACAGGACGACTTTACCCTAGTAAAATGTATATAATGGTGATATAATGACTAATATGAGTGTCGTGATTACCTTATGCATTGAATAAAGAGCCTATTTATAGTTTTCACAAAAAATTGGTACATTCCATAGGATTTGCCAAGTGTACGTCTTGGATTGAGCCACATTTTAGGCCCAATTATTGGTTAATGGGTTTGGCGCACTTCCCAAATTAGGGTTCCGTCAAGGTAATTAGTATTTTTTTTTATGCTTTAGAACCTTCTGGAATGCTATTGTTGTTTGGTCTGAGCTAGTGTCCAACCTTAAGGTTCAACCCACTAGCTCATATGTTCCGAGTTACTGTGTTTGCTTTGGTTCATTGGCATCTCTTGTGAAGGGTAGTTCGGGCCATTAAGGACCTCAGCCTTGGCCGTCTTCTTCCATAATCAGGTACGGCCGTACGGGGGACTTTGCTCCACCTGAATTAGTTATTTAATCGGCCCTCCATGGGTGCCTCTGGGTATAATCCGCTTCTAGATGCTATTGGAGGCCCGCATGTACAATTGTAAAGTTGGAAGGGGGAGGGGGGACTTGGTTATGCCTTAGCATTGATTTTGTCAGGCTTAAATGTTCTTTGGACTTTGTTTGGAGAATACTTAGTGGACCTTGTTACTGGTCCTATGGTCGGCCCACTAAGTGTGATCCAAAACCTTGCAAATGATATTTCTTTAGGTTGGTCATAGTGTTGGGTCATACCCTGCACATGGTTAATTGAGTTTTTTATGTCAGCAAGGTGCCTCTAACACGTCTACATTCATAGTTCACGAATCATACATATTTTTCGAAACTCAAGCAAAAGTTTCAACTAGTAAACAATAAGAAAGACAAAAACTGTCACCCTTCTCCATGAATAACAAACTTCCTTTTTAATAAAACGAAAAAAAATCATCTAGATTTAAGTAAATCCAATATGTGCAAACTACAAACTTAATCGAAACAAGATACACGGAAGCCTCATTCTAAATCCAGGTTGAAACATGCAACCTGACTCTTGAAGCTGCTAAAAAAAGTTAATAGGAATCAAATGAGATGAAATCGCCCAATAAATTCACAACAAACACGCACTAATTACATATGTGACTAGGTTACTGGATGTTAATCGTGAGACTTTGGGTAAGTACTACTGTACTAGTATAGAAGCAACCATCACTACCAATAAGTTTCTTCTTCAATGTGGTCGTAGAACGTAGACCAATGGTAGTTGTACTAAGAGATCATTAGATGAAGAAATTGTACATGCAGACCAATAAGTTGTTATTAACCCATGCATTAATTAATTATAGTAATGCTAGTTATATTCGTTATAATAATGATTTTAGTGCATTAAAAAAGATTGAAATTTATTTTATTTCTCTTTTCTTCTTCACCCTCAAACCAGAGGACATAGAGAACTAAAATTCATATAATGGATAGTTTTAATCAATACTATTTGTTTTCTCAAATTATATTTTTGTTCAAACACCTCCGATAGAGCTTCAGACGATTTAAAGTTTTTCACATAAATCGAATGGAGCTTTATTTATTATTATTAATCTCTGGCATATAAACGGTTGTTCAATTTCATTCCCATCCTTCATATCTTTAGTTGCAAATGAAATTCACTGTTTGACCTGGACCAGCAGTAAAACCCATCACTAGTTTTCAATTTCTTGAAAGGGGACCTTGATATACTGCCACTGGTTGCAGCGTACACACATGGATGTTACTTCATTCGGCGCTGCTTGTGCAGTTGTGCTATGAAATGGCATGGGGCGAATTGATTCGTAAATGCTTGAATTGGTATCATGTGTACAGAGTTGACTCTGTTTACTGTATCAGCAGCAGCAGCAGCAGCAGAATGACATGATTATTAGAAAAGATGGAGGACCATAACTGAATTTGTCAGAATTTGAATTGTAGTCTAGTCAATGCAAATTCAGGGAAATCAAACAAACAATACGAACTATTCCCGATAATTACCACATGGGCAATCAAACAAATACTACCGTAAACTACTGGAACGAATCAGTACGAAGATGTTAGAGAAAATAATCTACACTACTCAGCAAGTCTGCAGTGCAAAACAATGAGTGAGTCTGTCAAGAAAACATATAGAGGTGGGAGATGAATGTACTTATTCTTAAACGATGCACCTACTAGGCTACTATACCATACCAATAGATAAGATCGCAGAGGGGGAATATATGTGTAGGATCAATATTGTCACAAAATACACATAACACATGGAACAAAAACAAACAAACAAATCAACCGTACCCTGGTATAAAGTATTAAATCATTGAAATATCTATTATTAAATCAGTTGTTATGTTTAATTCTGATTGTTTGGATTTGAGTTTGGGAGTACGCTATGCCTTTATAATTGAGTTGCCATGTTTGGATTTTTAATTAGTGAGAGGAGACCGATTTTTTACTCTTTCTTTCTTTTACCTATTTTAGATGATAGGGATAACCAACATCTTGACACCTCTTTATGGTGGGAACATCACGAGATTCTTGGGCTTTTTCTGGACCGGAGACAGGAAAAAGAGTCTTTCGAAATCACGCACGTAAATAGAGGCTGGCGTATTCTCCATTGTTCAGTTGTGGAGGAGATTGTGGTGCTCCTGGTTTTGGAGGATCCATTGCTCTTGATGTTCGGTGAACCCTTTAGATGTCCATATCACTATAACCTTGTTTTTCTTTCTCTCTTTTCCATTTTTTTATATTCTAACCAATAATCAATCTCTCATAATTTCACTTGCAATATTATCCTCAACATAATTACTACATATATAATATTAATTAATATACTCTACCATTTA
Organism: Plantago ovata; assembly: GCA_028274465.1. NCBI lineage: Eukaryota > Viridiplantae > Streptophyta > Magnoliopsida > Lamiales > Plantaginaceae > Plantago > Plantago ovata. Next base: position 47,164,584 of record CM051455.1, on the reverse strand, counting down.
CTACCTTTCTTAGCTTAACCTTAATTTTCCAAACTCCTCTACTATTTACATTCCACCACTTTGTTTAAGGAAAGGACTTCCTCAAAATAAAGTCAAACAAATTGAGTATGTTCAGTTCCATTCAGACGAAAAGAATAAAATTTTAATTTTAAAATTTCACAGTGTTTATATCTAATTTAAAAACGGACCTCTCAATCTCTAAATTGATTTATTAGATTTGGACCTAATTTTTAGTGGGTTCACATTCTCAACTCAAAATTAAGTATTGTGGCTCTCTTCTCTCATATATCATCGTCTCTTTCTTTTTTCTCTCACTATTCATCTTCTCAATCCTTCAAATCATCTCTTAATCTAATTTTCAAACCCCTTCGTAAACCAATCACTATTCTCCTTCCCCATACATAAATCAATCTCTTTAAATTAGATCTAAACTTTAAATTAGATCTAAACGTACTCTCAATCATAATTCAGACTTAAAAAAAAAAGGTTTATTAGGAAATTATGATCCTATTCTATATTTAAATGTGATGAGGGTAAATACGGTTTCAACGATCTACGTCATCATCTCTCAACCCATGAGAGCTTACGGGAGGAGTATTGATAGAACTTGGAAGAACTCGAGCACCTGCAATGGAGGGGAATTAAGGGGGAGGGGACTGTAAAACAGCCTACCGGAGTTAGGCCGTCCAACAATTTAATGGAGGAGGAAGAGAATTAATCCGTGTGTCGTGAACCTGTAGGCATAATAAATGAACACATATATATAGTAGGATACGTTCTGTGGTCCTTTCATAACGGCGGCTTCCTTAAGGTGGGACATGATCTCTGACAAGTGGGATCTTCTTAGTGGTTCGAGGCATAGGAACCATTCGAGGAAGAAGGCCGTGTCAGCTTCCGTTTATGTTCGAGGAACTGGACTCCTTCGAAGGTCATGATGTCGTTTGCCTTTACTGTGATGGTTCCGCATTCGATAGGTATGGAGACGTTCGATACCTATTACGTTCGACAGATGAGGGGTCGTTCGATACCACGTCACTCGCTTCCATTATGGTGACCCTTTGTTCGATAGATGAGGGGTCGTTCGATACCCTTGGTGTTCGTCGACTTGTTAGCTTCGAGGCCCTTTACCTTTATTCCCACATCATCAGTCCCCCAAGTTTCGATAGATGAGAATAATGAATCTATCGAAAGTTTAATAATCTTGTGGACTATGGGCGGGAGTTTTTCTTTGTGTTTTTGAATCTCGGGGGGTGGTTGTGATGACCCGTAGAAATTTTATCCCGCCATACGAGTTTCGATACGTGTCGCGAGTGGGTTCGAAGAGTGGGTTCCACGCGCCTCGATTTCTAACCGCTCTTAATGTGGGTAGTTGATGGGTTTTTGGGGTAGGATTTACTTTTCTTTTACTCTCTTTCTTTTCATTCTTCTTCCTCTCCTTTCTTACTCTTCCCTTATTCTTTCCTTACCGCCGCTGCTTTTTCCGCCGTTCGCCGCCGCCGGTTTTTGCCCGGTCACTCAATCGCTATCGTCAATTTCTTCAGGTATGCCCACCTAACTCGTTGCCTTCTTCTTTTCTTTCGATTGTATAGCTTTCTTTTCATTAGGGAGTTTTGCTCTTCGGGATTGGGGCCGTAAATTGGGGTCTTTGCATGTGGTAGTTCCCTTGTTTGTTCATGCTATGCAATTTTGCGAATTTCCTTTTTCAATTTTGGTTTGTCGGTCTCCTTTCTTTTGGTCGATCGGTTTCCGACACGGCTTCCCGGTGTCTTTTCGTCGTTTTCTTTGTTTCCTTTTCTTCGCTTCTCTTTATGTAGATAGTGGGTCGAACACTATGTGTCATATTCATCCTAGAAATGTTCCTTCGGTAATGGTAGCTAGTTATGGGTCAGGTGCTTCGAACTGATTGTCTTCCCTTTTGGTAGTTTTTGTTGTAAGGATGTCGAATCGAAACGTCGATCGAACCGGTGCCGGTGGTGACAATTCAAATTCTTTTAGCGTAAATAAGAGGTCCCAATCTTTAAGTAGAGGCCCGAAAACTGTCCTTCATTCTGATTCGAACCCACTTGTGCCCTCGAACCAGGTATTTGGATCCCAGCTGCTATCCCCTCCCATACAAACAACGGCCGCCCCCTTACGCTTCGAAACTACAAGAATTTTGAGGAGTCGAACTGTCGTGTTGGGTATGGCCGAGCCGGAAGTAGGGCCTGCGGAGGGTGGTTCGAACGAGATTCCTACCGAAGACAATCATGATTCTCAGCTTTTGACTAATCAGTCCAGTGTCCGGAAAAGGGAAGCTGACACTTTGTATCATAGATGCGGTATTCCGGGGTCATACGATGTCATAGTGCCCGGAGATGGGGATAAGATGTACAGTCCCCCGAAAGATTGTGTTGCCATACATATCCAAGCCTTAGAGCATGGATTTAGGTTTCCCATATGTGATGGTGTTGTTCGCATCTTGAATAAACTCGAACTTTGCCCCACCCAGCTCCTTCCTAATGCCGTAGGGTACTTAGTTGCCTTTTGTGTGTGGTGTAAGTCGAAGAGGCGAAGGCCTACTGCTTCGAGCTTTCTCCACTTCTTCTCAATGTGTCAGTCGAAAGATGGAGGGAGCTTTTACTACTTCTCTCCCCTAAGGAAATACGAGCTTTTTTCAAAATTCCAGTCTTCTCATGGTCCCGGTTTCAAGAGGAGGTATGTGTATGTTCGAATGCCTCCTAATGAAGACGGGACCCCTGGGGTCGTGCCGACTTTGCGCTTGTGGCGCCGCCATACCGGTGAGGTGGTGTCCGTGACCGATAGGGGGGAGTGGGCCGATGCTTACAAAGGGATACAACCCGAGGATCGGATCAACCCCTACGGTCTTTTGGTTGAGCCCATCCTTTACTTAGGAGGCGTATCTTCAATTGTACCGGAAATGAGGGGTATCCGGGACTTGGGTGAGTCCTTCGAAGCTTACGCTTTCCATCGAACATGTCTTCTTTTAAGTTATTATTATTTTTTGCTTACCTTCGAAGCTGTTGTGTGCAGGGTACTGGATGAAGCTTTCCGCTGACTTTCTGGCTAAGAAAGCCCTTGCTTTGGCGAACAAAAAATCTGTTGCTAAATTCACCGAGGATCGCCCCCACAACTTGGCTACTATTGTGCCTAGCGAGTCCGCTCCTCCGTTCGACCCGGCCGAGACTACTGGTGATGGTGGTGATGCCTCTTCCACTCCTGTTGCTGATCAGAACAATTTGGAGGTAACGCCTGCTCCTCGTTCGAATCGGGCGGAAGGTTCGGGGGACAATCATGAGTCCGAACCTACTGCTTCGACCGTTCGACCCGAGATGGATCGCCTTGAGAAAGAGCAAGGCCAAAGCCCGGCTTCTGGGATTCGAAAGAGGCCTCGGACTGAGCCTATCCTCCTTGACTCTCCCACGTCCACTAAGGTTGGTGCTGCGGCCCCTTTGGCTTCTATGGGTCCCGGACTGAAAGAAGTATCCTTCCTTCATGGTGGAGAGCACACCGGGAAAAAATGGAGAGATCTCATGGTCTCGGACAGCGACCAAGTGGAGTTGGACCGGCTTTCTGATGCCGAAGTTAAGGCGAAAGTAGCTACCCTTCAGATGCATGTACTTAAATATGTTTCGATACTTATTCTTTTACATGTTCGAACCCGCTCGATACTATATACGTTCTAACATGTTCGATGCTACATATGTTCCAACATATTCGAACATGTTCGACACTATATATGTTCTGGGTATGTTCGATACTATGTATGTTCGGTGTTGCAGTGCATGTATCTGGTTCGATACTTACCTTTTACACTTGTTCTCTCCTTTTCAGCTACTGACCGTCTCCAAGAATCTAGACAGTCGCTTGGATCGAAAGTCTCAGTTGGTGGGAGGTCTCGAGGCTCAGATGCGGGAAGTTAAGCGTTCGAGGGATTAGGTTATGGAGTGTGTTTCGAAAAAGGACGAGCAGATGAAGGGGATGGCCGTGGAATTGGAGCGCCTTCGAAATGAGAAAAGTGACCTAGCCCTGAAGCTAAGTGTTGAGGAAACGAAAAATGCCGAACTATCAGCCTCCGCGAACAAGTTTCCAAAGAAAAAGAGGGGTTTGAGACGGCCCTGAGGAGGACCCGTGAGGAGTTGGTGAAGAAAGGAAAGTTTGCTAGGATTGAAGCGGTCCGCGAGTTTCGAGAGTCCCAGTCGTGCGCTTACATGCTTAGCAAGCGGGATGCTACCGCAATGGTAAAGGCTAAGGATTTGGTTTTGGCGCAGCTTAAGCATGGTAACAAGTTGGCTCCTAACTTCCTCGAAAGCCGGGACGTTGACCTTGAGAAGGATGAGGAGTTGAAGTCGATCGAACCTGAAGTAGTCTTGGGAGAATATGGAACTCCGGTGGATGAGGAAGCTTTGTATGAAGCTTTGAAACGTGAAGAATTTTTTGCGGTGGTTCACCCGGAAGAAGTCGACAATCCTCTCCCCGCTCCATCCGTTCCTTCGTTCGTCCCGCTTCTGTGTGAGTTGGGTAATGATAACCTCCTCTCCGCCGGCATAAACCTTTCGGGCTTGTCGTACAAGAACTTTGACTCGTTGGTGCACTATCTTTTGGGTGATGATAAGGCGGACTTGGATGACACAGCTAGGAGCAACCCTCCATCGAACCCTTAGACGACCGAACAACTTTTGATGAAGGCCCGGTATGCCGGGTGATCTATGTAATCTAACATTCTTTTTGCGTGGCACTCTTCTCCACGATCGAACACATGTTCTTTAGTTTTGTGCACCTTTTATTTATGGTTCGAACAAGTAACACCTTTAGTCCTCAGAGATTGTTCGAAGGCCATCTTTTGTGAGGGTTTCGATGGCCTTAACAAATCTCTTGGGCAAGCTTTTCTTTTGTCATGAAAGTTGTATGACCGTTTCGGATGTGATTGTATCCTTTAGTTCGAATGTACATTTTCTTCCCTTTGGGTGATGTGTCGTGGATTTTTGTATCTTTTTGTATTTTTTGGGCTCGACGTTCGAACATGTAGGTACGCTTGTCCGATACCCGGATCTTGTGGCATGATTCGAATGTATGTTGTATGATCCGAACATGTGTAAGTGGGTTCGAACGAGTACACGTAAATGCTCGAGATTCGCCGTTAGCTGCCTGGTTCGAACGCGTACACATATGTTCGAAATTCGCTGTTAGTAGCATGGTTCGAACATATAGGTATACTACAACTTGGCATCGAAGTTTTAGAACGCGAGGTGTTTTGGTGCTTCGATGCTCAGGGGGATCTTTGGTAGGTTGCTTATGTTTGATGCACGTAATTTCGATGTCGTTTCCTCCGTCGAGGTTTGGGCTCAAAATTTCTAAGTTATTTGTCAAGCGGCGTACTTAGACGGAGTATACACCGTCGAATATCTCCTGTCAAGTCGCCCGCTTTCATCTCGAATAAATGTATTCCGAGGTTAGTGCCTAGTAGAAAAATTATTTTCCCGTCGGAATAAATATCTTTCTTACTGACTCTATAGTGGTTCGAAAAAAGTGGAGATGTACTAAGAATTTCGAGGGTCTATCCGTCGATAGCTTGTCGAATATCAATAGCAAAGATCAACCATTGTTTGTTTCGATAAAGATGGCTTCCTTTTCTAAGGAGCTTGGTTTACAAAAGCAACCTTCTCTTTTTCAGTGACGACCCTTGTGGGGGTGGTTTGAAGAGAGGTTTGTTACAAAAAGAAAACATGCTTGATGACGTGATTCACCTTCCTTTTTCAGTGACGACCCTTGTGGGGGTGGTTTGGAAGGAGGTTTGCTGCAAAATAGAAATCGTGTTCGATGGTGATGGTGGCATGTTTTTCAGGAGTAATATCTTCTGAGGTTCTTTATGTTCCAAGGTCGAAGAAGATCATTACCGTCGAGGTCTTGTAATCTGTAGGATCCGTTCGACAGAGCCTCAGTTACTCGGAAAGGACCCTTCCACGGCTCTTGAAATTTTCCTACCTTTTCCAGTATGCTCGCTTTTCTCGACACTAGGTCTCCCACATTCAAATCTCGCTTGATCAAATTCTTGTTGTAGGCCTTGGTCATCATGGCCTGATACCTCAAAATTCTGACTCTTGCTTCTCCTCTTTTTGCATCCACCAAGTCCAACTCTAGGGCCCTTGCTTCGTCATTCCGCTGAGGTTCGTACTCCTTTACTCGGAATGTTTCGACGGCAATTTCACAAGGGATGACTGCTTCAGATCCATACACCATACAAAAGGGGGTTTCCTTTGTAGCCGTTCTCTGAGTTGTTCGATAGGCCCACAAGACTCCATGGAGCTCTTCCACCCAGTTCGACTTCGACTGTCCAAGACGCTTTTCGAGGTTATGAACAATGGTTCGATTCGTGACCTCCGTCATTCCGTTAGCTTGAGGGTGACCTACCGAAGTAAAGCTTTGTTTGATCCCCAACTCGGCGCACCACGCGCGAATTTTTTTGCCTGTGAACTGAGTCCCGTTGTCCGATGTGATGACTCGGGGCAACCCGAAGCGACAAACTATATTCCTCCAAATGAAACTTCTTACCGCTTCTTCGGTAATTTTTGCTACGGCTTCGGCTTCGACCCACTTTGAAAAATATTCGACTGCAACTATTAAGAACTTCTGGCCAGCCGCGGTAGGGAGCCTTCCTACTATGTCAATTCCCCATCTATCAAATGGGCACGAAATGGGAATGGGCAAGAGTGGCTCTCCTGGAGCTTTGGTCTCTCTGGCGAATCTCTGACACTCATCGCATTTTTTGAAGTAACCTTTCGAGTCTCTGATGATCGTCGGCCAATAGAAACCTTGTCGTCTGACCTTTTGTGCGAGGGCTCGTCCTCCTGAGTGATTCCCGCAACTTCCCGCGTGTACTTCTTCTAGAATGGCTTGAGATTCTTCCTTATTTACGCATTTAAGGTGAGGTCCATCGAACGATCTTTTGTAAAGATCAGCTCCATCCCAAATGAAGTATTGCGCTCTTCTGCGTAGCCTTCGAGCTTCTATCTTGTCGGAGGGGCAAATCCCCTGCTTATAGAGCTAGTGGTAGGTGCATAAGAGTGAGTTTAGTATAGTATAATTCGGTGATAACAATAAAGTTTGGTGATGGGAATCCCAAACGTTCGATAGTTAGGATGAGATCATGTTGGTCCATGAATACGTGTTCGATGGATATCATAAAAATGAATGATTAACAAGCGATGTGTGTTCGACCCATCATAGTTGTTCGACGAACATTGAAGTGAATATTCAGTGGGTGAAGTGTTACCTTGATCTCCGTCAATCATTCGTGACTGGCCTCGGACCTTTCGATGGTGTTGATTTCAAGTGGTCTTTTTCTCTTCAACTTGTTTTCACCTATGGCTGGTTGTTGAACCGTCATGAGGGTGATCTGTGTGAAAAAATCAATACAAGTAGATTTTATTGTTAGTGGTTTGCTCTTCACAAATCCATGTTTGTTCCCTTTGTTGGGAGTGTTAAATGGTACCTGTCGAGTAGCTATTGTTTGGGAGGAGCTACCGAATCTTGCCAAGCCATCGGCGACTTTGTTCACCGTGCGAGATATTTGTGATATTTCGACACTTTGGAACTTCGATGTCATATTTTTCAGTTCGGTCAAGTAGAGCTTCATGGGTTCTTCCTTGGCTTCGAAGGCGCCCGAGTGTTGCTGCGCTACTAGTTGGGAGTCGGTGTACAAATGTACGTGCTTTGCTCCTCCTTCTAACGAGAGTCGAAGGCCTATGAGGACGGCTTCGTACTCCGCTTCGTTGTTTGTTGCGGGATAAGCGAGCCTAATGGCGAAACTGAGTTCCGTGCCTTTCGGGTCCGTCATATGGATGCCCACTCCTCCTTGTCCTCGAGTAGACGATCCGTCAACGTATAGCTCCCAACGCGGTTCCAAGTTCGAACCCTTTTCAAAGTCTTCGATAGTGTGCACCCAACTTATTTCCTCTTTGACTCCGAGGAAGAAATCCGCTACGACTTGGGCTTGCTTCGACTTGGGTGCTTGGAATTCGATGGAGTATTCCATCAGTTCGATCGACCACCTCACTAGTCGGCCCGATAAATCCGGCTTCCCTAAGATCCTTTTCAGAGGTTGTGAGGTGAGAACCACTACTTCATGTGCTTGGAAGTAGGGTCGAAGGCGTCTTGCGGCGAGCACCACGCAATAGGCGAGCTTCTCGATATCCAGATAATTGATCTCGGCCTTGGTAAGGACTTTACTCAAGTAGTAGATGGGATGGTGTGTGTTTTCTTCCAGTCGAACCAAAACGGAGCTGATGACTTCTTGTGCTATAGCTACGTGTAGATAAAGCACGTCTCCTTCTTTGGGTTTGGAGAGTAGTGGTGGCTTGGCTAAGTGTTCCTTCAAGCTTGTGAGGGCTTTTTCACTTTCTTCTCCCCACTCGAAGTTCTTGCTATTTCGTAGGACTTTAAAGAAGGGCAAACTTTTTTCTCCGGACCTTGCTATAAATCGACTCAGAGCAATGATTCGACCCACCAACTTTTGGACTTCATTGATGTTTCGAGGGCTTGGGAAGTCTAGGATGGCTTTGATTTTATCGGGGTTTGCTTCGATACCTCTCTGAGTAACCATGTACCCGAGGAACTTTCCCCCTTGGACCCCAAAGGCGCACTTGGAGGGGTTTAGCTTCATCCCGAACTTCCTTAAGATTTCGAAGCACTTGGAAAGGTTTCGAACGTGATCTTTAGCTTCGATGCTTTTGACTAGCATATCGTCAACGTACACTTCCATGGTCCTTCCGATTTCTGATTCGAACATCATGTTGACGAGGCGTTGATATGTGGCTCCGGCGTTCTTTAGTCCGAAAGGCATGACTTTGAACGAGTAAACACCCGAGTGCGTGACAAAGGCGGTCTTGTCCACGTCTTCCCGAGCCAATGGAACTTGGTAGTAACCTTGGAAAGCGTCCATGAAGCTCAAGCGTTCGGCTCCTGCTGTTGAGTCTACCAACTGATCGATTCGAGGCAAAGGGTAAGGATCTCTCGGACAGTGTTTGTTGAGGTCCGTGAAGTCATTGCACATTCTCCACTTGCCTTTTCCCTTGCTAACTAGCACCACATTGCACAACCAATCTGAGAATTGAGTGGGGCGGATATGGCCAGCCTTCAAAAGCTTGGCGATTTCTTCATCTATGATCAGGTTCTTTTCCCGGCTAAAACTCCTTTGTTTTTGGCTGATAGGCTTGGATCTCGGGTTTACGTTGAGTCGATGGACCATGATACGGGGATCGATACCTCGAAGGTCAGTGGTTCCCCACGCAAATACATCCGAGTTTTGCCTCAGGAAAAGAGATAACGCTTGTTCGAGCTCCTCGGAGAGATCCGCGGCTATCTTGGTCGTTCGACCCAAATCATCATCGAACAAATGGATACTCTTCACCTCCGAACATGGTTCGAGGTGCTCTCCTTCGTTCGAGGGTCCTTCTGGGAAATCCAATTCACCCCTTACCACCATACACTGTCTCTTTCCTGAAGGTGATCCCTCTTCACTCTCCCTTGGTCGTTCGAGTGAAGGAGGGTTGTTCACGGTTGATGCACAGTAGCATTCTCATGCTTCCTTCGGATCTCCTTTGACTTCTCCTACGCCCTTTTCCGTAGGGAACTTTATCTTCAGATGGTAGGTGGAGGCTACTGCTTGAAATTGGTGAAGCCCCGTGCGTCCGAACAGAACATTGTACCCCATGGGCGTATCCACAACTACGAATTGGCTTTGGTGTGTAGCCTTACAAGGGTTTGACCCTAAGGAAGTTAGTAACCAGATCATTCCCAGGGGCCTAACGACCGCTCCTCCGAAACCGGAGAGTTCTGTCGAAATGCTTTCGATACCTTTATGTTCGATCCCCATCTTTTTTAAGGTGGACAGTAGTAATCACATTCACCGAACTCCCGGTGTCCACTAAGACCTTCCTCACTGGATAACCCGCGATAGTCATGGATATGACAAGGGGGAAGTTGGGATTTTGGTTTCGAGTAGTGCTTGGGTGGGGGATGTCCGAACTATCGAAAGTTAAGGCGTGGCTTTGGAGTTCGATGCTCCCTACATTGAAGGTGGGTGTTCCTTCGGCGTAAGCATTCCTCATCCTTCGAGCCGTTCGATCCCTTTCTCGTCGAGAATCGCCCCCTGTGGGTCCTCCCGCAATATATCTGATCTCATCATATATCGGCTCGTTATCTGAGTTAACGTGCTCTTCTAGGCGATTTTCTCGGGCCTCTTGAAACACTTCTGATTGCATGGGCAAGGGTGGCCTGGAAAGGGACGGTCGAACCACTTCTGATTTGCGTCTCTCTATTAGTCGAATCATCATGACACCGTTGGGTTCCTTGTACTCCTGAACATACCCCTCTCGAACGACTCGATCTATCTCCGCCGTAAGTTCGATGCACTTGTCGGTATGGTGACCGTTTTGCTTGTGGAACTTACAATACTCGTTCGAAGCTTTCGTGGTGTTGGTTTCTTTGTGCTTTCTGGGCCATCTTAGGAAGGACTCCTTTTCGATAACGGAAAATACCCTACGTTGGGGGTACTTGATCTGCCTGGGGTTCTTTCGAGGGAGTTTTCTATCGCCGTAGTGATCTCTTTCCACCTCTCTTGTTGGAGCAGCAATTTCCTTTCGAGGGGACCTTTCTCTAGCCCTATCCGGAGATATTTCGAAAGCTAACTTGGCTTCCTTAATCATTCTTTCTTCTTCTATATACTTGTTCACGATGTTCGAAAGCCCATCGGCCGTGTCAGGCTTCTCCCGAGATACTTCCAATGCGAGGGCCCTATTTCGAGTGTTAGTGAATAGGGCTTGTCTCCTGAAGTGCATGGGGTGGTATTCCACTTGAAGTGCCACGGCATTGAATCGTTGCCACCACCTTCGAAGGGGTTCATCCCTCTTTTGTATGATGTCTTGCAGACAACTACTAGCTTGGCGGGATTTTTTGTAATCCGTGAAGTGGCCAAGAAAGGCTCGGACAAGGTCAGAGTAAGATCGAATGGATCCTTGGGGCATGTTGTAATACCATTCCGTAGCTACCCCTTCGAGGGTTCCAGGGAAGACTATAACCATGTCCCGTTCGTCGTGTCCATAAGTTTGCATCATGTTTTCAAACTTCACCCTATGCTCGTGGGGGCAAGATATTCCCGCGTACTTGGGTAGATCTTTGGGAATCTTCCGACCCATTGGGATCGAATGGGTCATTAACTTGGTTGAGAGGGGGTTAGGCGCGAGGCCTCTTCCCCTTGGTGGACCGTCCTGAGTTGAGTTGGTTCTTAGACATTCTCGAGTGTCTTTTCGGGTGTCCGTTTGGTAGCGGGTCCTTTTTTCCTTTCGATTCTCTTGCTTCTTGCGGTCGTGTTCTTTCAGAAGGTCCTCGTACTTTCTCCTTTTCCGCTCGAGGGCCTTTCTCTCGGAGTCGGAAGATTCGCTATCTGATCGGTACTCGCTGTCTTCCGGGATGGTATAGACGGATGTTTGCTTGGGCCTTTTATCCCATCGAACACGTTCTCGATCTTTCGAATCTCCCGCCCTAGTTCGAGGTATCAATATTGAACTGTTCGTGGGGGTTCTCTCGCTGCTTTGTGGGGTGGCATTAGTATGCTCCCGACTCCTCCCGGCGGACGGTACCGTTTGTTTGGTGCGGGCGGAGGTGCTTTCTTGTTGTTTCTCCGGCGGCTTTCGTGTTTCCACGTACGTCTCGCAAACCGACCGCATCAAGTCTTTGAGGCGACTCTCAGTGAACATCACGGAAGGTTCCGTTGGTGGCTCCGGTTGGTCAGGATTTTCTCCCGACTCACCCTCCGAGTGGGAGGCTGCCGTGGTAAGGTCAGGGGGAATTTCATCGGATTCCAATTCCGAGATCCTGTCAATGTTGTCGAGGTTGGTTTCTTCCGTTGTCTTTGTCGTCCGGTCTTCTCTGCTCCTAGTGGGTGCTCCTGGTGTTTTGGTTTTCCGCTTCACCATGGCTTCTTGTCTCGAGTTCCCACAGACGGCGCCAAGATGATGAGGGTAAATACGGTTTCAACGATCTACGTCATCATCTCTCAACCCATGAGAGCTTACGGGAGGAGTATTGATAGAACTTGGAAGAACTCGAGCACCTGCAATGGAGGGGAATTAAGGGGGAGGGGACTGTAAAACAGCCTACCGGAGTTAGGCCGTCCAACAATTTAATGGAGGAGGAAGAGAATTAATCCGTGTGTCGTGAACCTGGAGGCATAATAAATGAACACATATATATAGTAGGATACGTTCTGTGGTCCTTTCATAACGGCGGCTTCCTTAAGGTGGGACATGATCTCTGACAAGTGGGATCTTCTTAGTGGTTCGAGGCATAGGAACCATTCGAGGAAGAAGGCCGTGTCAGCTTCCGTTTATGTTCGAGGAACTGGACTCCTTCGAAGGTCATGATGTCGTTTGCCTTTACTGTGATGGTTCCGCATTCGATAGGTATGGAGACGTTCGATACCTATTACGTTCGACAGATGAGGGGTCGTTCGATACCACGTCACTCGCTTCCATTATGGTGACCCTTGTTCGATAGATGAGGGGTCGTTCGATACCCTTGGTGTTCGTCGACTTGTTAGCTTCGAGGCCCTTTACCTTTATTCCCACATCAAAATGGTATAAAAATGGGTTAGAGTTAATGGATGAATATCTCTACCTATGTGTGTAAACTGATAAATTTATAAACTTATAATTCAAGACATAATGGCGTCGCTTTGTTTTTAACTATCCACGTGTACGTATGATATGTTGGGTGTGTTTTGCAGGTGGGGTGGACCTATATTTTAAAAACCGGGTTGAGCCGGCCGGTTGAACCGTGAAAACCGGAGCTCAACGGTCTGAAGTCGCTATTTAAACGCTAAAAAATCGGAGGCCCTAAAACGGGCAAAAAACAGCAAAACTGCTGAACCAGAAAGTGGTTGGGCTGGAGGTTGAGCCGTTTTTTTTGGGTAAAATTGTAAAAAAAAAAAAGTAGCCTTTTTTCATCTATATCTTGATTGAACATGGATCTTCACCAAGTCATTTTACTTGATTGGTGATCATTTAATCTTATTTATTGTGATTTTGGATGGAGATATGAATAATAACATAGTATGTATATATATATATATATATATATATATATATATATATAATGGGTACACCGGCTCACAAAACGACTCAACAGGTCCGATCCCAGTTAAACCTTTTTTGGGGGTGTCCGGCTCAACCCCGGCTCCATTTTTAAAACATAGGTGTGACAGAGGGGTTGACGCGGATTGTAATAAACACGATTGTGCTAATAGAATAAATGTAACAAGACATGCAAGTCTTAAAGTATTCAAAGTATTGGGTGTTACACGAGTTGAGCCAATATTCCAAGTTTCCCATACCTTGATTTTTTACTCAAAAGGTTGCCGAGTTTGAACTCCTAACAACTTGTTAACAATTCGAGCTAGTATGCCATTTTGAGACCTTTACACCTTAGATTAGTTCAAGCTTGACCAGTTTGGATCGGATAAGCTCGAGAAAAAGGAAGGAAAAAAAAAGCATTTTTGAGTTAAGCATGATGAACTTGTAGAATGAGCTGGGTTTTAACTAGTTTTTTGCGATAATAGAATGTGATCAATGAAAGTTCAAACCCTCCTTATTGAACCATATGAGAAGAACGTTAAATGTAAAAGAATCCACACATGACACATATCATATAAGAAACTTTTATCTTAATAAATAAACTTTGCCGTTTAAAAAAAAACATATCATATATTAAGAAATGGATTATTTCATATGAGAATGGGATTGAAATAAGAAATCAAGAGTAGTAAGTGCACAGATCCACGAACTGGATCTTATTTGTCAAAACTCAAAACTGAAAAAGTTTAGTAGGAATCGGACAAGTGAAGCCATCCCCAGCTGATGGAAACATCATAACACAAAGAACGTGATCTTGACTTAACTGGGGTCAGGCCTAACAACTCATTCAAATATTGAATGAGGCCAGTGTTGTGTATCTGTATGCTCGTGTGTACCCCAACAATCAAAATCTCATACGACTAAATTATTACATACTCTATATTAGGAATATTTCAAAAATTAAACGAATCTACTTAAAAAATCAAACGTAATAACTATTAAAAAAAAAAATCTTTTTGGAATTTTAGGGACGAAGAGTCCACAATGCCCGTCTGATTACTTCCATGTCCGTATGGGGAAATTAGTAGAAGACTTGTTTGTTTTATGCAATTCAAGAATTTTTTCTAATGGATTGGAAGGCATTAATGTTGGTGGATTTGGAATTCAGTGGGTCTGTTTGATATGTTTTGTTTTTTTTTTTCCGAAATCAATATGTTATATTGTTATGAACACTCTCTCGTGTCTCTACGACTACAACAATTTGTGGACTCTCATTCTTGCTCTACTTTTCCTCAGGAGTCAGGACCACCTCAAGTCCTCAACTCACCATATTTATGACTCATCTAAACTTGAAACCAACAAACACATGCACATTCAAGTATTCAACATGTTAGAGTCATATCCTAATCCCTGTACACTTTCAGAGTCATCATATTGTGTATGATTTCTCTTTTCCACCATAAGCGTGTGGAATTATAATGAATGATTCATGATTCAATTACAATGACTTTGTTTGTTGGGGTGAAAAAGTTACTTAATAATCCATATGTGAGTTCAGTATTCACTCAAAAGTGATGTATAACTTTGGCATTCAGCACGTCCTAGACCTACATGAATATCGACTATACACGTGAACTATTAAATAACGATATGATACTTTGGGATTTCAATACATCTCTCACGTATAGGCTGCATGGGCTTTCAACAAAAATATCGAACATTTCTACTCAAAACATTATTCATGAATATGGCACAACCTGTGGGATGTCCGCCCCCTAAAATTTCAGAAAGATTTTTTTTAGGTAATATTTTTTATTTTTCAGAATTTGGCCCCCGAATCTCCGAACTAAACCTCTGGATAAAATTGGAACTTTGAGTACTTGTTCATTGATGATTGTTCTTATTCACTTGCCCAGATCAAGTCATTATTGCTCAGCAACCTGATCACATTAACAAATTAACCATCAACTCAAATAAATGGGTGGGGTGTACTAGTGTATAGGAGTAGTAACTAGTAATGCACCTGCACTGCACCTTCCCATAGTACCACTACAAGTTGGAGTAATTGAGTAGTTTCTTGATTCATCAATGAGGTAAAATTGACATTTCAGAGACACACATAGACATTAATGAGAAGAAGCCATGGCAACAAAAATGCAGCCAATTGAATGTAGCAGCAATTTGGGGTAAATAAATGTTAGTAAAGGAAAAAGTGACCAAGTTGGACAAATATGGAATAGCAGGCTTCATGCTGATACAAAGACATCTGAGCAACAAGATAAGAAAGTGAAACAAAGAAGGGGATAATGAGGAAACCACATGCACTTGGGTGCAAACTTTTACCAGCAACTCGTGCCTCAATGCAATGATAAAATTCTCAAAGGTTTCTCAAATTACTCCATTATTATACTACTACTACAATTATTATTGCTCTAAACAAGGCAAACTTAGTCTGTACACCAAACTCCAACAAGCCCCACCATGAAATAGTATATTTTTTAATGAGACCAATATGAGCTGGATTGGAGATTCTAAAGTATTAAACCTAGGTCCAACGGTCAACAAAGGGATTCTCAAAAAGATTATTCCAAAAGTTGCAATGAGCAGTGGAACAAAGCAGGCAAGCAGCTACTCCACCACATTATCTTATTTAGATGCTGAATTACATCAATGCATTACATCATTCCTTAACAAAGATACTAATCATATACTGCTATATGCAAAGATTGAAACCCTAGCACTTGTTTCTTAGAATAAGGAAAAAAGGGTTTTGGGAGGTACAGATATGAACGACAAAGGGGTGAATCTAATGTATCGTTACATCAATGCCACTCTCACGGAAAAAATACACCCCCCCCCCCCCCAGGCCTAGACTAGTACAGTATAGCATCATATGTAACAATGTTCAAATATCAAATTTCGTACGAAAATAAATATAAGGGCAACAAAATAAGATTTGAGGGGAACTCAAGAAATTCAAGCACACCTAGCATAAGAGATGAGCATTCATTCCAATATGGCATGGGACATTTGAAGTTTACAGCATTCATTCAAGTAAAGGTAAAAGACAGACTTCCTTATGTAAACAAACTTAACTATAGTAGATCATAACTTGGACATTCTGTATCTCCTTCCCAAGAAGAGAAAACTCATAAAGTAAAAGCATAGGATAATGTCTTCTAAAAATCAAAGAAAACCAAAGTTCAGGAAACTGAAACACTAAAATCCAACCAATTATGCTATGACTCCCCTCTCTAACTGCCAAGCCTTGTACATTTAAGCAGGTGAGGAGTTGATAAACACAGAAAAAGAGGTGAATGGTTTTGCCAATACTAAACCAAATCACCAGATCCCTCCATCCCTGGGAGGTAAACCAAAAAACGGACCTCCTTGTGCTCAATCTTTAAATAGAAAATGAGCTCCAACCTCTATAGTTGGATTCTGCCACGAGAGAGAGAAAGTTTCCGCTCTCGGTAAGACAGACTAATGGAGGAATAACATACTACTCTCGATGAAAGATTCCCACTAAACTGAGCCTAATCAACGACCACAGTTTTGTTAGTCAATTAGAAACTTGCCTACCCATATGAACACTTGTTCTAATTCGTCATATTTCCACTTTCCATACCGGATTCTCCCTGCCACTTTCATGGGTACTATCCAACGCGGCAACTTTCGCTCGGTTTGCTGCTGCAAGGGAGGTTGACGACTTTCCCCTTTCCTCCTGAGGAAGCTCACAGGTTTCACTAATGGAACCTAATCTTAAGTCAGCTGGTGGAATAAAGCATTCCACTGATAGACCAGGAACATTGAACGCCGCCTCTTCGATCGTCCAAGCTTCTTCCATCCTTGTTTTTGAATGACTCATTGCCACATCCCCAAATCTGAAAAGAGTCACCACAGAATGCCCAGAATGTGCAATCATGATTCCTTCAACGCACCGATAATCATCTAGAAACGAGTTGATAGTCGTTTCCCAGTAAACTGCCTCGCCCCCGTTAGATTGAATTCTCGTTAAGTGTGAATCTTCAATGTGGACAAGAAGACCAGTCTTCTGGCTGAAGTAGCCAAACAAAACATGCCTTATAATTTCTGCGGGGCCTTCACTTCTAGACTTCAATGTACTAGGGTCAGCCGTAAGCTTGAGAAGGAAACAGTCTTCTCCCCTGATATTCTTCTCACCAATGCAGAGTGCATCGGCAAACATACTAGCAGTAGTTCTTGGGTCTAAACCCTGCAAAGAATTGAACACGGATGCATTAAATATCATAACACTACACAAACAAGAAACTGAACACACAAAATCTCATCAATTCTCACCTGAAGAGCACGGCGTAAAGGCCGAACTGGACCCTTTGCAGCATGAGCCCCGAGCCACGGCGTGTGCCTCCACACTAGCTTACCATTGCAACCGGCATGAACTTTGCTACCCCCAACAGCAAGCTCGACATACCACATGTCCGGATCCATCTGCCACAAGACAAATCCACCAGACTCAGCAGCTTTAGCAACATTCCTGTTCTTCACCACTTTCGTCGCAGTCTCAAACTCTGCAGCCACCATCTTCACCTTCCCCATCGCATAAGCATTCTTGACCGAGCTTAGAGCCTTTTGACCTCCAGATGCCGCAATATACTGTTGCAGTATATACTGCGCCGAAGACGTTTCCTGTAAACCAATCATCACTTACCATAATCAACACAAAAAGAAAAAGCATAAAGTTGCTCTTGCACAAATGCAGTCATTAATATGGTCTTAAATCTCGATGAAACTGACAAAACAAATCCCAAAACATCTAGATTTTCAGCTTTACATCACGAAATCAACATGGAATTCCATGACCATCTAAAACTTTCGAAACTTCTTTCTCCGGTATAACCTTCTCATTTCATTTCCAAAATCAAAAGATGTACGAAAACATTCAAGTATCCAAAACACATCCCCATAACTAGAATTCAATCTATGGTTACCAAGAACCTAAACATTTACTCATCAACAACAACTATTAGGCCTCAGTATAATTATATCTATCAGTAACAAGACAAAATAGCAATTCCACCAAAAACACATGCCAATGCAGAATATATTTGAATCACCATTTTTGAACAGATTATACAAACACACAAAAGATTCACCTGCTAAAATCCATTCACATTCAATCACTCCAGAATAACTAACAAAGTAATAATAATCACGCAATTACATGTAACAACAACAACCATCAATCAATCAATCAAATCTTTCATCTAACAATGCAACAAACATATACAAACAAAAAGAGTAGAGTGAGTGAACATATACATACAATGGGAGTGTCCTTGACGCTGAGATGAGGCAGGGGCTCACTAGAGCTGACATGAACCGGAGCAAGAGGCGCACCCATGACCCCCAGCAACAGCCTCAGATCAGACCTCTTAGTCGCGTTCTCATTAACACCAGCAGCAACAGACGGATTCCGGGTCAGCTGACCCATGACCCAGTTACCGATACCCGAACCCGTCATCCTCTTCGACTCCGACCCGACATCAGCTCCTCCATCCGGATCCGGACCCTCAATCAACGGCGCCAGGCTACCGGATCTCCCGAGGAACGACGGGTCCGGGTTGAACGGGGCGAGCTGCTTTTTCCGGCGGAGCAGACCCGAGAAAGGCGACCCGCTCCGACCCGGCCGTGAACGTGATGGAGAGAAACCGCGTACCACTTCGTCCTTCAGTGCCGAGAAGAAACCTTGCTTTTTCTCCATCTTTTTTTCTTTTTTCTGTGTGGCTTAGAGGAAACGGATATAGGGAGATTAGAAGAAACGGAAAAAGGTGGCAGTCTAAAAGCAAAAACTGATGTTACATGACGATGAAGAGGAAACGATGATCGCCATAGATGATGATTTTTTAGGGAAGAGAATCGGGATTTTCGTTGTGTTTGTTTGTGTGCAGTTAGAGAAATATGGAGGAGCTGAATGACAGTGGCGTTATTTTAGTGAGAGAGAGAGAGAGAGAGCTGTAACAGTGTGGAAAACGACAGCTGGTGAGGAGAGAGACTACTGAGGAGACTGAGGATGATTTTCTTTTATGATGTCGAAAGGAAGAGGGCGAGTGGGGTTCACTCGCTTAGGGTTTATTTTTCTTTTCTCTTTTTTACTTTTCCACTCAAATATTAGGGTACTTTTATATTATATGCTATTTTCATTCTTTTCAAGAAAGGAAAAAAGGGAGTATTATGTTTTGTTAGTTTAAAAAATATGTCAATAATATGGTCAATAAGACCACATATTCTAGGAAATATTCTAGGAAGGTATGGCACACATTTTTTATAGTTATCTTTTATGTGCTCATAGTTTTTGGATTTAAGTATGTGTTTATGAATAAATATATCCTCATCGTAGGTACTACACAACGTCTTTCTAATGAACAAATATGTAGGTTTCTAACGCGACAGCTCAGTACGTAGTAATAATTTTCTAAAAGAATAAGACGTACATACGACAAATAAAATGGTGTATTTTGGGTAGGTATGACATCACATGTTTTTCGAAAAAATAATTTCTTTTCCAAGATTGAATTTTGAATTTGCAGTATGTTTTCGTGCGACACCTGGTTAACGGCCTTTTTTTTCATTCTAATATAACACTATTTACATGCACTGGACACGAAAACGTGCTCGCGGTACACAAGATGGGCAATTTATTTCTTTTCTGTATTAGACTTCTCGTGTCTTTTAAACATGGTAGTTAACGACTAATTTTTAAAATAGTATAGTATACATACAGTAAATAATATCATCTATCAAGGTTAGGTACAATGACGTATTTTGGGTAGGTATTGCAGGATATTTTTTTGAAAAAGATTATTAAATTTCCAAATTTAATTTTAAATTTGCAGTGTGTTTTAAACACGACAGCTAGTTAACGAGCTTTTTTTTTAATAAAATGACACTGCTTCACATGTAATGAGTACGATCTGTTCTTAGTAGGTATGATGGGCAATCTGTTTCTACTATGTATTAGACTTTTCGTGTCTATTAAATACGACACCTAACGGCTAATTCCTAAGATAGTATAATATACGTACAATAAATAATACTATCAACTATTTAGGTCAGGTATGAGGTATGACTTGATGTTAAAAAAAAACAAAAAAAATTGATTTATTTTCCAAGTATGTGTTATGTATTTGCAGTGTGTTTTACGCGCTACATTCGGTTAGCGGGACTTTTTTTTCCTATCTAAAATAGCACTATTTACATGCATTGGACACGAAAATGTGCTCGCAGTAGACATGATGGGCAATTTATTTCTTTTGTGTATTAGACTCCTCATGTCATTTAAACACGATAGTAACGACTAATTTCTAAAATAGTATAGTATACGTACAGTAAATAATATCATCAATCCAGGTTAGGTACAGTTACATATTTTGGGTAGGTATGACAGAACATTATTTTGAAAAATATTATTAATTTTCCAAATTTATATTTTTCCTAATTTATATTTTAAATTTGCAGTGTGTTTTAAACACGACAACTAGTTAACGAGCCTTTTTTTTTCTTCCTAAAATGACACTGCTTCACAGGTAATGAGTACGATGTGTTCTCAGTAGGTATGGTGGGCAATTTGTTTCTATTATGTATTAGACTTTTCGTGTCTACTAAACACGGCACCTAACGACTAATTCCTAAGATAGTATGATATACGTACAATAAATATATCATCTATTCAGGTCAGGTACAGTGCCATATTTAGGTCTGACATGAGGTTAAAAAAAAAGATGATTTATTTTCCAAGTTTGTATTTTGTATTTGCATCGTGCTTTAAACACGACAGTTGGTTAACGAGATAATTTTTTTCTTTCTAAAATGACTCTATTTTACAGGTAATGAATACGTTGTGTTCTCGTTAGGTATGATGGGCAATTTATTTCTTCTATGTATCAGACTTTTCGTATCTTTTAAACACGCCACCTAACGGCTAATTTCTAAAATAGTATAATATACATACAATAAATAATATCATATATTCGGATCAGACAGCGCCGTGGTTTGGATAGGTATGTCGCGACATTGTTTTAAAGAAAGATTATTCATTTTCCAAGTTTGTATCTAATTTTAAATTTGCAGTGTTCTTTAAACACAATAACTGGTTAACGAGAACCTGTTTTTTTCTTCCTAAAATGACACAATTTTACAGGAAATGAAGATGATAATGTGTTCTCAATAGGTATGATGGGTAATTTATTTGTTTTCTGCATTAAAGTGTTTGTGTCTTTTAAACACGGCACCTAACGGCTAATTTCTAAAATAGTATAATATATATACAATAAATAATATCATTTATGTAGGTGAGGTACAATGGTTTAATTTGGGTAGGTATGAGTATGACACGACACATTACTCAAAAAAAAAAAAAAACAATTCTTTTCCAATATTGTATTTTGAATTTGCATTGTGCCCTAAAAATAACTTCATGAGCCATATTTTTCTAGAATATTCCTAATTTATAGGTGGTGAATACTATAACGTGGTCACCAACGATTGTTTGCTCAAGTGGTCATATACTTGATTTCACTTAATTAAGGTCTCGGGTTCGAACCTTGTGGATGTAAAAATCGTCGTCGAGAGAGCCGCCCCGCAAAAAGGGTTTGGCAGTGCCCGACTGGATTAGTCGCCAAAGCGGATACTAGTAGAAATCGGCAAAAAAAAATAAACAAAAAAAAACACACTATAATGTGTTGTTTGTAGCTGTGGTATGTAATTTTTGTTTCCATAATGTTTTATATAGTATACGATAAACTAGGTTATATATTCTTCGTAGGTAAGTTACAAATTTTTGTTTATTTTCTATGATTGTATTTTAAACTTGATATGTGTATTAAAACGGTATTACTAATTTACAGATATAATATATATAATTGTATAATGTACACACAAATTAATAAATAAAACAGATTATGTGTTGTCAACATGGTGCAATACGTTACTAATTGTATATGTTCATGAATACACATAGTAAAAGAATTAACTAAATGATATTTTTCAAAAAAATAGCATAATATATTTATAATAAATAAGATTACATACATATACTCAATAGTTAAAGTGTTTGCTTTTCTCTTTTCCATCTGTATGTTTTGAATTTATCATGTACTTTATACACAACAACTAATAGATGACTAAATGTCCTTATTTAATATCCGAATAATAAGAAGTTTTAATTTATTTTTTTTATATAATTTTTATTAATGAAATTGTTATGAAATAAGTTTTTTTTTAAAAACAATTGCAATTCAAACTATATTGTAATAATCCATTTGACTTGTTAAAATTGTTATATTCATAACATGTGTATGATGTGATGGTTTAAGTTCTCTTTGCATTTTTTTCTAACATTATAAACCCATTAATTGAAAAAAATGAAATTGTTCAAGATTAATTAAAGTAGAAATCATATTGAAAATCATCATTATTGTAAATTGTCAAGTGAGATCATAATGACAAGGTATTATCAATATTCATAACTCATGCAACAATACATGTAAGGCCCAAGCACCAAACTTTATGAGTTTTGTGGCCCACGTAAAATAAAGGTTGGGTCTGGATCTAAACTCATTTGGAATTGTATTTTTTTTCATGGGTCGTCATGTGTCTAAGTCAGGACGCACCTCGAACCCTTATTGGATCTAGACTCTTGCCAAATCCCATACAACTTGTCTTGAAACGATGAAACTAATATGATTTAGAATTGAAAGGGTATGAGTTTGTGCATAAAATTTTACCAAAGACCCGGTCAATAAGTAAGTTCGTGAACGACTTTGTGGTTCAAAATCACACACATCACATTTTTCAAGTGATGTGGATGATTTGATCAACATGGTCTACAACTTATTAATATATACCAGGTCTATAAAAGAATTTCCCGATTTAGGCAGGGTAAGTAATGGGTCGATATTCTATTAAAACATGGTATACTATGGCATAAACGATATACACTGACATCAACATTGTCATCGAATAATACCAAAAAATTATTAATTATTTTATTATTAATATGTGCCTGACGAGAAATTATCTATTTTCTATTTATAAAAATTTATACGGTATAATAATGCCAAACACAATCATTTTTTCCTCTTTTTTTTTTTTTTCCCGACTAAAACCTTGTGACAACATCGACACAATCTATTATTTATCTATTATTATTTCTTCTTATTCAAATACAATCAAACATGATTATAGTGAATCACAACCAAAAAGTTTGTTAACAGATCAGATCCAATCATCAGTGTAAGGAATTGAGCTCTTGTAATTCAAGGTACAATTTAGAAGATACAGAATGTAATATGCTTCCATAAGGATATCATCAGGACGTAATCTGCATCTGCCTCGAACTTCTTGTGGACTTGTGCATGAGGTTCAGCCTCGTGCTGAAACGTCTTGACCAATCCATCCAATTCCAACTTCCTAACATAAACTTGCTCTTCTTTTTAGAGGCTTTTCCAAACCGAGATAAATCAACGTAACCTAACGACAATTAGTGTCATGCCTATAAAAAATAAAAAAGATAAGTTCCGAAAACAGGGCAAATGCGTATATATGGTGTGTTTTGTGCTCCATGAGGGATGCCATCCACATTGATACCAAACAGCCCCGTAATGCATGATGGAAAGAAGATTTTTCTATGTGAAATCCATAAGAGAACTGATGACAATTGCAAGGATAAGACAGACAGACAAACTATTAAACTTTAAGCATAAAACTGGTCAATGCAACTTATATACAATCGCCTTAGCTAGATAATATAACCAACTGATTGTTCGAATATTTCAAAATATCTTTTACTAATATTACTACAATCACATTCTTATTTCTATTTTTTGCTTTTTCCTTTTCCTTTACTGCTCCGTCCAGCTTTACCGCTGCTGCTACCACTCCAACTTGATTTATCAATCCCTCCGGTCGATTTACCGCTCCCTCCGACCGATTTACCCTTCTTCTTCCCTTCTTCTTCAGCTTCACCTTTTTTATTCGGGTACTTCATAAATGATAATCCTCGAAGATTAGTAATACCGTCCACCATCATTCCAAAACTCTCCATCTCCGCAAGAGCTTCACCACTTCTATCACTTTGTAGTACTAAATCCTTCAATTTCTCATTAGTCTCTGCAATGTTATGATTTCCAAGTTCATAAACTACCTGAGATATGTTATCCCAGTTTTTTATCGCCTGCCCTGCATTTTTACTCAAGCTAGGGTCGAAAGTCCCTTCCACAGATAATCTTTCGTGGACTATACGATATACAAAACTAAACCTCACGGACTCGGGAAACATAAGAAGGAGCTTAACAAAGGCCTTTTTGAAAGCATCTGTACTTAGATCTCCCCACCGTATCAAATCATACCAAATGTTCTCCAACGTCTTAGGCCCCCAGGGAAGTTTAACCTCGTGCCAATTGGAGGGGTAGTTACCGTCGAACGGTAATCAATCGACCTTGACCTTAAACTCTGAACTAAACTCCTTTGGGAATAGATGATATGGGATTCTTTCACCAACCGTGAACATCCATACATTGTCCTTTGCACCTCCATTTATGATGTTCATAGCTATGATAAATAAATCGAAGTTTCTTATAAGAAGTTGAACCATTCTTTGATTTTTAGGAGTATTCCCATGATATAGTTTGAAGATCGTGTAATTCCGAGATGTTTCTGATTGAGGCTCGGGAATCGTGAACGGAATTTCAAACTTGAACTCTCCACATTTTAATTGGTCGTCAGAAAGTACTTTATGAATGAGCTCTCCGTAAGTTCCAGGCCCGTGCACCGAAACATCTATCTCAAATAACTCTACGGTAGATATATCATCTCGCTCTCGCTCCATGCTGTTTCATAATTAAGAACAAAATTAATTATATATTTACAATGCAGGGCAATGTTGGTCGTTTAATATTCATATAACTAGTCCAATACTATACGAGTACAATTAAATGCAACCACCTTATTGTTTCTCTTTTAATTTCTAGTAGTAGTAGTTAATTTTATCATACTTTATCTAAGTTGAGTACTATTTCACAATTTTGATAGACAATACTATTATTTATTTTCTATACTTATTACAGAATTAGTACTGTTGTTACTTTCTATGTCCCTTATTAGTTTCCCACAATTTTGTTAATACTTTTAGAAGTCAAAATCATATTGTTAAAATAATTAATAAAAGTTTCATTCACAAAAATTTGATGTCAAAAATCATTTTAAACCTTTACAAACATTTTTCAAGTTATACAAAAACTTAACTGTGTTAATTTTTCCATTAGTATAAGGTCATTTTATACTTAAACCTTTCATTTAATTTTAAAGTTACACATCTTTGCCGTAACACTAGTACATTTTAAACCTTTCACAATTAATTTTGAGTCATTAATTAAGGACCCTAACCAGAGAGCTAATCAACAAAACAGAATCAAATGTAACACTACTAGCGAGCTTATCAACAAAATAGAACCAAATGTAACACTACTTTACTTTGCTGTATGAATAACTTATCAACATATTAATTAATGTAGCATGTGATTAACAAAACAATGTTATTATTGGATGGATATAATACATAACTTGAAAAAGTAAGGCAAATGTTGAAAAGTTAAGACCACGTTAAACAAAAAGTAACGCAAAAATTGAGTGTGTTCAGTTCCATTCAGACGAAAAGATTAGTCGCCAAAGCGGATATTAGTAGAAATAGGCAAAAAGAAAAAAAAAAAAAAAAAAACAAAACAAAAAAACAAAAATAAAAAACACTATAATGTGTTTGTAGATGTGGACTGTGGTATGTAATTTTGTTTCTTTAATGTATTATATAGTATACGATAGACTAGGTTATATATTCTTCGTAGGTAAGTTACAAATTTTTGTTTATTTTTTATGATTGTATTTTAAACTTGATATTTGTATTAAAACGGTATTACTAATTTACAGATATAATATATATAAAATTGTATATTGTACACACAAATTAATAAATAACAGATTATGTGTTGTCACTACAAGAAAAACAGGATTTAGCGGGTATCCGTCGCTATATGTGAGCGATCTGTCGCTATATGTGAGCGATCTGTCGCTAAATGCCATTAGCGACGGAAAGCCTGTCGCTAAATAGGACGTCGTGAAAAGTGGCGTCGCTAATGAAATAAGCGACGGATAACGTAATCCGTCGCTAAAAACAGCGACGGATTAGACGATCCGTCGCAAACTTCATCGTTGATCAAAGTTGAGACGGATTATTGATCCGTCCCTACAATATGGCGACGGATAAAATTATCCGTCGCTATATTGCTGGAACACGTGTCAGGTGCTGGGCAGACGAGATTTGGCGACGGATGGTTTTATCCGTCGCTAATTGGTTTGGAATATATTTTTTTTATTTGTTTATTTATTTATTTATTTATTTATTTATTTTGTAGTTGTACACCGCAAATACGTAAACTTTTTCGTAACTAAACATTATATACAAAAAAAATTTGTTCTAACCATTAATAAAATGAAAGTACTAATTGTCCTAAGCAAAGTAACATGAAAAAAAATTGTTCGAAATAGAAAAAAATTGTTCGAAAAATAAAAAAAGAGTACTACTTTTTGAAAGCATCTGTACTTAGATCTCCCCACCGTATCAAATCATACCAAATGTTCTCCAACGTCTTAGGCCCCCAGGGAAGTTTAACCTCGTGCCAATTGGAGGGGTAGTTACCGTCGAACGGTAATCGATCGACCTTGACCTTAAACTCTGAACTAAACTCCTTTGGGAATAGATGATATGGGATTCTTTCACCAACCGTGAACATCCATACATTGTCCTTTGCACCTCCATTTATGATGTTCATAGCTATGATAAATAAATCGAAGTTTCTTATAAGAAGTTGAACCATTCTTTGATTTTTAGGAGTATTCCCATGATATAGTTTGAAGATCGTGTAATTCCGAGATGTTTCTGATTGAGGCTCGGGAATCGTGAACGGAATTTCAAACTTGAACTCTCCACATTTTAATTGGTCGTCAGAAAGTACTTTATGAATGAGCTCTCCGTAAGTTCCAGGCCCGTGCACCGAAACATCTATCTCAAATAACTCTACTGTAGATATATCATCTCGCTCTCGCTCCATGCTGTTTCATAATTAAGAACAAAATTAATTATATATTTACAATGCAGGGCAATGTTGGTCGTTAATATTCATATAACTAGTCCAATACTATACGAGTACAATTAAATGCAACCACCTTATTGTTTCTATTTTAATTTCTAGTAGTAGTAGTTAATTTTATCATACTTTCTCTAAGTTGAGTACTATTTCACAATTTTGATAGACAATACTATTATTTATTTTCTATACTTATTACAGAATTAGTACTGTTGTTACTTTCTATGTCCCTTATTAGTTTCCCACAATTTTGTTAATACTTTTAGAAGTCAAAATCATATTGTTAAAATAATTAATAAAAGTTTCATTCACAAAAATTTGATGTCAAAAATCATTTTAAACCTTTACAAACATTTTTCAAGTTATACAAAAACTTAACTGTGTTAATTTTTCCATTAGTATAAGGTCATTTTATACTTAAACCTTTCATTTAATTTTAAAGTTACACATCTTTGCCGTAACACTAGTACATTTTAAACCTTTCACAATTAATTTTGAGTCATTAATTAAGGACCCTAACCAGAGAGCTAATCAACAAAACAAAATCAAATGTAACACTACTAGTGAGTTTATCAACAAAACAGAACCAAATGTAAAACTACTTTACTTTGCTGTATGAATAACTTATCAACATATTAATTAATGTAGCATGTGATTAACAAAACAGTGTTATTATTGGATGGATATAATACATAGCTTGAAAAAGTAAGGCAAATGTTGAAAAGTTAAGACCACGTTAAACAAAAAGTAACGCAAACATTGAGTGTGTTCAGTTCCATTCAGACGAAAAGATTAGTCGCCAAAGCGGATATTAGTAGAAATAGGCAAAAAGAAAACAGAAAAAAAAACAAAACAGAAAACAAAAACAAAAAACACTATAATGCGTTTGTAGCTGTGGACTGTGGTATGTAATTTTGTTTCTTTAATGTATTATATAGTATACGATAAACTAGGTTATATATTCTTCGTAGGTAAGTTACAAATTTTTGTTTATTTTCTATGATTGTATTTTAAACTTGATATTTGTATTAAAACGGTATTACTAATTTACAGATATAATATATATAAAATTGTATTATGTACACACAAATTAATAAATAACAGATTATGTGTTGTCACTACAACAAAAACAGGATTTAGCGACGGATGGAGCGATCCGTCGCTAAATGCCATTAGCGACGGAAAGCCTGTCGCTAAATAGGACGTCGTGAAAAGTGGCGTCGCTAATGAAATAAGCGACGGATAACGTAATCCGTCGCTAAAAACAGCGACGGATTAGACGATCCGTCGCAAACTTCATCGTTGATCAAAGTTGAGACGGATTATTGATCCGTCCCTACAATATGGCGACGGATGAAATTATCCGTCGCTATATTGCTGGAACACGTGTCAGGTGCTGGGCAGACGAGATTTGGCGACGGATGGTTTTATCCGTCGCTAATTGGTTTGGAATATATTTTTTTTATTTGTTTATTTATTTATTTATTTATTTATTTATTTTGTAGTTGTACACCGCAAATACGTAAACTTTTTCGTAACTAAACATTATATACAAAAAAAATTTGTTCTAACCATTAATAAAATGAAAGTACTAATTGTCCTAAGCAAAGTAACATGAAAAAAAATTGTTCGAAATAGAAAAAAATTGTTCGAAAAATAAAAAAAGAGTACTACTTTTTGAAAGCATCTGTACTTAGATCTCCCCACCGTATCAAATCATACCAAATGTTCTCCAACGTGTTAGGCCCCCAGGGAAGTTTAACCTCGTGCCAATTGGAGGGGTAGTTACCGTCGAACGGTAATCGATCGACCTTGACCTTAAACTCTGAACTAAACTCCTTTGGGAATAGATGATATGGGATTCTTTCACCAACCGTGAACATCCATACATTGTCCTTTGCACCTCCATTTATGATGTTCATAGCTATGATAAATAAATCGAAGTTTCTTATAAGAAGTTGAACCATTCTTTGATTTTTAGGAGTATTCCCATGATATGGTTTGAAGATCGTGTAATTCCGAGATGTTTCTGATTGAGGCTCGGGAATCGTGAACGGAATTTCAAACTTGAACTCTCCACATTTTAATTGGTCGTCAGAAAGTACTTTATGAATGAGCTCTCCGTAAGTTCCAGGCCCGTGCACCGAAACATCTATCTCAAATAACTCTACTGTAGATATATCATCTCGCTCTCGCTCCATGCTGTTTCATAATTAAGAACAAAATTAATTATATATTTACAATGCAGGGCAATGTTGGTCGTTTAATATTCATATAACTAGTCCAATACTATACGAGTACAATTAAATGCAACCACCTTATTGTTTCTATTTTAATTTCTAGTAGTAGTAGTTAATTTTATCATACTTTCTCTAAGTTGAGTACTATTTCACAATTTTGATAGACAATACTATTATTTATTTTCTATACTTATTACAGAATTAGTACTGTTGTTACTTTCTATGTCCCTTATTAGTTTCCCACAATTTTGTTAATACTTTTAGAAGTCAAAATCATATTGTTAAAATAATTAATAAAAGTTTCATTCACAAAAATTTGATGTCAAAAATCATTTTAAACCTTTACAAACATTTTTCAAGTTATACAAAAACTTAACTGTGTTAATTTTTCCATTAGTATAAGGTCATTTTATGCTTAAACCTTTCATTTAATTTTAAAGTTACACATCTTTGTTGTAACACTAGTACATTTTAAACCTTTCACAATTAATTTTGAGTCATTAATTAAGGACCCTAACCAGAGAGCTAATCAACAAAACAGAATCAAATGTAACACTACTAGCGAGCTTATCAACAAAACAGAACCAAATGTAACACTACTTTACTTTGCTGTATGAATAACTTATCAACATATTAATTAATGTAGCATGTGATTAACAAAACAATGTTATTATTGGATGGATATAATACATAGCTTGAAAAAGTAAGGCAAATGTTGAAAAGTTAAGACCACATTAAACAAAAAGTAACGCAAAAATTGAGTGTGTTCAGTTCCATTCAGACGAAAAGATTAGTCGCCAAAGCGGATATTAGTAGAAATAGGCAAAAAAGAAAAAGAAAAAAAAACAAAACAAAAAACACTATAATGCGTTTCTAGCTGTGGACTGTGGTATGTAATTTTGTTTCTTTAATGTATTATATAGTATACGATAAACTAGGTTATATATTCTTTGTAGGTAAGTTACAAATTTTTGTTTATTTTCTATGATTGTATTTTAAACTTGATATGTGTATTGAAACGGTATTACTAATTTACAGATATAATATATATAATTGTATAATGTACACACAAATTAATAAATAACAGATTATGTGTTGTCACTACAAGACAAATAGGATTTAGCGACGTATACCATCCGTCGCTATACGTGAGCGATCCGTCGCTAAATGCCATTAGCGGCGGAAAGCCTGTCGCTAAATAGGACGTCGCGAAAAGTGGTGTCGCTAATGAAATAAGCGACGGATAACGTAATCCGTCGCTAAAAACAGCGACGGATTAGATGATCCGTCGCAAACTTCATCGTTGATCAAAGTTGAGACGGATTATTGATTCGTCCCTACAATATGGCGACGGATGAAATTATCCGTCGCTATATTGTTGGAACACGTGTCAGGTGCTGGGCAGACGAGATTTGGCGACGGATGGTTTAATCCGTCGCTAATTGGTTTGGAATATATTTTTTTATTTGTTTATTTATTTATTTATTTATTTAGTAGTTGTACACCGCAAATACGTAAACTTTTTCGTAACTAAACATTATATACAAAAAAAATTTGTTCTAACCATTAATAAAATGAAAGTACTAATTGTCCTAAGCAAAGTAACATGAAAAAAAATTGTTCGAAATAGAAAAAAATTGTTCGAAAAATAAAAAAATAGTACTACTGCTGAGATCCTGGGGGGGACATAGGGGGGGCATCGGCATCTGGGGGGCATTAGGGGGGGCATCGTCATCATCGAACATGAAGAAGTCGGGAGGTGGCGCTCCACCCGGGGGGGGGGGGGGCATACTGCGCCATGATCCACTCAATGGATCTCTTGAATCCATGCCTCATCTTCGTCTGCTCTGCCCTCAACCGATCAACCTCCTGGGCATGCTCCTGGACAGTCGCCTTCAGCTGCTGCTGCACCTGGAGGAACTCGGGAGGCACATCGACTTGTCCCCTTCGGCGCTTGGAGGAGCTGGAGGAGGAGCCACCCTGGTTCACCGTCTCCGCTATCGCCTGCGAGAGGTTGCCCATGCCGAAGACACGTCCCTTATCACCGAGACTCACGATCTCGAGATAGATGGCGTTCTCCTCCTCGACCTTGAGATCAAGGTTCTCAGTCTTGGCCAGGAACTCCGCCTGAAAATTCAAACAAACAATTAACGATTTAATTAGTACGTTATTCATCGGAGAATCAAATATTCAACAAGAAGCTCAGGAATCTAAAAAATATAAAACATACCGCGATTGTTTTGGCCCTATCAGACTGGAAGGTCATCTTGCCATCCTTATCCAGCTCCCCGTGAGCCTCACAGAAGTGATCCCACATGGTCTGCTCCCTCCCCTCCGATATCTTCATCAAATATATATATAAATTAATAAAGTAATGATTGAATTGAAATAAGACTTAAGAAAAAAAAGAAACTATAACAAAGTACGTGACTTACCGCGTCCATGTGGCGCACCAACTGGGATTTCGAACCCAGCCGATGCTTCACCGAGCCTGTCCCATCCGGTGGATTATGGGCTCGGTTCTCCCTGTTCTGGTCCGACAGCTTCTGGGCTTGAAAGTTCTCCGTCCAATACTGCTTCCACAGGGGCCACTCCTCCTCCCCAATCCACCCCGGCTTCTTCCCCGATGCCTTGATCTTGGCGACCTTATTCCGGAAGGCTTCGGAGCCTTCATGTTCGAAGGCATACCACAAATCCGACTTGAACTGGTTGGGAGGAAGAACTTCTCCTACATTTCAGAAAGTATACAAAATTCAGACTAACATATATATGACACGGTGACTAACATATCACCCAAACAATTGCACATTGTCCTATTTTCAACTAACACACAATGACTAGCATATCACCCAAACAATTGCACATTGTCCTATTTCAACTAACACACGGTGACTAGCATATCACCCAAACAATTGCACATTGTCCTATTTCAACTAACACACGGTGACTAACATATCACCCAAGTAAAGAAAGATTAAACCATAAGAGAAGAAGAAAGATTACTAACCTCCAAAGAATTCCAAATCTCCGCCTTCCGCTCCGGAGTGAAAGTATGCCACTGGGCTCCAAGTGGTGGGAGATCCACTTTCTTCGTGGATTCTTTGCTGATGAACTTTGCAGCCTCCCTCGGCATCATCCTGTTGCAATAACATACACAAATTAATCCAACTAAATAAAACATACAATACCAAACACACAAATTAATCCAACTAAATAACTTACACATGCCCAGGCATGGGCCAGACGACGAGCTTGCCATTCACCCGCTCACCCGCCCTGTACACCTCCCCCCTGTACCCATCATCCGGCAGGTTAGCAAACACGTCTGGGCCAGTAGACCCTGCACTGCTGCTAGAACGGGGGCCAGGGGACTGGGTCTCACTGACATGAGTCGCCGAGGTCCCCCCCGACTCCGGCTGACTACTAGGGGTGCGGAATGGTGATTCTGGCTCGGCGTAGCTACGACTGCTGGCCGCCAACAGCTTCCCCGGTTTCTTTGGCCTCGGCATGATCTGCACGTTTAAGAACAACCGTAAGAAACAATAAATGGACTTTGAGTATACACTGATAAGAAACGACACTGAATTTTATGCTTTACTTTATGTTGTAAACTTATGATTTACAAATCCAAATGAAGCTACAAAATGCATATGTGAAAGACCAAAAATGCAAGATACATAGACTACATTTAAAAATCTAATTTAATACAAAATTTGATCTAATTAATCTAATTTAATCCATCATTTTAATGTAAACCAGTACTACCAATTCTACTACTATTTCCAACATAGCACAATTGAAAACAAAATTTTAAGCATTAAAGCTCAAAATCTAACATTTATCCTCGATAGTTCCATAAGCCTAAATTTACACTACTACTAATGGAGCATTTTGCAGCCTAAAACATCTCCAAATCAAGCTATTAATTTAAATATGCAACATTAATAGAATTAATTAAAAATTAACTAAAAATTATGCAATCAAGTCATGGTTCAGAGCATATCATTGTCAAAATAAGTCCACTACCATTATCAATTTTCTAACATTTACTTCATCCTCAATTTTCCAACATTTATTTAAATTAAACAAAATTTATCTAAATAAAACAAATATCCAGTATCCAATAGTACCATTTATCTAAATTTATCTAAATTAATCTAAAATTTATCCTCAATTAAACAAATACCCTAAATTAAAATGCTACAAAATGGCATGAACAAGAGAACCCAACCCAAGAATTGAATTTAGGGTTACTAACCTATATCAAATGAAGATGAGAAGGGAGGGTTGAACTCCGGCAGGACGACGGTGCGGTGGTGGTACAGCAGCAAAGAAGAAGAAGAGTGGTGGTGGTGAGCCGATTGTGGCAGTGGTGAGTAGTCGTGGTGGTGGTGAGCTGATTGGTGGTGGCACGTCGAAGAGGAGTGGCGGTGGTGAGTAGTCGTGGTGGCACGCCGATGAAGGAGTGGTGGTGGTGAGCGGAGGGGAGCGATGGTGTATTAGGGAATAGGGATTGTATAAATCGAAATGGGGAAGAAGAGGGAGAATCGCGTCTGTATATAACTTTGTAGTGACGGATAACCTTATCCGTATTGCTACGTATTTATTTTATTTTATTTTCCATTTTTCCTTATTAAATTAACCAGTATGGTCAACGAGTTTAGCGACGGATAATGTCATCCGTCTCACCTATAGAGACGGATAGACCTTATCCGTCGCTAAACTTGAGCCGGATTGGGTCTCCAGAGGCACGAACTGAGCTTAGAGCGCAGTTCGTCCTCATCCGTCGCTAACAGTAGCGATCCGTCGCTAAATAGCGACGGATCGTATCCGTATCTACCCATCCGTCGCTAAATGGCTGATTTCTTGTAGTGTGTCAACATGGTGCAATACGTTACTAATTGTATATGTTCATGAATACACATAGTAAAAGAATTAACTAAATGATATTTTTTCAAAAAAATAGCATAATATATTTATAATAAATAAGATTACATACATATACTCAATAGTTAAAGTGTTTGCTTTTTCTCTTTTCCATCTTTATGTTTTGAATTTATCATGTAATTTATACACAACAACTAATAGATGACTAAATGTCCTTATTTAATATCCGAATAATAAGAAGTTTTAATTTTTTTTTTATAAAGTGATTATTCTTATTAATGAAATTGTTATGAAATAAGTTTTTTTAAAACACAAATGCAATTTAAAACTATATTGTAATAATCCTTTTGACTTATTAAAATTGTTATATTCATAGTTTTTTTAAAACACAATTGCAATTCAAAACTATATTGTAATAATCCATTTGACTTATTAAAACTGTTATATTCATAACATGTGTATGATGTGATGGTTTAAGTTCTCTTTGCATTCTTTTCTAACATTATAAACCCATTCATTGAAAAAAATGAAATTGTTCAAGATTAATTAAAGTAGAAATCATATTGAAAATCATCATTATTGTAAATTGTCAAGTGAGATCATAATGACAAGGTATTATCAATATTCATAACTCATGCAACATTACATGTAAGACCCAAGCACGAAACTTTATGAGTTTTGTGGCCCACGTAAAATAAAAGTTTTGGGTCTGGATCTAAACTCATTTGCAATTGTATTTTTTTCATAGGTTGTCATGTGTCCAAGTCAGGACGCACCTCGAACCCTTATTGGATCTAGACTCTTGCCAAATCCCATATAACTTGTCTTGAAACGATGAAACTAATATGATTTAGAATTGAAAGGGTATGAGTTTGTGCATAAAATTTTACCAAAGACGCGGTCAATAAGTAAGTTCGTGGACGACTTTGTGGTTCAAAATCACACACATCACATTTTTCAAGTGATGTGGATGATTTGAGCAACATGGTCCACAACTTATTAATATATACCAGGTCTATAAAAGAATTTCCCGATTTAGGCAGGGTAAGTAATGGGTCGATATTCTATTAAAACATGGTATAATATGGCATAAACAATATACATTGACATCAACATTGTCAGCGAATAATACCAAAAAATTATTAATTATTTTATTATTAATATGTGCCTGACGAGAAATTATCTATGTTCTATTTATAAAAATTTATACGGTATAATAATGCCAAACACAATCATTTTTTTCTCTTTTTCTTTTTCCGACTAAAACCTTGTGACAACATCGACACAATCTATTATTTATTTATTATTATTTCTTCTTATTCAAATACAATCAAACATGATTATAGTGAATCACATCTAGGAAAAATGAATAAATCATAATTTTGTAAAACAATATGGAAACATAAACTGCAGGGAGGTGTTTTCTATAAAATGTCAGTGGTTGCATTTGTTTTAAAGGTTTGGAACTGATTTTAGCTAGATTAGTGAGTTTCTCAAAATGCATATTTTACACCCTTTTTATCCCGTGTTTTATTCATTGGCCCCAAGTTTCTCGTGTGTTTTTGCCCATGATCCACCTTTTTTATAACCCTAAATCGAATTAATTCTCACCCATTCTCCACTCTATGAACCCCATAAACACACTCAATCAACACACCTTCTTTATTCTTTAATCTCGCAAATTAACCCTAGTCATAATTCCACTTTACGATAAACAAAGCCACCACCATTGAAATGAAGGATGGTCGTCAACATTCTGCTCTCATATATTTTATTTTATTTTATTGTTATGTTTACTACGCACTTGAAGAACGAAGGAAGGAAGGCCGTCAACATTCGGCTCTTAAATTGCTTGATTCGACTTCAAGTGCGTAGCAATTTTTATGCAATAGCATATAACATGCACCTTCCAATTTAAAAAATATAGACCACAAACTATTTTACATTTTAATATGGACTATAGAGTTTGAAATAACTTCAAATTAAAATAAGTACATTAATTTAAGGAGAAATTGTTGGGAATTTTAGTGAATAAGAATAATCTTTTAATTCATTTGTTGTATTGATCTAAGGGTACCCAATACATTTTCGTAATCGCATGTGACTAAAATGCGTTAAGTGTCTAAAAATTTATTAAAACTTATTAGTGCCTTTTATACTTAAATTCAATTTAATTTTGGTAATTTGAGGTAAAAATAGTTAAGGCTTGTTTGGTTTGTCATGTTTTGGCTTATAGCAATTTGATAAATATGTGTTAGGAGATAATTTTACTTTAGTACCCTCTCAGAGCATCCATTCTCAAATTAAGTCCTCTTAGATCAACAATTACACATTGGGACAAAATCCACTTTTTGAGTTGACCAAATTTAAAATTTGAAATTTTGGTTTTCAAACCAAACATGCCCTAACTTTATGAGTTTTAAAAATAAATAATGAAGCTAAATATAGAAAAACTAAACTAAAAAAATAACAATTAATTAATTAAAAAAATAAAACTTGGTGGAGCTTTATCTCCACCATTAATGGCGGAGCTAAGCTCCATCAAGTATTCCGGTGGAGCTCGATCTACACCACCGGAAAACAGTGGAACCACGGTGACGGAACAAAGCTCCGCCAATTACAGGCGGAGTCTGCTCCGCCATTGATGTCGCCATCATGGCAGAGCTTCAGCTCTGCCATTAATGGTGGAGTTGAAGCTCCATTTTTTTAAATTTTCATTTATTTATTTATAATTATTTTGTATTTTAAAAATTTTTAATGAATTTTTTGATGATTTTTTGTTTATTTAAAATGTTTTTATTAGTTTTTTTTTTTATGCTAAGGTTGTTTGGTTTGAAAATAAAATTTCAAAAATTGGATTTGGTCAACTCCAAATGTCCTAAAATGTAATTGGAATGTTGTAAGAAGCTCTTTTTCGATATTGTTGATCTATGGGGGATTAATCCGTAATTAGAAACACTAAGAAGGTACTAAAAAGTTATGGACCCTATGTGTTAGTCAACTCCAAAAACTATGATTTCGGCCTAATCTGTAATTGTTCAACTAGTAGGCCCTTTTCCGTTATTAGGTGTTCTAAGAGACTCCTAGAGTGATATAATCTCTAAGTCATTTATAAACACATGGACGAAAGTTCCGTTGTGATAAAATTCGAGTTAAAGAGCAAGCGTATATCTCGAAAACCACTTGAAATTCAAGATTTGGAAAAGGGAACTCTTGAAACAGCGAAATTCCATACTCGTTGTAACATTTACTGGAAAGCTTCGATGCAACATTACTATATAGAATACTGCCACAATGATATCAAAGGTATGTCATAGTTTTACAGTAAAATTTCGCTGCAGCATTATGTAAATGAATACTACATCGTTAAGGTTCCCAATTCTCTGGAAAAGGTTTTGGAGCAGTGAAACTAAGACAATGTTGTAGAATTACGACCAGGTACGCACCTGTTTGGAAGTGACGGATTTTCAAGTGTTTTTATGAAGAGATACATCCCTTAAATTGTGATGGGACACATCCATTCGTCTTTAAAACATATGGATGATAATTGAGACACAATTTGGAAGGGTTGTAACACTTGGGGGAGGGTGCATTTGTTGTATAAATAGGAGAAGAAATCATTTCTCCCAATACACTTGCAAACTCATCTCCTTCTCCCTCTTTGCTCTTCTATACTATACATACTCAATGTAAGTTCGATAGATTCGGCTATTGTAGTGTTGCTTAGCCATCTTAATTAGGAGTAGTTTTATCGTGGGAGACTATTGTCATAATCCCGTAAGCTCCACGAGCGGGACAATCTTGTCTTAAGAAGAGATAGTAAAAAACTATCGACTCTACTCGCCTGGTGTATCCTTATTGTTTGTTACTCCTTTGTGTTGTTTG
Source organism: Plantago ovata (assembly GCA_028274465.1). Taxonomy (NCBI): domain Eukaryota; kingdom Viridiplantae; phylum Streptophyta; class Magnoliopsida; order Lamiales; family Plantaginaceae; genus Plantago; species Plantago ovata. The sequence continues at coordinate 47,126,268 of CM051455.1, read as the reverse complement.
AAGATCATAGATTGTTGCAATTTGTACTTGACTTGTTTCGTTCCTGAAGTGTGCAAAGGACCGACTTAGTGGTTGAATCAACATTTAGGGTAGGTATTTCTAAGCTCTTTGTTGTTAGTATATTAATATATATTTACTTCTGTCTGTTTTAATTATTCTTGTCTTAAACTCTTACTCCAAAAAAGTTTCAGCTTACAACATAAAATGAGTAAAATTAGATTATTAGAGAATTTGATGGGTATTTTCAAAAAGAACTCTTTAAAAGTTAAAAGTTAAATAAGTTGTAAGTTGTAGGAGTAATGTTTGCAAATTCAACTTTTTGAACTTAATTTAAGGATAAGTTGCTCATAAGGAGTATAACCCAACTTCTATAACTTTAACTTATCTAACTTAATTTAAGAGAATATGCTAGTTTATAAGTTATTGTAAACACTCAAAAAATTAAATCTCTCTTAAATAAATGATAAATTTGACAAGTTAAATTGTTATAAACACCTATTAATTCGTTTTTCTTAAATTATTGTCCACTTTTTCTCAGGCCGAAATCAAACATTTCATCCAAAATATTCTACGGGAGACTCAAGTGAATATTTGCACGATGCTTAAAATCTTCCCACAAGTCTTCCAAATTATTCTGAAGTTCTTGTCGGGTCAATGTGGCAATAAAAATTTCGTAAGAGCTTGATATTAATTAAAGTAATAAGACTAAGATTCATTAATTATGGTTTGAGGCTTAAATGTGGCTACAAATATAAAAGTCTCAAAATAAGCCTCTTTCAAATTGAAGACTCCAATGGTTTGGGACTTAATTGGGTCTTCTTTGTGGGCTCCATGTACTATATTGCTACTCCATTAACCAACCATATAAATAATAAATCATAAAATATTAATATTGGAGCTTATTTGAGGGCTACTAGCTACTATTTAGTAGCCATTTTCTAAGAGGTACTATTTAGTAGCCTCAAATAAACGTCCATTGGAGGTGTTTTTAGGCTTTTTTGGCGCTTAAATTACAAATTAAATTCCAAAGAAGCCTCCATAATAAATGATCTAATAACTAATAACTACGGTGCGAATAAAATAAATGCACATGTACTCATCCTTAAGAATACATACTGTATATGAAATTGATGTACTTAAGTTAAGACTAAGATTTGTTCACCACTAACGATGCAAAATATACTCCACTACTACTACTATGTTATTTATCCTAAAGTTTATGGCGAAGCGCTCCCGTGTTTAGAGGCCCAAGTAACGCGCTGAGATCTTATATCAAACAATACTAACTTAAACTCATACTGCATCCAGCTAAGTATACTAAAAATATGTTTAAAGTTGTACATTTAAGGTTATTTTATTTTTGCCTACTTACCGAAATAAAACTGATTTTAAATGAATTGAATTTATTTGTTATATAAAAATAAACTTGGAACTGAATTCAAATTTAATGTTTTTTTCAAATGAAAATAATATAGTTTAAGTTGTCTTCATATAAAAAATCATTAATTTCAATTTCAGTTCAATTTAGTTTAAATTTATTTAATTACTTTTTATATTACAAAGTTCAGTTTAATCAATTCAATTCTAGTTAGTTATGTTTAAATGAAGATAACATAGCGTAAATATGAATTTGTTTGTCGTCTCTACTCGTCTGGTCGATCAGGCCAATGTTCCTTTTAACTTTTTCCAAATAGTTAATGTAAGTATTGTTTAAAAAAAAAGAGAGAGAAAAAAAAAAAACATGGGTAAGTAGGCTACGTCACTAATTTTCAATTTGATGCTCCACCTTTGACTCCTTCCCTCACCATCGCGCCCTTTAACCACCACCAGTAACCACCACTGCCATCACCTCCTCCAACGCAACCACCACTAATGACACAAGATATACATCCACCAATCTCTCCATCACCAGACTTGGAACGCCGCCACCACCGCAGCCCAGATCCACCTGTGAATTCTTCTCGACGTTTGAATATAGAAAATAGGCATTCTTAAGTCTCGAATTAATACTTATTAAAACGTGATAATTCGCGAGTTGCAACTTAGGAAGCGAGAGAATCAGGACGAAGCGAATTAGGTGATCTAGCTAGCTTCTATCTCATTCTCACACCACAATTCTCAAATTTCCCATCTCAATTCAAAAGTTTCTTCCTCAATCATCATCAATTCATCATCAGCTCAGCTCTCTCGAAAGATCGGATAATCTTCTGCTGAATCTCAGTCATGGATAATCCAATTGTCAAAGAGGTACTAGAGCTCATACAAGGTTCTTTCTGGCTACATAAAACCGTGAAACATTATCCATTTCTTAATTCTCTTATCTGTATAGGTACTGGAGAAGCAATTGCTGACGGTGGCAAAAGCTGTGGAGGATAAGATCGATGAGGAGATCTCGGCGATGGATCGATTGGATGTGGACGACATAGAGGCCTTGAGGGAGCGGAGACTGCAGCAGATGAAGAAAATGGCGGAGAAGAAGAGCCGATGGATCGCCCTCGGCCATGGCGAGTACTCCGAGATCCCTAACGAGAAGGAATTCTTCTCAGCAGTTAAGGCCAGTGATCGTGTTGTCTGCCATTTTTACCGTGAAAATTGGCCTTGCAAGGTGCGTTTGCTTGCCTTTTCAAGTGAATTAGGTCACTCATTTGCTAGTTTACCGTGCTGTAGTATTGCTCGCTGTGCTTAACACTTTAAATCGTATGTTCGAATGCTGTATGAGGAGAACTTGATGATACATCCAAGATCTGGTCTATTGATCAATGCTGTATATATGTGTGTACTGTGTAGCTACGACTTAGTTACTCCAGATTTAATTAGATTATTGCATTTAGGAGGAGAGTTCATAATCTCTAATTGAGTTTTGGCATGTGATTGTGGGAATGGAGGCATCTTGTTACTGAATTTGAGATGCCAAAGATTAAAATGCAAGCGGAAGAATTCATATCAAGAACAAGACTGGATAATTATTGAGTTGCATTGAATATGCATTCACCATTGTACATGAATCCTACTACTGTTGTTGTTACATATAGACTGAGTAGTACACGATAACTAGAATATACTAATAACTACACCTTGTAATACTACAAAGAATCTAGTTCATTACAAGCCATCCACACGTGCGCTGTGAAATTCGGTTACTCTGCTCTATGATTCAAAACTCCTTTCCTGCATGATTTGAACTTAAATGTTAAGCTCCTTAGTCTTGACGTCTTCATGTTTTCTGGCAAAAGATAGCAATTTAAATTTCCTTGGTGCAATTTTCATGTAGATGGCTATTTTGTTTTGCCATATTAATGATTATGGAGAGCAGTGTATGGACTTAAAGTGATAGTTTTAGATCACATCCATTCTTGGTACTTTTGAAGTTACTTGGTTGAATGAACTGACGTTTTCAGTCTGTAGATCAGAGTTTCCTGATTAGACATGTGAAAGTGATTCTGTTTTGCCACCGTTTTGATGTAAGGGAGTGGATAACTATTCGGATTTCAGCTATATTTCAATGGTTGATTTCTGAGCGTGCTTAGGCTTAGTCTTGTACACTGGTAGATCAATCGGTCTAGAATCGGCATGTTCTCTGGCTTAGTCCTCTTCGCTAGACCTAGAGATTGTGTGCTTTTCTCTATTTATCTTGCGATTCCAACATAAATTCTTGATTATTCTTCTTGATCAAGTGCTCTTGGTGGGTGTGCCATCAGATTTGGCCTAAGCCTTTGTGTTAAAGGCGTACTCTCATTACTTTCAACACTGACCATTGTTGTTGAGAAATGCTTGTTATTAGTTTTAATTTTTCTACCAGATCTGCTAGACATATTTTACAATAGGTCTTAACCTATGCCAAAGTATACTGTATTAATTCTGTTCACGGATGATCTCCTCTTTCTTTTTTTTCTTCTTCTTCTTCTTTTTTTTTTCCCGAGAAGTCTAACCCCCCCATACCACCCCCTCTCTTACCACCCCCTCCCCCACCCTAAAACTCCTAAAAAATCCATCTTTGGAAATGTATTATACTTTCAAAGTAAGCAGAGGAGGAACCTGCATGGTGTATCTCTAAGTACAAGTGGGTTCGATGTGAAGTAATAACAATTAGAAAAGGAAAATGTAGAAAGAAACACACAGGAGGCTTGCCCAAAAAGATCATGTAGCATACTGTTTTACTATGCATCATGTAATTTGTTTTCTTCTCAAGCCCATATGTTACAGCAAACAGTCATGAAGTTGCAATTCATGTAGGTCTACATTGCATACTTGCAAAATTTGTCATGTTTCTGTTTTCCTAGTGATTGTTAGCCCATTATTCACAGAAAGATATTGTTTTTTCTTTTTCTCCTATTTGAAGAGTAATGTACTGTTTCCAAAAGGTTGGTTATAATATGTGAATGCCTGAGAACAGTCTTCATCAGTGTATATAGTTGCTAGATGCAGATTGAATTTAGGTGGAAAGATCATTTACATTGCCCAAAATGCAGGTGGTGGACAAGCATTTGTCTATACTGGCCAAGCAACACATTGAAACCCGGTTTGTGAAAATTAATGCCGAGAAAAGTCCATATTTAAGCGAGAAGCTTCGAATAGTTGTTCTTCCAACTCTTGCCCTGGTGAAAAATGCAAAAGTGGAGGATTATGTGGTAAGTTACTTGGTAATGAAATCTTGAATTTCGAATGTGGTGTTCTGAAGGTTACATACCTTGATGTTAATAATTTCTCATGGACATTAGGTTGGTTTTGATGAGCTCGGTGGTAGAGATGACTTTAGCACGGAGGAACTAGAAGAGAGGTTAGCTAAAGCTCAGGTCATTATCTATGAGGGTGAATCATCACTAATCACCTCGAAATCTAAAGCTCCAACCAGGAATGTTCGGCAGAGCTCATATGATTCGGACTCCGAGTAGCTTTAGATAGATTGTGGTGATGGTTGTGTTTATTATTATTGGCCATCACCTGGATGGATGGATGGCAGTCTGTTGTAGCATTTCGGTTGGTTATCTTACTGTGCCAAAATTTCCATGGATGGTTTACACTGTGCTTAGAGTTTTCAGTAACCAGTGATATTTTATCCAGTAGCAGTATCTTTTGTTTGATGGTATATTATTACTGTTCAGAGCAACATCCTATTTGATCCTTTTAAGGAGCCGGGATGGATCCTATTTGATCAAAACCTCGTGCATACTTAAGTAATCTCAGCATGGATCCCCACCTTCATTCTATTCCTTCATGCTTTGAAACTTTCTCTTCTTTCTATACTAATCGCATATATTATCCACCGAGGCATAACACCATTATGGTATTAAGGAATCAGGACTAGTATTTCGTCCCAGAGACTTTCATTTTGGATTCACGTCTTCCGCATTGATCAGAATCCAATGTGTTCCTCGTGAGCCAAAGTTTAGATGTCACTCAAGTGGACTTTAGATGTCTTTGAAGTTTCAACAAATCCTCCCAGCCAAAGTTTTTAATACTTCCAAAATAGTCCACAGACGTAATATTGTGAGGCTCCACATAAACCATGTATAATGTTGAAGTGTAATTGAACTTAACACCACCACCAGTTAGAGCACAATTTTGGCTTCTTGTATATGTGTTCCTCTTTGTAGACTCTATATAAACCTCACTTGGATGCTAATCTTATGCATTCAGATCCAAAAGTCATTTCTTGGTAATAGAGAAAAAAAAAATGAGCAAATTCATTATGGGAACAATTCTTTTTGTGTTACTCTTTCTTGCTCCTCTCTCCACAGGATCAAGATTACTTCCCCAGGCATGTGATCCAAGCGGCACAATCAAAGCTAAAAACCCTCCCAAGGGGAAATGTAACCAAGAAAATGACTCGGACTGCTGTAAAGACGGGGAGACTTATACCACATACACATGTTCACCTTCAGTGTCTAGCACCACTATTGCAACTCTCACGCTTAACAACTTCGAAGAGGGTGGTGATGGTGGGGGACCATCAGAATGCGACAATAAGTATCACTCTGATGATATTCCTGTTGTTGCTTTGTCAACTGGATGGTACAGTGGAGGGAGTAGGTGTCACAAAAACATTACTATAAGTGCTAATGGCCGCAGTGTCAATGCTATGGTGGTTGATGAATGTGATTCTACAATGGGATGTGATGCAGTTCATGATTATCAACCTCCTTGTCGTAATAACATTGTTGATGCATCGAAAGCAGTATGGAAGGCCTTGGGTGTACCAGCAAACACAGACGAGCTGAAAATATCTTGGTCTGATGCTTAGAACATTCAATGATGATTGTATTCTTTTCAGTTTCAATCTTGTACGCACAAAAATGAAGTGTAATGTGTATACATCTGTAACTATTAATTATGTGATTTACTACTTATGTGATGATATGAAGTTTTTTTTTTTTTGAGAAAAAAGTGATGATATGAAGTTATGAACTGAAAATCATACTATAAATAAAAAAATAGAAGTAGCAGAAGAGTGTAATGTAAGCAAGAAAGAAGAAAAGTAACTCCCCTCACCTTCAGGCTTCAATTATTTCAATGCTGAGGACTTGTTCTGAGAGTTATACAAACGAGTAACAGATAACTGAGAAATTTTGCTCTGAGAATTTTTTGTGTTGATTGAAAAGGAGACTTACTTTTAGCTCCCTTTTCATTCCGTTAATGGGGGCCTAGTTTCTGTCCTTTGCCTTCCCAAAAAAAAAAAAAACTAGGATATCCGTTGCAGGGCTAGATGGAATAAACATTTGCTACTAGCTGCTAAGATCCTAACAGCAAACATTGTGTGATACGCTCTTTTGAGAGGTATGATTTATTGATTTTTGTCTTAAACATGGTTACAATTTTAGTTTGGTGGAAACAGAGGTTACTTTTCCATGGAAACTTCATAAAAGTTGATAAAATTTGCTGCTGCATACATTCCTAAGGTATCAATCTATGGTTAGCATATGGTTGGAAAGCAATCAAGTACCAATCAAAGATGCATATGATAGCTTGCCAATCAAGTACCAAAGATTCTAGAGGAATTGGATTTGTTGGATTTGTCAAACTAAATCTGAATGTGGTGTTCAAAACAATATAAATAGATTTCATACCAAATGTGATAATATGGGGTTGAGAAAAATTAACACTTGGAACATCTCGTGACTTTTGATTTAGTTAGTACAATTCTAATTTCATAATAATACATTTTTAAGAGATATTTTTAAGTTGGTTCTCATAACTATAAAACTATAAAATGTGATAATATGGAACTCAAAATATATGAGTATAATTTTCATGTTTTACTTTTTTGTTATTTAATTATTACTTCCACCCTTAATTAGTTTAACTATTTTGTTAAATTTCTCAAGAGTTAGTTTGACATCAAATTAAAAAAAAAAAACTTTATATTGTCAATAATATAAATATTATAGTTTCATCATATAATATTTTTAAATTTTATATATAGTTAAGAATAATATGAAGTAAAACGGAATATTAAAAAAGTCAGTAAAACGCGGGGAGGTTGTGTGTGTGTGTGTGTGTCGGAAGTTCTACTTTTTCCCACTTTTATTCGGAAAGTTGTATATCAACTTTCAAGAAGATAAAAATAAATAAAAATAAAAATAATTGTGCATGACAAATTACCAAAAAACTCAAAAAGGTCCAATAACTTCCAATAACTAGCAAGGTCGAAGAAGTTCAACCCAATAACTAACAAGACAAGAGGTCGAAGAAGTTCAACCCAATCTAGTGGGTAACAACAACTCAAACAAACAACATCAACGATAAGACACTAAACAAGATCCATCAATGAAAAGACACCAAACAAGATCCAAATGACCTCTAGAACAACATCAAACTGGGACAACACGGAGCGAATAGAACAGGGACAACAAAATTCATAGAACAACAGAAAACAGACTATAAATCAAAGCACGCGGTGGCATGGGGGCGTCAAATAATTCTTACCTAAAAACAGATCTACCATAGGCCTTATGACATTCTCCACATGCATGTATAATGCACATGAGAATGTTATTACAAGGAATGGGTAGATGTCTTCTAGGAAAGAATTATCCACGGACACACATGCTGGTTACTGGTTAGGACTTAGGTGATAGCTGTAACATACAATCATTTCATATACGACGCATGCATCCCTTTGCAGCGGTTAGGACTTTCTTTCCATGGGGATGGCTTTGCAAGAAAGGAGAGTAGCTACGAATGATGTCTACCAAGTTACGGTGGAGACTATCCTGCAAAGGGAATATAAGGGGATGTCAGTGTATGCAATTAACCCATGTAATAGAGTGCTCACTTAATTTATACAATACATATCTGTATACATTTTTTTAAAGGATCACGTACCGGGGAGACCTTCAATGCAGTTTGTGCAACATAGTTCCCGTAAGGATCTTGAAGAACCCTCAAGAAATTCGGATCATTCATGATCTCGATAATTATCTGGGCTTGTTGAGGTCCCTGGGTTTCTCTCAGGCATTCTTCAACCACATTGCTGGCATGCTTGTTCATCGAGAGAAAAACGTAGTTTCCCTTCAACTGGGATAGTATTTCTGCGGTTACAAATGGTAACCGCACTTCCCTCACCAAGTGTGACACCACATAATTTCTAATATAGGAAGACATAAACATAATTAAAAAAGTTGATCAAAGGATGATACTATTATCTAAACCTGGTCGACACACAACATAGACCTTGCAGACAAATTAAACCCACACCAATTAAAATGGATGAAAGTGACAGCTTTTATCAGAACCCTTACCCAAAAGAATGTTCAGACAAAATAAGTGCCATTTCCGCTAACTCGGCCAAAATGCGATCTCGGTGTTCTCCACGGGCAGACAGTGCACATACTTGTAGTACAACACATCCATTTTTATCCGTAGCCAAGTCAAGACAATTTTCAGCCAACACACGCTGGATATCCTGAAAAATAGATTATACTAGAACATCATGCCCATGAAAACTATGATAAAAAAGAAACTGTTATGATCCAGCATGCCTTGAATATACTGACTATTCTCCGACATTATGCCGAAGGAGACTAAGCTAAAATAACTGAATCAATCTATAGCAATGATGTTAATTTGCTGATGGCCAAAGAAAAGTAGGTGGAGAACCTGAATCAATGAAGTGAAAGAACTCAACATGTAGCTGTATCTTTTTTAATAAGAAATACTAAATTGTTGATGAAATCCAACAATATGACTAGATAAAAATAAACTGGTGAAATTATAGTAATTAAATATTCAACATCAGGGGCATTATAAATGGTCACTTTCATAGGTATACCAACTACCATTGAAAAAAAAAAGTCTAATAATAGAAAACATGTAAGTTATATCTCAAGTACCTTGGTCTCTTCACTAGAAAAACCTGTCAAGCATTTGTTAATAACAAGATTACTGTTCACGCCATTTGAGAGAGTAATCGTGTGGTCTTTTAGAGCACGTAAGACTTCACACCTCTGCCGCGGGGTTTTAAGATGCTCGAGCATTTTCTGAACAGCTCTAGTTCTGTAACAAATTAAGAAGAGAAAAGAAAAAAAAAAGATTTTTATAACTCTTCTTTTAGAAACATTTACTTCATATAAAAAATCACTCCAAGTAAACAAATAAAAGTAGCTTCATGTAAATCCACTTATCTATACTATTATTAAAAATAATAATAATAATAAATAAATAAAAGGGAGGTAGGCTTGGATGGACACCAAAACTTGATATAACAATTATACCTCCCAGAAACTAACAAAAAAGAAACGCAAAAGGGTAAAATAAAGCCTGCAATTGAGATACATGCCGTAGGTAAATGCACCGGATAAAAGCTAAAAGAGCATGGTACCTAAATGCACAAAGAAAAGAAAGAAAAAAAAAGAAAAAAAGAATCGTACTCTTCATCTTCCTCAACTTCCCTCTACTCCTGACCTCTTGTTCAATTTAAACCTAGCTTTACTGAATGGGTTTTCCTGCCATTACTTTATATATATAAGCTACAAACTGGTCCCTATTTTAGTACTACTTTACCACATGAAGTCTCACTAATCAGACAGACCCCAGATAGCTGCTCCAATTCAGTATGTAGTAAGCATTTGATGCTCTATACTAATGTATGACCATTGGAATTAAGGAACAAGAACTGTTTGTTTAGATGCTTTTCCAGAACATATTCCAAAAAAAATAAAAAAAATAATAATAAAAAAAATTGAGCATACCCTTTGTTTGACCCATCAATGCAAGCCACCAAATAAAATTGAGCATTTATATAACACATTATTACTCCAAATAAACAAATAGAGTTGAGCATACCCCAATGGATCCTCGCAAATAGCTAGAAGCCTTCTTTCATCACCTAAAACACAAGAGAGCAACCACTCCATATGATCTTCATCGCATACAGTGAAAAAATTCTGAATAAAATTACTTCCGTCCTGATGCACCATTAAACCGGGAATGCAATCCTTGATCTCAGAAAATATCTGATCGATTACAGCAGAGTTCCAGAGTGAGAAATTGTGATTCAGGAATGGAATCCTGGATAACAATTCAGGATTTATCGGTGCAAACAATAGAGGATCCTGTGCAAATCTTGGCTTCCTCAAATAACCAGAGGGATATCTGAAATTCACACGGGTCGCACCATTACCATTTGCTTGACGATTTTGAGCCATATTTTGAGGCAACAGTGCAGGATATCTCAGTGCAGTTTGCACAGGGGCCCTCATCCCCGGCCTATAAAATGCATTAGGGGCCAGATGACGATCAAGTGACCAATCTATATGCTGATTACTTATGCTAAAAGCTCTAGTAGTATTGGCATTACTTAATGCAGGTGTGGTACGGGAAGAGCTTCCGATTTCAAGCCCGGCAAACCTCGGTAAGATGTCATGCTCACCGCTAAGCGTCTGAACAGCACCCGCACCGGAACGCACTGGAGCAACATACCCCAAATTTGGGCTACTAGAGCTGAACATGGCCATGGTTGCATCATCAACAAAGCTACCGCCGCCATTCTTGCCAGACAGGTCGGAATTCTGACCGTTAATTCTCTCCATGTTTTGTGTGCTGCAACTGATTTTGAGAAAGAAAATTCAGAGACAAAAGGCAGGGGATTTTTGTGTGTGGCGCTGTGAAAGAGAAGAAAATATGTTGAGTTTATTAGGGTTTAATTGTGGGGTTTAATGAGAGATGTCTGGCGGACAGTAAAGGAATTTCAACTGAGATTATTTAGGAATTTAAAGAGAGAAGTAATAAGAGTTTGTAGGAGTAAGGATACTTCTATAGTTAGAAGTTTGATAACAAAGAAAGAGCAGATACGAATATATAGAATATGCATGTAATTAACTTTGTGTACAGTCATGGAGATTAACTAGGTCGTTGGAAAAAAGATTTTTTTACTTTGTCAAAAAGAAAAAAGATTTTTTACCGTGACACATCAGATACTAAGAATGGAAAGAAAAAATAAAAAAAATCACAAAACAAGTCATAGAATATTGTAGAACTGTATTTATCCTTCCTCCTTTTGCTCAAAGTCCTCACTCCTATGGAGTTTAAATATATACTATATTAATAATCAAATCAAGTGCATGCATCATAGCTAAATATAGTGAAAAATATTAATCAGTGCAATATATGGAAATTTAAATTTTCCTTATTAGGAGTAGAATTTAGACATTAAGGCATATATATTCTTATTATTACACAATTGCTATTACTCTACAGAAGGAAAATTAGGACATTCTGTCCACTCGCTGAAAGTTTTCACAATTTGGTATATATGTATTTTAATTTTCATGACTAAGCCAAAAGAAAGACTATTTTACGATTTTGGCAGTTGTGAGTTGTGACTTTGTTTCTATACCTGATTACAATATAACACACACAAACACACCCCAAAAGAGTATTTGAACAGTACATGTGTAGAAAAGATGTGATGAGAAACTGATTTATTTCTAGTACATCGGCTGACAAATGAAAGAACGTTTCAGATCGACTATACAGATGCTAATCTAGCAATTTAAAAGCAGTATTGTAAAGATGTTATTGGAAGCATATGTAATTGGCAAGTAATGTACAGTATTATGTTCTTGGAAGAAGTGATTTACTCACAATTGCACTTGGTTAGAAATTGGATGAATATGGAAAAATCTTCCAGCTTCTTAGTATATCACCAGACAACTAAACCTGCAAAAAAGTCAGGGGCAAATTTGGATAGTCACTGAGTAAACATTTGAAAGTAACACCATAAATTGGAGTAATTGATAGGGGTACAAGACAGTGCACAAAACGAAGGTGGTATGAAATGGATGATGAGAGGAAGCAAACTAAGAATCACAACATTAACAGTGATGATAGCATATAACTGTGGGAAAGAACAGAGCAGTTTTTTACACGGTTCAAATCCAAAAATCTGCAAGCTCATCTCAAACTCAAAATTAAACTACTTATTCACAGAAAACATACATTTGTGCCTAACCGATGTGTAGAGAAAAGGTAGTAAAAATGAGTGAAAAGAGCTGTACCATCAACTCAACTAGTTGGCGAGGGCACTTGAATGTCTTCTACGGTAGAACAAACCTATGAAGTTGATGTTTGCATTTCTTTCAGCAATAGTTGCATTATCTGATGGACACGTTCCATTTGACAATATGAGGCTGATCCAGCTAAAAATTCATGCACCGACCCATTTATGTTTATCCAACTGCACCCTGGTTGCTTAGCAACCTGCTTTTCCCTCATAAGCCCCCTCAATTTTGACACATTGCCCCATTGACGATCAGCAGCAAATGAATTGGACAACATGACATAGCCACCAGAATTATTAGGATCTACTGCAACAAGCCTGGTGGAAATACTATGAACCAATTCAAGCCGATTATGGAGAACACAGCCATTCAGCAGAGCACCCCAGACATAATTATTAGGCTTGCAATGCATCGAGCTGACCACAGAAAGTGCATCTTCAATATAACCAGACCGAGCTAAGAGATCAATGTAGCAAGCATAATGTTCCAATCTGATTGATACATGACTGTTACCTTCCATCTCATGAAAAATTCCGCGTCCTTCATCTAGTAAAGCAGAATGGCTACATGCATATAAAACAGCAAGGAAAGATCCAGAATTCGGGAATAGATGATATTCTTGCATCTTCCTGAAAAGGATCAAAGCCTCGGGCCCTTTGCCATTTATAGCAAGAGCCATCATCATTGCATTAAATGAAACAACGTCTTTCTTGCTTATCTTGTCAAAAACCTCACACGCTCTATCCAAGCTCCCACATTTAGAATACATATCTATAAGTGCAGTGGCAAGATTTACATTTGTTGACAATACACCTCTTTGGCCCCGATTTCTCATGTATTCATGAATCCATATGCCAAGGCCTAAATCGCCAACTTCGGCACAAGCTGAGAGAACACTCACCATAGTGACGTGGTTGGGGAGACAATCATAATTTCCCAGCATCGATTTAAAAAGACTCAGAGCCTCCAAAGCATAACCATTCTGGACATATGCTCCAATCATGGCATTCCAACAAAGAATGTTCACTTTCCCTCTATTAGAAATTTCATCAAATACTTCCCTACTCTTCTCCACTTCCCCCAACTTTCCATACAAATACACAAGCACAACATTCACATAGTCACCCTTCTTGCAATTTGCAAACAGATTCGCCCATTTCTCAACATCTAGGCTGCCTTTAAGGCTCGAACAAGCGGATAAAACACTAACCATAGTATCATTCTGCGGGACGAGACCCTCTTCTTCAACCACCATCCTCATAAACAGCTTCAACCCTTCTTCAGCCAGTCCAACTCGAGCATACCCCGAAATCAAAGAACTCCAACAAGTCAAATTCCTTCTCTCAGGCATTTCATCAAACACCTTCCGTGCAGAAACCAAATCCTTCACCCCCACAACATAAGCCATCATCAACCCACTACAAACAAAAGACTCACACACAAAACCTAGCTTCACAACATAACAATGCACCTGGTTCAGACAACTCACAACAACACCATTCCCACTTCCACTCACAACAGCTTTAAACAAAAACGAAAATGTAAGGTCATTAGGTAACAAAAACGAATTCTGTTTCAGCTCGTTGAAAACGTAAAACGCTTCACTCAACAGACCGTCCTCAGCTAACACTCGGATGATCGCGTTGAAAGGGAAAATGTTCGGGTTGTGCAAAGAACGGAAGATTTTGAGAGATTGGTGAGGATGGTACTGGCCGATGAGACGAGTAGCGATGAGGTTGTTTTGGTGTGAATTGAGCCGGAAAACGCGTGCGTGGATTTGGAGGAGGTGAGGGTGAGGGATTCGGCCTTGTAAGAGGTGGGAAAGGTTTGAGTTTGCTGGAGGTGAGATGGACAGTTGGGTTTGTGAAGAGATGGCTCGGATTGAAGAACATGGAGTCGATGGGTTTATTGAAGAATTGGTGTTCAGTTTGCGGCGTATGAAGAATTGAAGCATTTCATTTCATTTCACAGTGACACAGACAGACAGTGTGGATGTACTTTTTTAACAGCTCGAGTTTTTCTATCTGCGGGAAACTTTGGAGGGGTGACTGGTGAGGTGTGAAATACAAATAGGCACTTCAACTTTTGGATATTATATATGTTGACTTTGTTGATTTTTTCTTCCTTTGATTGAGTTTATATTAATCTTAAATTATTAAAAAAATTATTAAAAACTTTATATAATAAATGTATAAGGTTTATGCTTTTCAATACAGGATTTTAAATTACTGATCTGTTATGGTTTATAATTAACTTGAGGTCAAACAAATCATTGAAAAGTTCAACAAAACAAAGTGTTAAACTTAAGTCGGGACAAAGTAAGTAGTAGTATATAAGAATGGTCTAGATGGACTACTAAAAAAAAACTTGATAGTCTCCAATCCCACACTTCCACATTGAATATGTGTTTATAGTTGATAAAGAATCGATAATACTTGTTATATCCTTATTCAAATGCAGAAGGATCTGAATTTTGGAGGTCCTGTTCGAACTCGTACGATAGTTTTCAAACAATCGTATAGAAAAAAAAACACAAAAAGTTCAATGTAGGTGTCCAAGGACCTAATGAAAAGCATGATACTTAAACAACCAAATATGACCAATGTGACGTTAATATCTTGTGAACTTTTGGCAAAAACACCTTTATATAAACATTTGAGGCTCCAAATTTTATAAGTTCTTGTGCAGGTGGGCTGTCCACACAGGGCTTGAGCCGCCCTGTGTAGAATAGGTAGGAGCAACTAAAGCTAGCCAAGCCAGTGTCGAAGGAGACCTTCCAATCTATACATTCCATCCATTGGACCAATTGTAGTACATTAATATTGATGTTAAAAATGACACACTATTTCTAATTTATCAATGATAACTCTTACATAATTTTTTTATACTATACAAAGATATTGAGATATCTTTTTATACAACGATCTCTCAACAAGTAATTGATCATCTTACATATGATCCTTTTAAGATAAATATACTTATTTAAATCAAATTTATCATATATGTAATTGCAAAGTCACTAATCTTTTTTCCGGACGAATGAAATCATAAATCATTCCCGCACTAAAAAGAAGCTTCTATACAGTGAGCTGCTTAGTGAAAATTGTGGCATTTTTTTTGTTTTAATTATGGGATTGCATAGTTTATACTTCAAAAGTTGTAAGTTTATACCTTGTTATGAACAATAGGCGAGCCTATTGATGGAGAATTAGAGATTATCTTTGTTTATTTTCTCGGGAAAAAAATCCTACCAGTGTCAAGCTAGTCATTTGGAGCTTCAAGCATCTAACAAAATTGAGGGATCAGGTCACAAATTTCAGCAAATACATGGAACTTACCCTCTCTACCCAATTCAATTATTAATTTACTTCATAAACCTGTACCCAAAAAAATTTTTACTTCATAAACTGGTATCCATCAAGCAATTTGAGTTCGACCTGAATGCTATAAATGTAGTAGTATGTTGTACTTTACTTACAGTTCTTCCAACCAAAAAGGGCAACTGTACATTGAAATGTAAGATCTAGCATACAAAGAGCAACCATTAAACTAATTGTTCGTCGCTCAAAGAATTTCCAGTAGAAGCACAGGGCAATGACAGAATCTCCATAAGCTCCAACCGGTATTCTAGGCCCCTAATGTAATGTCCCAGCAGCATGCACCTACACAAAATAAAATCTTAACGTATTAAATCCAATTGCTACTCATTGAACACAACGCTGCATTGCTTGCATAATTGCACAATATATAGTTCAATCCGAACCACATAAATAGTAGCTCTAATTCTATAACCCACACTATAGTTCCCTTGTTAAAGGGGTGCTTGATATCTTCAATACTCTCTAGGTTACAGTATAATTGGCCAAACCATACAGAGGTGTCTGGTGAATATTACGAGAAATATATTTGTGAAATATGAGGGTGGGGGGGTTGAAACGGCTAAAAGAATTTATTAATCAAATAGAGCATAAGAGAGGGGGGGGGGGGGATAAAGAGAAGCGAGCTAATAAATAGACTCACCAAAAAAGTAGGCGAGCCAGATAATCCCGTGGCAATGAAATAAGAGGTTGGAATTGAAGGGATGTGTTCTCAACAAGATCAATGCAATCTCCTTCGGTTTGAACATCCAAAGTTCCTTTCGGATTGTTATCACCCATATCTGGGCCTTTTGAGTGCATCTTTGGAGAAAGCGTGGCCAAGAGACCATGAACTACAGAATAGATCATGTCCTTCAACTCGGATGATGTTGGTTCTGATAGCTCAGCTACCTGTTTGCAAAAGCAAATCATCGTTGTCTTTCCCAGATGAAAAGGATGTTATACAGTTATAGCACAGTATATATTTCAAGAAGTGGTAAACAAATTCAAATGTTAGCAATAAAATTAAAATCAATTTAAAATTAAGAAAAGAAGAACGAAAGAAATAAAGAAAAACTTTGTGCAAGAAACTTGAGTAAAGGCCCGTTTCACGGTTTTGACTTTCGAGTACAGGGTTTAGGGAATTTTAACGTGAGACTTTCATCAACTCGATATATGCTAGAGAAGTATGGATAAAATATGATATGCATATTCGCAGGACATAGCATCACAATAGATCATAGCTAATCACTATAGTAGTTCCATAAGGGTCACAGGAGCTTTTCCGCAATCAAAACCCTCTGATAGCAAGCGTGCACATAGAAAGGTAGTTGAATTCGGATGGAATAAAGATTACTATATCACGAGCTTCATTTGCTCATGTATATATATAGTTTGCATTGATAACCGTGACAATTACAAGGTTAAACGTGCTTCTCTTCCAATTGTGTGGAGTTTAAAGCAGAGTACCCCATATAGATTTATCATTGAAATCATTATACGGATGAATATCTCACCTTTTCTGGTTCCAAAGACCTCAAGTAATCCAATAAATCATTCTTTTCTTCCCCTACAAACTGTTGCATTTGAAGAGCTGCAGTCTTCCTCTTAACTTCACGGAGCTCCTATAAAAATTATGAAACACAAAAACATTCAGATACAATTTCAGATATTGGCACCAGACACTTCATAACGCAGACGCAGAGTAAAGCTGCCATATCAAGTAACTTAAATATATGAACCAAGTTCCAAAACAGAAGGGCAAGGGATCCTGATGTAGCCAAGAGTATCAGTTTTATGAATAATGAACATGCATCTTTCTAGTCCAAACAGATAACTGGACAAGCACGAACCTTCCGTAAAACTAAATACACAAATACGCTTTCCCTAAAGTCCAGCTCAATTATAGCAACAAGGGTGTACAGTTATTGAGCAGGATATGATGAATTGGAGAAATCATAAAAGCACATCAATCTGCTGGTCAAGGTTTTTACTTTCCAGAAGAAATCAAAATTGCTCTTCAAGGACTAGTTAATAGTTACCAGAACTATAAGGAAACCAGAGTCTTATTGAAAAACAAGAAAAAATCAGAAAAGGACAAATCCAACAAAGACCTTAATTAACAAAATATAAACTTGTGGACTAACCTTTTTAACGGAAGATAAACTAGAGTGCAATTTCAAAATATATTCTCGAGCTTCGGGGGTCATTTCACCGAAGTCCGGAATGTTATACATCAATTCTCCAGTATCCTTTGAAGTGGGCAAACTTTCTTGTCCGGGACTTACTCTAGTTTCATCACCTTTAATAGCTGATGTCCCTTTAGCCTCGAGTTGAGAATCTTGTGGTTTTGATTTATCCATAATTTCATCATGTATTTCAAGATTTCTTTCAAGACAAAGTCTATATTCAGCATTTCGTAGTGTATACCTGCCAGGAACAGGATGTCAATGAGAACAAATTTTCTCCCTAAATATGTGATATTTGCAAGCAAAAGTACCTTAAAGTACAAGGGTTGGTGGTGTTAAGAAGAAGAAGAAGGAAGGCTTCTTTTTCTGGTTAAGGCTTCAGAGTTACTTTGTGTAAAAATGCAAAACAAGGCCGCAACATCAGCTCATACTACCTAGTTATCATGCAGACATGTCATCTAACAAGAGAATGAATTGAAGTCTAACTTTTCCATTACATGTACCCAAGAACAGGTCCCCTGCTAGAGCCTGGTTATTCAGCAGATGACATGGGAGACTCATAAACAAAATGCATAGTAATTTAGTTTAAATTCATGAATCATAAACATATCACCCCTTGATCTAACTCATATCAACGCACATTACACTCCGTGAAAACGAAAAATTCCACCTCATAATATTCAACGTAACTAGTCACACCATGTATTTCTTAGTTACAAGCGCGGCCTTCATTCTAATGAGCAATTGGAAATAGATTTCTGTAAATGCAAAATTTGACAAGAGGCAGGCGTACCCGGTCATCATTGACGAAATCAACAGCTTGAAGAGCGGTTCCCACAATGCTTCAACCATCACCTGGAATTGGTCAGAGGGCAGCAAACCCAACATGCCAGATATGGTCCTCTTGATGGCATCTATAGTAGTGGGTGGAACATCTTTCTGAATAACACTCACATCCAAAGGCTCTATATCTTGTATTAAACTGAACAGGACTGAATCTGCATCGTTACATAACACACTAATCAAATTCAATCTTATCCCATTCCCACATCTCAAGCACAATCTCAAAACCTAAGACCAACACTTTGCTTCCATCTGTAACTACAATAAAATCCAGTACACGACACGACTGCGAAACAATTAGAACCAATAACATATCAAAACTATCATGTTTAGTTGTATACTGAAATAATGAGATGAATAGCTGCAGTGTCAAATTCACGCACACGCACTAATCAAATTCGATTTCGACCAAAAATCACATCACAGGCATAACCTAGCATTTCGATTCTATCTATACTATAGGCTATAGCAATAACACGTCCGTACAACATCACACAGACAGCAAATCCAGTATACGTCACGATTACGAAACGATCAAACCAAATCACAATCATAAATACTGAAATCATTTATCAGAAACAGATTAAGTGATGAAGTAAATCGAGACCTTAGAGCGTGAATTATCATCGCCATCACTGAATTCCCAAACAGGAGAAGCTGAGGAAGCAAAAACCTTGGTTCCGAGATTTCTTCTTTGGAAATGAACAGAACGGTAAAACCTCGGGGTGTGATTGGAATATGAGAAGGATAGAGATGGAATTAGTCTGGAGGAGCTCCTTAACGGAAAACAAGGAGGAAGAAGAGGAGAAGAGTAGGAGATAAAGGAGGCAATACTTGCCATCCTTCGTTTCTCTTCCTTCTCTCTTTCTCTGTGTGTTGCTATGTACAGTAGCTAACAAACAAATTTTGGTTTTACCGAATTACTAATGGGAGGTACAGGTGATTGGATAGAGTAATGTGGGTTTGACTTTTAGTCAAAATCATGGCCGGTATTGCTGTGCACCGGGTTTGTGGGTCGGTCACTAGATCATGTGCGGATCAATGGGCTTCAGGTGGGGGACTTGTGTTGATTCGACTTGCTTTCGGGCCTAATGGGCCAATTGACACATTCCACTCAAGTAGCTTGCGGGCCGGTACCGACCTGGGGAAAAAGTTCGGTCCACACCGTTTTCGCTTCCACGCTCTATCGCGTCTTTAACTTGGGTGTGAAAGGAAGAAAAAGACCTCACATACTAGTACGACCGGGGGCGGATCTAGAATTCTTCCTTAGTGGGTGCAAAATAAATGTATGATATATTAATTATTATTAAAAATAAAAAATAATAACTAATTATTAATAATCAATCAAATAATAAAATGTTGATTTGGATTAAAATTATTTCTAGTTTAGAATTAATACTTAATAGTTTCATCATGAACTCTCGTAACCAAATATTTTCCTTAATGTACATTGTTTTTAAATTTTTCCAATAAAACAATTAGCTTTCACATACAAATAGCTAGCAAGATGGAAATTTTTTTCAATAATATTAATGAATATGATGTTTTTCCGTTGCTCTAAATTCAATAAGACACATGCATATTTATTCAATTATTCTCTTCAAGTTTGCATTGTTTTTATACTTAAAAATATAATTATACATATTCACATATAGTATTATATATATGCTCCAACACATTTAAGGGATTCAAAATAGATTTTATATACTTATGTGGGTGCGAAAAAATTAATCTTGTGGGGAAAAAATAAAATTTTATAGTAGATATGATGAAAAAAATGAAAAATGTTGTGGGTGCAGCTGAACCCACAAGCCTGTGGGTAGCTCCGCCCCTAAGTACGACTACACACTCTCCTATGCTACTGTTCATGTCTGACGTTTGATTAAACTTGAAAATTCATTGTTTATTTCATTCTTCTTCACACTCTTCACTATCCCAAGAAGTCCTTGTTTTAAAAAAAAAACAAAAAAAAGACATTTTGCTTGAATTTGAATTTTTTCGTTGTAATCAGGGTTATCAACCAAGTGATCGCAATGTTTGGACTTGTGGGTTTTAATTTGAGGAAAGAAGATGAGTCGTCGAAAGAAGAAAGGTATGTGTTATTTCAATTTCGAATATTTTTGAATGATCGAACAAAGTGCATTGTCTGATTATCGTTAGTTTGTGAAACTGATGTACATTGCTTTTGGTGTCAAATTTCGACGCGAAAAGAAATAGCAAGTGGAGTAGCTTAAAAGGTTGGTTGTCGATGATCCAAAGTTGACTCGATCACAATTTTCTTGAAGACAAACAGAGAGGAACGAATGCGGGAAAGGCGAAGGACTCAACTACCAGCGCAGTGCGAAAGGAGGGGGGTAGAGGTACGAAAATGAAGATTGATGTTTTTTTGGAAATACAGTATTTAACTTGATTTAATAATTGATATAGTTTTCCAAAAATTGACGGAAATTACAGTGCGTGATTTTAATTTGGTTGGAATAATTGGTATAACTTAGCCCATATGTTGGGGGGTAAAGTATCACCCGGTAAAAAAAAGCTAGAAACAAGATTATAATTCAAGTATATGATAGTTGTTAGTTCTCTAAAATGTGCATGTATTGTTAGAATGACAAAATATAGTTTTGCGAAGAGGGTTTTAAACATCATTTGAATAAGTGGAAGTTGATATCCATAATGGGGCCATTGATTTTTATTACCTAGTGACCCTAATAACAAAAAGAACGAGTTTTTTTTTTTTCTTTTTGAGAAACAAAATGAACCAACTTAGTTCATCAATTACATTTTAGTCCACGAATTTGACTAAGTGACGAATTATACACTGTTAAAAATTGAATTTTGCTCCATCCAAACAGCCTTAGTAATTTATTATTTTTTAAAAAAGAAAAACTTAAAATTTAACAATTAAATCAAAAAAAATTCCCCTTCTTATTTAAACACTCGTACCGGAAAACGTCCGACCCGAGTCTCAAGAAAGGTTCCGATCGGAGCAGCTCCACCAGAATTATGGCGCACCACCACCGGTGGCGTAGATTCGCGGAGCTCCGCCTAGCTCTGTCATTTGGTGGTGGAGCTCATTTCCAGTCAAAGTTTTGCTTCGATCGGAGTTGTTCTTTTAATATTATTTAAATTTTCCTTGTTTTTTTAAATTTTATTATCCTAAGGATTGGACTTGTTTGTTTGGCATTTTTTAGAGATGGTAAACTTGTAATTAATTGTTAGTCAATGCCATTTTGGAGTAAAATGTAATTGTGGAACTAAGCTGGTCCTTTTTTAGATTTGCCTCATAACTGTACTAAAAAATCAATTTTCTTCTATCCATAATTAAAGCAGGATGTAGGTTAGGAAACTTTTTATGTTGAGTGATGAACAAAGTGTGAGGTGAATCTACCAAGTGACCCAAGTAGAACATTGGTGATGCGTGAGATATGCACTAGTACTACTGCGTCTAGTAATTGCATATTCCTTACGATCTCTTCTTGATGCGCAAGTGCGCACTAACACACACTAGATATTGTTAGGATTGAGCATGTTTCATGAGTATAAAGTAAAAGAGTGGAGTTGGAGATCGATCCTTTACAACTTTCCACATATTAATTAAACACACTTTTACATTTATGTTTAAGTTATTGTCTTTTGCCATTGTCATTGATTTGCTAGAATTAAAACCCACCAATTACATTGTCACGTTATTGCCCTGTTCATCACGTTTGTCACCCATGACGATGCCATGTCTTAATTTTCCTGATATCTAGATTACTAATAAAAAAACATTACAATATAAAGAAATTATTTGATGATTATTTTAGTACATCTAAAATCATGTAACGACCCGGCTAGTAAAAGGCCGAGCCCTAGCCTGTTGGTCCGGAGAGGTTACTCATGACGGACCCACACACGTCTCGATGGTATGATATTGTCTTCTTCGGGCCTGAGCCCGCACAAATATACCTTTGATATCACCCAAAAGAACTCATACCATGTGAGAGTAGTGGTCAACATATATACCCTTTATCACATTCACTCATAAGCAATGTGGGATGCGGGGTATTACAATCTATCCCTTTAAATAATCGACGTCCTCATTGAGACTTAGGGTTAGAATTTGTCCCAGGACCAACCATTCGTGCAGGATTCTAGCGGCGACCCCTATGGGCTGAGGAGGTGGCTCCCATTGCCCATACGGTGTAACACTTTTCCCCGTATAACACTCAATATTCTTGCAATTCCAGATTGTCCGGCTCTGATACCATTTCTAACGACCCGACAACTAATGGGCCAAGTCCCAGCCCGTTGGACTGGCGAGGTTACTCATGACGAACCCACAAATGTGTCGATGGTATGATATTGTCCGCTTTAGACTTGAGCCCGCAGATTTATTTTTGATATCACAAAAAAGGCCTCATACCATGTGAGAGTGGTGGTCAAACATATATACCCTTTATCGCATTCACTCATAAGCAATGTGGGATGCGAGGTATTACCGTTACACATTTTTTATTTTTGGATCACTTGCAATGCCTCATGACTATGCCAGATACTACAGTACATCTCACTTGCACGATATTATCTGTTTTTTATACGATCCGACACATGTTTGATTTTTCTTTTTTAATATGAAAGCTAGGTTTCATTTTGATCAAAGAACACACTTAGAGGTGTGTTCACACGATGTGGCATTTTGGCCAAATAAATATTTTATAAATTATTTATTGCATTTTAAATCATTTTCATTTTTGATAAATATCCATATTTAATGTATTTAGTAACCCCCTTGTTTATTGAATATGACAGCACGTTGTGATTTTTAAGAATAAAAACAATCTCTTGATAATTTTATAACTTTAACTATAATGTTGGAGTCATCGATTAATTAATTAGCTTCAATATTAATATTAATCATTGTGTCTAACAAATATTTAGAGTATACTTATAGATGTCTCATACATTTATTTATTCTATTTTATGACCAATACCAACATATTCGATGTAATTATTCTACCGAAATTGTCATAGATAGAAATTTAAAAAAAAAAATCATATGATGTGCATATTAAATATAAAAAAATTAGATCCATTCCACGATAATTTTCCAAAAATTGAAAAAATTATTGTATTTGAAAACATTAGCCGTGATAAATTAGAACAACGGTTGCACTTGCAGAATTATTTCATGTATAGAATTTATATAAATAACGAAAACAAAAATTTATTGCATGAACATGTTACTGATAAACAATTTAAGACAATTCAACATAATTACTCCACATTCCATGACAATATAGAATAATAATTTGACACACTAAGTCTTATCCCATTCAAGAACGAAAAGATTAAAATAAGAATTGACCCAAGAATTGGTTGTAAAGAAGATAAAGGAACAAGGTCATGATGAACGAATAAAATTTATTGCATGAATATATTATTGATAAACAATTTAAGATAATTCAACATAATTACTCCACATTCCATGATAATGTAGAATAATAATTTTGTTCTAAAAGATTATTACTATTACTTTGGAACAACAATATGCAATTGTGCCCGACGTTGCTCCAATCTCAGCATATATATGTAAGTCCAGATTAATATATGGACTGGAAACTATGTTCTCAAACAACGTATTATATAAACTGAAACCACAACTAAAAATCAATTCCTCAATGCATAGACTAAAGAGAAGAGATAACATTTCTGATGCAGTAAAGATTTTAGTAAATCTTTACTAAACACAATCCAGGTAAAATACAACTTTATTATTCAAATAAAAGATAAAACAACTTTATTATTTAAGCCTTCCCAGCTTCATGCTCCCATCCACCTCATTTTTGTTACTTCTTCCATGAGACATGAAACCTGAAATGGATATATAATGATTAGGCTTTGCATTTTATTGATTATCATTTGTAAACTACTATGGTTTCAATGCACTTAAAAAAACAAAGAGATTACTTTATACCTTCCAAACCAACGTTCTCGGCTTATCCACAGCTTCCACTCTTCCAGATTTTCTCCCAACTTGGAAGCTGTCATCACCATGTTAGCTGTGTAACCCCTGGGCGTCAATGCTTCAACTGCCCTATAGACCTCGTTGTTGTACCCAGTCTCAGTGACAGCGTCCATGTCCATTTTAAAAACTAAGAAGCGAACTTTGAAATCTTAATGTTATACTTGTAACCAAAGCATTTATGGAAGAAACAATACACTCTTTTTACATGGAAACAAAAGTATAACTTAACCTCAAGCTAGATAACACAAACAATACAAAGAAACAGACCTTAAACCAGATAATACCAACCGCGGTTCTAATTTATCACGGATAATGTTTTCAAATACAATAATTTTTTCAATTTATATATATATATATATATATATATATATATATATATATATATATATATATATATATATATATATATATATATATATATATATATATATATATATATATATATATATATATATATATATATATATATATATATATATATATATATATATATATATATATATATATATATGAACAATATAATAAGAGAGAGTTTTTGTGGTAGTTCGGTTCGGTCCTTACTTTTTTGATAGTCCGGTTCGGTTCAATCTATCTAATCAACTATTTAGAGACATCTTTCTCTTCATCAATCGATTATGTCCGTTCGCCCTAAAAGACCTTTATTCTTCAATCTTCACCCATTGTGTCTATTGGTGAAACCTACACGTGGTTTCCAATTGTATATATACACATGGCGGCTCAACATGACATCAGATTTCATACTATTCATCTTCCTCAAATTTAAATTAAGAGTTGATTGTGTTCATTTCCATAAGTATTTATCATGCTTTGCTACCTGCTTGATATCTTTTCTTATCCTGATTAATTATTAGCTTCCTTGAATTCACAAGCGGTAAGAACTTCCCTTTCACTAAAGCTTCGAGATCGTGTACTATGCTTGATTGTAAGTTTTGAATAAATAGAATTTACCTATTGTATGTTGTTAAATTTTCAGGTAATGGACTCTGTTGCATTATGATAATATACCCATGCATATGACAGATGCGGTCCGGAAGCGAATGGGTGCCGCCTACCCATACAATAAATGCGGACTAACAATATTTAAATACAATATTTAAATAATTAAATTGCTCATGTTGACATACAATACATATGATACAACCAAGTTGGAGCATATAAGTAGTTGTTGTGGATCATTATCATTATATGTAAATCAAAATCTAATTTATAAATTCTCTAAGAATTTCCAAAACATTTAAAACAAGTTTTAATAATAATATAATCTTCCAAAGCATTACATTACTATTAAAATGTAGTTTATAAACTATTTATAAACTAACAAACATGTTACTAAATATTATAAACTAATATTTATGGTTCTAAACATTTTAATCACTTTCCAAAGTATTAATAGGGTTTAAATGTAATTTATAAACCATTTATAAATTAAATAACAAGTTTCTAAAACTCCAGGGACCTATTTACAATTCGAAGAAAACTGAAATTAAGTTTCTGGGATCAATATGAAAACATTTAACAAATTGTGGGGCAAATCCGCAAGGGACAGAAGTTCAGGGGCTTGAGCTCCAATAAGACAGAATCTGCCAAATTGGAGGACAAGTCCCTGGAGTTGTCTTCCTTGCTCATTAGCCACCCACCAATTTTCTGAAAAAGTTCAATTGGGTCCCTGTAACCAAACAAAGTTTCCAAAACTTTAATCATCATTTTTAACTTCGAATTGAAGGTCCAAATCATGTTCTAAACATAATACACCATCATAAACGAATTCGCAACCATCTAATTCTCCCAGAAAAACGAAAATCAATTTTTTTTTTTATTTTTAAAAAACCGATCGGGTTGATCGGAACCGACCCAGTCGATTCCGTTCAACCCCATTCTTGCTTGTTTCGTCTTCTCCATGTTTTCACGAATCTATTACACCCAATTTTAGTTTAGTTTGAATTAAGAACACAAAGCTTGGAAGAAACCCATTAATGGAGTTTCAAGCTCCATGAATCCTAAGTCTACGAATCTCTAAACTCGAATTCGAAGGGTCCAATAGAAAGAGGGCGAAAAATGGAGAAGATTGACATATAGAACCCCTGGAGAGATGAAGAACACGGATAGAGCTCAAAGCTTTATCAACCACCAACAATGGTGGATGAATAGTAACCCGCGGGTTACTATTCATCATCTTCCCAAAATTTTTTTTTTTTTTTAAATTTTCCTTTTAAATTATCCAATAATAAAATCTGGAAATAAAACTTAAACCCATATTTACATACGTATAATAATCCACAACAACATTAAATATAAATCATAAACGAATATAGTCATGAATCAGCCTAGCTCCGATACCATTGTTAGTAAAAGTGAGAAAATTTGCCTCTAAGGCTAAGCAGCGGAAGTTTAAAATTTTTAATCTCACTAAAGCTGATATGACTATATTGTTTATTGAACTGGAAGAAATCACTTACGTGTCCTCCAGTAGATAAGCAAATTGACCGGGTAGCTGTTCCTCAATCTCCAAACAAAGCCTTGCAATCTCCTCGTCCGGCTGGTTGATTTCTTCTTCGTCAGAGATGAAATCTTCTTCAATGGAATCTCCAAGATTGCTCATCAACAGGTTCCTTGTATCCTTAGACCTCGGTATCCACGGACAGTGTATCCACCAAGAACGCTAGGATGTTCTTCTGTGTTTTGAGCTTCTGAGAGAAAATTATTTCTTTCTGACTGTCAGAGAGAATTTTCTACGTTGGAATAGAATAGAAGACTTCTTTCTTTCTTTCTGATTTAGTCAGTAAGTTGGTTTAGAAAATCACGTAAGATTTTATCCAAGTAAATCTTACTGATTAGAAGACTCCAAAAGTCATCAACTAACCAACTAAGAGATAATAATAATAATAATTAATTATCTCAGTCAAAGATAAATTAGAAGAAAAATAAAGAAAAGAAAATAGAAGGGAGAAGAAGAAAGAGCCGTGGCTGCTAGCAGCCACGGGCTGGGCCTGGCCCAACAGCACCATGCTGGGCCAATCGGCCCAGCTCTCTTTTCTTCTCTTCTTTCTATTTTCTTTCTTGGACTCTCATTTCAAATTGCGTCCAAATGCATATGTCTTCAATTAATTATTAAATCCAATTTAATTCAATTAATTATATTTCTAAAATATATTCCATAAATAATAAATGAATATTAATCTAATTAATAATAACTCTATTATATTTATGTATAATAATTTAATATTAATCTAATTAATATTTAATCCAATATACATAGCTCATTTGTAGAAACACCACCTTGAAGTGTGACCCATAGGGCCTTGCATATTAAGCAACAATCTAATTAAGGTCATAATAAATTCCTAGGCAATTTATCAGACAATATTAATATGCAAGGAACGTTTGTGAGGAAAACAAACCACCTGTAGCGTAGGGTACTTTGATGATACGGCCCCTTCATTCACGAATACTCGAATGAGTCTAGAATATGGTTATGCGTCTATTCTAATAACTCCATTCATGGTCTCTCAATCTTATTAGTCGATCTATGAATTATGTCCAAACACCATTTTGACATATTCACATACGGAGGCCACCGGTTTTATGATCGCACTAAATATGAGAAGTAAGTATTCTCTCCTTGTATCTATTACGGAGGAATGAATCCTATCTTGGCCCAATCACTCACACCATATGCTTCCTAATGTACCCAACACATGCCGTATCTACCCTACTTTAAGAGTGCAAGCGTTGCGCATGGTCAAAGTACATTATTCCACATATGATGTAGTATTGGCCTCAAGTCTAAGGACTACTAACATCACCCTACACACCGATACTACCATAGACACTTAAATAGCTTTACCAAATGGTTTCTCGGTTGGGCATGCCAACACTCTCCAAAGTGTCCATATGTTCATCATGAATAACCAAGTTCATTCGTAGCATTGAGACCTACTACATCCTCGAAGGATCTAATGCAACATATGCTAGCTTCAATCGCATCATTGATATCCCGTATCTCAATGACCTTCAGCTAGTGGCTTATTTTAGGACTTAATTATTGACACACAAGCTCCCACTAACTTGGTGATTACCTTAAGTCCTTGGGAACATTTTATCGAATAATTCAAACAACCAAATAATGTATTCATAAAATGTAATGCCAATTGTATTTAATAATGTATAGATAAATGAACATAAATAAATAACAATAACTGAATGTAATCAAGTACATATCGTCCCTATCGTAGGTTGTCTCTAGGACATATATACTTTCAATATATATATAGGCCATCCATTATTATTTTTTATTTTGTTTGGTTGTGTGAAAGAACCATGGAATATCATAAATGGAATTTTGTTGTGTGATAGTTTATTTGGAAGGGCCGAAGGGGGTTAACTAGGATTTAAAGAATCCATTTTATATTGATTAAAAAAGAATCGAAACCTTTGTCATTCATCTGCTTGAAATTAAGGGAAACATGGTTTTAAAATTATGATGGATAGGCACCCTCTTTTAGGGGGTGTTATCACATCTACTTATCCTCTCTGGTTTTAGTATCAGTGATGTTCTGCATCATCAGGAGTTGTTTGTTGATCAACAATGCGACTACACTTTATAATTGAGCTACTTGGCTTTAAAGAGGATATTGCTGATCACGAGAGCGCTAACTAGTTTCTTTGAGATTTAGACATGTAGTTTGTATCCACTACAAGATGCCAAGGATTCTATGGTGTCTGGGCCGGCCAATCAAAGGAGGCTTTGGGACTGTGGTTGGGAAATAATCATGTTATCACTAAAATGCAACTGTTGGACAAATGAATATATATATCTAAGGGGAGATAGGGCAGGGAGGCACAAAACAATGTCAAGGTTTATACGACTTATTTGTGTCAAAAGAACGTTTGGAGTTTTTGGACATACTACTATTAATATCCAATAAATGAGCCTTTGGTGAAAAATACTTTTGAAAGTATTGTTGAGGTTGGAGTTGGTTTTGTTGTACTGCAGCATATGGAGTAACCCAATGCTATAGGGATTCAGGATTTAGAAATGATTGGGGCCACTATGTCATTCAAATTCGGGTAAAAGTGAAATCTTGAGAGGATACTTGTGAGTGGTGAGAACCTACACAACCACACCTACACGCATTACTGTAACAAACCAGAAAATTGAGAAGTATATAAAATATGAAGAACAATGGGTGCTGGTTTGGTTTGAGGTTTCAAGGTTGTTGTAGTATTGCTTTTATTGGTTGGCTGAAGCTGAGTGTTTTTGGTAGTATTCTGTGGAATAGACTGGTCTATGGCTAAAGTGGGATTGGCTCCAGATTTTGTCATTGTATCAGACCATGTTGTCTTTTTGTTCCATGTAGTTTGAGGTGGTCTATAACCATAAGATTTTCATTTTGCTGTGCTTATTCTAACATGATAGAGCGAGCGGGTTTATGAGATGCGAGGAATATATCAATTAAAATTTCTACAGGGTTTATATATCTTGCCAGAAATATATTGGAGAAAAACATTTGTAGTAGTAACGAACTTCATGAAATCACGAAAAAAGGTTCACGGGGAATTAATCCCGAAGGATTGACCATACTATTTAGTGCGTTAGCGCTTGAAATGGCCACCTAGAGTCATGCAGAGGATATGATACTAGGAACATGTGGCTACAAGGTCGAAGAAAAGAATCAGGCTATGTATCCATATAGAGAATATTGTGGACAATGCTCTTGTTGTAAGTCACGTCAAGCACAAGAGCATTGTGAAATTTTAGGAATGTTACGTTGTTTGGAAACTAAAGTTCCATTTATGGTATATATATATACATACATATATATATATATATATATGTATATATATGTGTGTGTGTATATATATATATACATATATATGTATATATGTGTGTGTGTATATATATATATACATATATATATATATATATATATACACATATATATACATATATATATATACACATATATATATATATATATATATATATATATATATATATATGTATGTATATATATATATATATGTATGTATATATATATGTTTGCACGACACAATATTTCATCACATACACATCGAGGAGAAAAATATTTGCCTACGTACATGGGATGATGATGATCAAATAAACTTGAGATGTTGTTCTTGGAACATGCGTCGGAAGGTGTATGTAAGAGTGCCAAAAAGAATGGACGAGAAACTGAATAATTCAAAAAGGGTAATCAAACTCGACATTGCTGTGGGAAACAGAAAATGACAGTCTTAACACATATATCTTGCATGCAGCCCCGATCAATTGACCTGTGAGATACATTGCATTTTGTTAGTATTTTTTTTCTCATCCATTATATTAGGTTCTTCTGTCCAAATGAGGTGATATGAATGACTACGTAAACTGAAGTAGTTTTATCCAATTGTTTTCTCCATATGGGCACCGCGCTAACTCTAGAATATATATATGCACATCATATGAATTCTTCTTCTTTTTTAAAAAAAAAAAATCTATCTACAAAAATGTCGGTAGAATAATTACATCAAATATGTTGGTATTGGTCATAATATGATAGGACAAATAAATGTATTAGACATCTATAAGTGCACTATAAAAATTTGTTAGACAAAATGATTAATATTAACATTGAAGCTAATAAATTAATCGGTGAGTCCGAACATCGTTAAAGCTATAAAATGTTCAAGAGGTTATTTTTATTCTTAAAAATCACAATGTGTGGTTATATTCAATAAATAAGGGGTTACTAAATACATTAAGTATGGATATTTATTATTAAAAAATGATTTATAATGCAATAAAATAATTTATAAAATATTTATTTGGTGAAAATGCCACATAGTGTGAACACACTTCTAAATGTGTTCTTTGTACAAATACAACCATAGCTTTCATATATTAATAGATAGATAGATAGATAGATGCTTCCATTGCATTCATCGAAATCATTAGTCTAGTTCACACGAGAGAGTTCTAATATTTTGAGCTTTGTTCATTCTAGGTTCTATGCTAAGTGTCCGAGAGAACGATACTACGAGTCAAGTTTCACTCATACTAACTTGTTTTATTTTTTATTTGTACACTTCCGCGAACTATAAATTTAAATTTGCGTGTATTTTTGTTGGCATTGAACCTCAACGATACTAGTTTCACAAGAACATCCGACATATATCCTAGTACAGTAAAGTTGCCTTCTATCATATTGTAACAAAACATTGTGAAAAATTATTCCGCATGAAATAGTTATTTCGGGGTGACCGTCGTTGCCTTATATCCTTATCATTGTTGTCTGATATCTTTCATATTTATTTAAAAAATCCATTTGAATTAATAAACTATTAATTTATCAATTAAGTTATCTCACTAAATTAATTATGTCTACACATGTGTTTCAATCATTTTATTTTCCTATGCCATTGAAAGGAAAATGATAAGGTGTTCAACGAAAGACTCAACATCTAATTATAAACAATATAATAAATCTCAAGTTGATGGTATAGGTAGTAGTCCGGTTCAGTTCACACCATCCAATTGGTGATCTGTGATTTTAACCCATCAAAGCATCATGATTCTTTAGCATTGAATCACGTATTGACTTCGATATACATCTTAGTCATTCGTCTATTGTTTGATGAGTACATTATTTATTATTTATTTGTACCATGCAGATTCTTTAGCATGGAAGCATGTAGGCGAGCGGATATATTGACTTCGATGTATATCTTAGATTCTTAGTCATCTGCTTGATGAGATGAGTTAAAATAATTATAGGATACAACTTTTGCAACTTATTATGCATTTAACGTTTTCAACTGTTGTTTTGTGAACAATTAGTGATTTTCCAGCTTACGGGTCACTTTCTACCTGTCTGTTTCTTGAGCTTCATTCTGTACATGTTAATGAAATCTGTCTTTTTTTTTGCTTGGACATCGACGTTCTTGTTTCCCGACCCAGGCTTGGCCTAACCATGGGATGGGTAACCATGGGAAGAAAGGCATGTCTAATTTGATTGGATGGAACTCGCTCAGATGCACTAAGATTCAAAACTGGTTTCATAAGTCGTCGTTGTTTTCTGCCCAAAGACCATTGATGGTGTAAGGATAAGAGACGTTTCAATGGTCGTGAATAACACAGTTTAAACCCAAAAATTTGTCGAGTAAAGATGTGTTGCTATGGTTGAATCAATTGTCGGGTTTGTCTATGATTTTTTCTGTCATATATATGATCAATAACTTACTTATAAATTATGTCTCTAGTACAATCACCCACTTAGAAAAGGATAATCATTTAGAAAGGTATATTTTAATTTGGGTTATCATTTGTCTAATCAGGATTTCAAAATAGTGATTATCCGGTATGAAGGTGATAAAGAATGATGCAATATTAGTTTCTACTCCCTTAATAATCGTCGTGGAGTTAAACCTTGGTTCAATTCTCCCTTCATTGGGTTGCCACAATCATCAATCAAAGATGATAAGGTTGAACTTGCAATTTCAGAAACTGTAAGTCTGGTATTTGATATGGATAAGGAGGTTTTTCACCGGAGTCGGTCGACCACCAGGTTGCAATAGAGATATATTTGGGGCATGGTTACTACCCTACGTTGTTGGTAATCAACTATGTCTAGTACCATCAGTTTTGGAGGGCCTAGAGTTCAATTATTGGATGGCTGGTGAGGGAAAACGGAGAGGCAAAATCATGAATTTTTTATAGTATGTGCGAGCTTTAAGCGGGCTTAGGTAGATCCCATCATCTGCAACATCAATACGTTGTATCTTGGATAAGATAAAGTACTTTTGTGTTGATCAAGATAACTTGGTTATATAGCTGTTTTTAACACCAAGAGTTAATCACAGATAGTCCCATCGAGTGTACTCTATAGGATAATATGGGTGGGTAGATAACTTTAATTACTAGTACATTCTATCATTTCAAATTTGAATTTTAAAGTTATTAAATTTCACATGGGGACTTGAAATATTAGATCTGAATCTACGATTAAATGAATTGTGTGATCCTCCACCTTTACTTTCGTCCATGGTTTTTGGTCGTACGTATCAATAATTTATTGAATAAATTACTCTAAGGTATAAAATGGGCGTCCATTTTACTCTAAGGTCGGACGTAAAATAAGTGTTACCCTTAGGTATAAATGGACATTAGGGTAAGGTTTTCATCACACAAACATGGTTTTAAATTCTTTTGGTGTCAGACATGGTTTTTGGGTAATTTTGGTGTCAGACATGGCTTTTCTCAATGTCATACATTAGAGTTTAGATGTCATACATGATTTTTGTAGCAAGAACCATGTATGACACTCAAAATAACCATGTCCAACACCAAATCCTTCTTCTTCTTCCTCAAAAATTTTTTTCTTCTTCTTCTTCTTCCTCCATTGGAAGCTCCGAATCGGAGCTTCCATGGCCGCTGGAAGCTCCGATTTGGAGCTTCCATCCTCCATGGAAGCTCCGATTCGTAGCTTCCATGGCTGGAAGCTCCGATTCGGAAGCTCCAACCTCCATGGAAGCTCCGATTCAGAGCTTCCAGTCGCCATGATCCAAATCGGAGATTTTCCGGAGGGTGGTGGAAGGGTGGTGGATTTTTAATATTTTATTAATAAATATGGAAAATTGACCTTAGGGTAATGTTGGTTTTACCCAAGATTAGAGGGTAAAATTATATTCCATAATGGGCCTCTTTGTAATTGCCCCATAATTTATTTATAAATCATGTCTATAAGACAGTTACACACTTAGAAGAGGATAATCATTTATGCAAAAACACCTACCGCATTTAGCATAGTTATTTATTTTGTTAAAGAAAAAAAGAATTTTTTTTTTTGAGAATCAGAAGATGTATTGATAAATTAAGGTTCCAGAAGATCTGAATTTACAAATGGGCAAGTAGAAGTTCCAACGCCATTACAAAGATAGTCATGTGCTACCAAATGTGTGAGCTTATTACAAGTGCATTTAACAAAAGAAAAGGAAATTAAAACAGAGCTCGTGATTGCCTTGACTTCAAAAATAATGCCGCCTATCCTTGAGAAAGAAGAGTGCCGCTGATTTAATTGATTAATGACAGTTTGACAGTCGCCTTCCAAAATCATCCGTTCAAAACCCAACTGAATGGCTCGTCTCACTCCAAGAAGAGATGCATGTGCTTCTGCAACATCTGGCTCAACAATATGTGGAAGGAAATGCGACCCCCACGCTATTATCTCACCGGTGAAATCTCTTATCACATAACCGAGGTTACTGCCACTGTCTGCCAGCCTCACTGTTGCGTCGAAATTAATTTGATTGTACCAGCTTCAGGAGGACGTCAACACTGCTGCGTTTCTGGTGGTCTGGAGGGTGCGTACAACATCTGGGCTTCTTCAAAGCTCCGCAAATAATTATGCACAAGGGTAACGGACTCCAACGGGTCATATACCTCCCCATCATGAATTTTGCGGTTTCGACTTCCCCAAATCGCCCAACAAGAACAAAAAAAACTTCCAGCTCATGTCTAGAGAACTTGCTTCTTAATGAAGAGATCCACGCATAGATATCCTGTTCATCTGTCAAGAGAATTGAATTCGGCAAGCTGGAGCAAGCCCAAAGACATCTAGCAAAATGGCAGTCCTTGTGATGAGGGGATTATGTGACATCTACGGATCGAGCTGAGTGTGATGGCAATCGAACGGAAAGGGTCGTCAGCCTGCTCTCGAAACCTATCTCACCTCCCCCATCGAACTAGGCACCTCGAAAGTGTCAGGGGTCGAAGGAGACCATAGTACATCCTAGTACTGACAGGACGTCCTTTTGTCCGGTTCTTAGCCAACATCTATGACAGGGTCACAGGCCCACAATCGTATCCTATATATACTTGTGCATTTATTATCACAACACACACTATTCCCAGATATTCACATACATGCTGCCCGATTATTTCCATACCATTTACGTTAAATCGCTCCCGATCTAACTGAGGTATATCGGGTCTTACCCCCTAACATCTTACTCCTCTTGTCTTCGAGAGGTCCAGGTCCGTTGTTCTTCCCTTAGATAGAACTCCTCCTGTCCAACGTCATGGGAAGAGAGATGATGTATCCTACTTGACCATATTTTACCCGCATCACCTTGAATATATGAATTAAGGACTCATTAGCACAGTTACAAACAGGGCAAATATAATTAGTAAGCAAGCCACGACGGAAGAGAGTATCAAGAACAAGGAGTGCCCGATGCAATAATCGCCAAACGAAAATTTTAATTTTATTCGGCAGCTGTAAATTCCACACCCAATTCCAATTTTGCGCAGAACTACCACTACTCCGTCCCGCTCTGGTCTCCAGTTCTCTCTGTTTTAGGTCTCTCGCAACCAACTTGTGTAAACTTTTCAATTAGTATTTGCAAGCACCAAATAAATTCTTTAATAAGTCAATTTCAGGAACTTCACTTTACTAGTTCTATGGATCAATATAGAGAGGAACATTACGTGTCTTCGACCGAACAATACTTAAATGGGGCCGGCACATTCTTTGGGTAAGTATAATTCTTCAAACTTGTATTCGGGAACATTTTTGAATAAATAAACTCGAAAGCTACTCCTTTATGTGACTAGGTATCTATCTCATTAAAATAATACACAATGTGAGTGGTGGATTGGTGTGTGTAAGAAAGTGGACTTGGTCTAGGTCATTTTAAGATGTACACCAAATCCCTAACGATGGGTACTCAAGACACTTAAACTCAGTTGTTACCGGTAAGCCCCATTGTGCAACTCTCTTTAATGGAGAAATTAAGTATCAAGTAGTTAGGGATTTCCAGACTAGCTAGTAGTATTCAACCTTGGCACATGGTAGGACGAAATAATACAGGGCCAATCGTTCAACCATATTCATATCACATGAAGCT
The DNA here is from genome assembly GCA_028274465.1 of Plantago ovata. Classification (NCBI taxonomy): domain Eukaryota; kingdom Viridiplantae; phylum Streptophyta; class Magnoliopsida; order Lamiales; family Plantaginaceae; genus Plantago; species Plantago ovata. Next base: position 47,089,451 of record CM051455.1, on the reverse strand, counting down.
GGGCACATAGTATTGGCATTACCATCAACTTAATTTGCAGAATTTCAGCTAGGTGCATGAACTTTTTGAACAAGGAATTGTAAAAGGTGTTTGAGATTCAAAAAAGGAGATAGCATTAAGTTGAATCAATGTTTTGAAACAAAATAAGTGTCTGAATTCTGATCATATATGAAAGTTGTACATTGCCCGCAAATACAAAAGTTGGCCGCCTAATGTCTGGTTAGCGGCTTAAAGTATGGGACTTTAAGACCTTAATGTTGTTCTTTGCCTGTTAAACTCATTAACCAGACATGTGATATTATTAATATCAGTCCCAAATGTAACATGGTACTCTGAATTTGCCTTTATCCGCTTCGACATATCATAATGTTTGAAATTCTGGTAATTATATAGTATTGTGATTTGTTGGATGTAATCGAATCGAGTCAAGCCCACCTTAAGAAATCTCCACTTCACTAGTTCGAGTTCAATTTTAACTATATAAACAAGCTCGACTAAATAATATGTTATCGCTTGAACTTGAGACGAGCTCGGTTAAATCAGAGGTCTAGACTTAGGGAGCCGCATGCAGTTATGGTCTCTTTACTACATCTTCTTGAATGTTTGCCTCATCAACAAAAACATTGTGATGAATTTGCATATGTACAAACATGCAAGAAATATCATGTGCACACAACAATTTCCACACTACGTAGCATACTAGCTCCATGAAGTATCGATTGTTTATGTTCCTGTAATTATGAAGTTTGTTGCTCCAGAAATTTGTATTAATTGCAATCACATGCTAAAAGTATTACAATATTTGTCAATTAAGATCTATCACAGCCGAATACTATATGGTGTACGCGTCTATTTAACACAATGTGATCTCTGCAAGATTTTTTCTCAGTTTTATATGTCAATTTCTTCAACAAATTGATAAAGAAAGAACCAACAGTTAAAACACAGTTGTTCGATTTACTGAACAAAGCTACAAACGTTACTACATGGCTTCTTAGACAAAAGATTCATACAAACCATGACTCCATGACCTAAATTGATCACATTCTAATTTTCACACACCTACTCAGATCATAAGCAAAATTCAAACCTTACGTACTGAGAGAGAAATACTAAAGTTGGACCGACTAGATCTCTACGAGTGACTCGTGGTCAAATTACTCGACTCTAGCGACGTCGTTCAGGGGTCCAGTGTGGTAATGAGGGGCTGAAATGTGTCGAGAGGACACGAGAGTCGAGAAGTTCCATGATAGGTGTGAAGCTGACACACCTAGGTACCTTGTACTGGTTTATGGATGCGCCCCTTGAGATAGCATAGTCCATTAGCTCCTCAAACGTTCCGTTTTTCACCACGCGTATCTCCAATGCTCCGATTGAGTTGTCAGCCACGCGGCATTGTCGGTACACTGAGTTGAGTGACTCCTCCATAGCAAGGCAGCATTGGCCTAGCACTTCGTCACTAGGCGTATTGCTTGAATCCTTGGCCAGTAACTCCCAGTATATCACATAGTGACCTGGAATGGTCTTCGTATCAGCGTAACTCGTGTACTCAACCACACTCGTGTTGAATTCACGTAAGAGCCTTGAAGCGTTCTCCACGGCTGCTTGGAGCTCTGCCTCATCTGTCTTATCCGAGTCAATGCTCAACAGCACGTTCTTGCGCCTCACAAACTGGAACTGTGGGGCAGAGTTGTGGAACCCGGTGACACGGAGGATGTCACCAACACGGTAACGGTTGAGGCCAGTGTAAGTCGTGATCACGAGCTCGTATTCCTTTCCGACCTCCAAGTCAGCAAGGTCGATGAGACGATTCGACGCGGGTGCATTCGACTCGTGTGGCAAGAACTCGAAGTAGGCCATGTTTGGCATGATTGTGTAGGACACCTCAGATGGCTTGCACATTGGATTCAGGTTGAGACCAAAGTAACACTCTGAAGATGCATACATAGTGCATGCTTTTGGCAGTCCTCCACTGTAGTAGTCAAGTGTTGGTATGTATTGTGCCATTGCTCCAGTAACAATCACATCAAGGTACTTAGTATTAGGCCAGATTCTAGTGATAATACTCTCCCAATTTTCAGTTTCACACTCCTTGGTAATAAAGTCAGCCAGCTCCGGGTCGGGTCGAACAATCTGGCTCATGCAGTCTCGGAGCGACGGGTCGGTCACCTTCGGGTTTAGCTTCCCGGTCCGGATATCATCGGCTAATTGTTGCCAGTTCAGCTGGAGGAACCGGATAGCACGTAAGAGACCTGAGGCGAAAACCGCACCAACTCGGAGCACTTGCTTGCGGTCATAAAGACCGCAAAGCATTTGAGTGTACATGCTCTGGAACGAGTCGGGGCAGAGGATTGCCTCGTTGGGGCTTGTGTAGACGTTGTACGGGTCGTAGGGTCGGGTCTTGAAGTGCTCGCTTTTGTAGTAGCTTGTGAGCACGGGTCGGGCTACTAACCCACCCGGTGTCTTGGTCTCAGCCTTTATGAACAGGAAGTAGAGCCCTTTGCCTTTGTCTAGTCCTTGCACATATCTGTTCCATTTGAAAATTTCACTTGGTCAGAAAATGAAAATCATCCTTGCACAATTTCATCATTAAGCATTTTATATTTTAGCCCCTAAAGTTCGTACTGTTGTGATACATATCCCATCTAATTCGCATATTCGCAATTTTATCCCCCCCCCCCCCCCAAACTCCACATTTTGAGTGTAGTATTCCGGGAAATTTACATGTATGTGTAAAACAAGTGTATTTCACATATATTTTTCAAACTCGGTGCAATTCGACCCTTTTCGAAGTACACAAATAAAAAGAATTAGAAGTCAAATCGACAGTTTGAAATTTTGAGGGGTGAAAATGAAAATATGTCAATTCAGGAGATATTTTACAGTTTACACTAAGTTTGGCACTCTGAGAACAAATTCAGAAAAGTCCGGGAAAGAAAATGGTTTGCCAGTTCATAATCAATTTAAAATCATAATTGAATTATCAGCTGTGAATTGTACTCACAAGTTCATAACTGGCTGCAGAAGACTGTAAAGCAGCTGGCGACGATCCAGCTCTTCTTTAATGGTCGGCATTAATTTTCTCTCGCCGGCTGAGGTTCCAGAGCTGTTACAAATTAAAAAAACAGAGTCAATTTCCATTGCTGAATAATAATCATTTAAAAAATAAAAGTTTCGTCATCTCATTTAACAGAATTCAAATTTACCTGGTGAGGAACTCGGAAATAGGGTGAGAGGACAAAATCGGAGAACGGTCGCCATTGGCGATCCTCTGGATCAATGGCTGCAAATCCTCATAGGTAACCATGGGAATTTTAGCCTTAAAAGTCTCACGGTCAGTTGCTCCGTCGAGACCGAAGGCTTTCAGGTACTCAGTGTTAGCATTGCGCTGCAGGATTTGGGCCAGGACGTTCTTTTGAACGGCATCAGCGTTTCGGGTCAACTCTTCGATGAGCTGAAGGGCCTTGGCGTCCTTGGCGTTTGCGGGAGGGCCGAGTGGGGATGTTAGGATAGAGTCAACAGCCATTGGTGGAGAATTAAGCTGTTTTTGTTTTTTCGCAATAAGTTAAAATATATTGAAACTAGAGAGTACAGAATAAGAATTGTGGAGTTGTTTGTTGTGGAGTGGATGTGGATTAAGATTGTTGTGTGTTTTGTTTTGTGAGTGGATGGAAGTGAGGAGGAGCAGAGGGGTATATATATAGGGAGGAGAAATGGAACGTGAAGAAGATGATGTCATGGTGGTGGGTCCCTTGGTGGCCAAGCAATGGAAATTAAAGACAAAGGAATTTCAGACGCGGGGCGGGCTGGTGGTGAAAAATGCGGAAGGGCAGAGGAAACTGCTGCTTGGGCTTAATAATGTCGTAAATCTCACTTAAACATTCCAATGGGGAATATTTTGATTTTGTTAGTTGTGATTTATGATTAATTAGTATGCAAGTTTACTTGCTTAAGACTGACTTTATGAGAAATTTGGGATTAATTAGTTATGCAGGTTACTTGCTTAAAATTATACACAAACCTTGTACACTAGCAAATGGTTAGGGATCAAAATGTAAGAAATTACTACTCTCCATTTTTGGACAAAGTTATCATTTAATTTTATTAACTCTTTTAAAATTCAATTTTACCTCGTATTATTTTCAGATCAATCATACTGAAAAAATAATTAACGAAATTATATCATAAAATAAAAAATCCATTTGCGAATCAATCAAACTCACAGAACGTTTGACTCTCCTTTTATGTATCATGTTTATAATTGGTAGTTAGGGAGGTGAATAGGAAAAAAAAAATTAGAGTGAGAGAAAATTAGTATTTGTTATTATTTTAGAGAGTTTAGTAAGTAAGAAAAAGTAAAATGATGATGTGTAAAAAGTAGTTATAGAAATAGAAAGGGAAATAATGGGTTATAAAGAGATAAATTCTGAAGAACAAAACAAAAAGAAAAAATCCTAAAAACCAAAAAACGTGATGAATAGTGCTGAGAGGTGGGTCAAAAAGAGAGTCAAAACTGATTTATTTTAAAATGAAAAGACGGCCAAACGGTGTGATAAACTTAGGCAATACAAAACTATACGATACTACCGAATCTGAGAGCGTGAGTTCAAATGATAAATTTATCGATTCCACAACCAAAATGTATGGTTTAGCATGTTCATAGGAAAACATATATATATATATATATATATATATATATATATAGAGAGAGAGAGAGAGAGAGAGAGAGAGAGAGAGAGAGAGAGAGAGAGAGAGAGAGAGAGAGAGAGAGAGAGAGAGACTTTTAGAACTATATATAAGTGCAACATACAATTTCAAAATCGCTTAATTCATATATTAGTCGTTTAGGAAAAGAAATAAAAAATCTTTAAAGGCTAATGATATATTTAGAAATTATTAATACCAAATCATTTTTTTTTCTTTTGTATATAACATCTTATCCTTATTAGAACTACACAGATTATCCTGACATTAAATACTCTCACCACAGAGCTTCTTCCATTCGAATACGAGAATTTTGTACTTTGATCATAAAAGTTCATCCCACATAGCTTCTTCCATTCGAGTGTTAGGCAAATTCCTTTTTTTTTTTCTTTTTTTTATTTGAAGATTTATGTGAGTTTTCTTGTAATAGCAAAAAGATTATTTTCTAATTATTTTTTCCGTCATTAGTTTATTTTTCTTTTCATCACACACTATCAGTTGGTGGTTATATGATATGTCTGGCTGCAGAGCTTGTTATGGCGGTTATTAATTTAATTAATCCAAGAATTCCTGTCTTGTGTTGAACGAGTGTGGCTGAATTTCTTTATATTAGCCATCCGTACATAAACCATTTCCCTAAACCCCCACTATTATCTATTACTCCTTTCTAATGGCTAGTTAGTGCAAATATTAAGAAAGTAATTGGTGCCCTACATATTATAATATCACTTATAATCAATCAAAGTGTAGATTCTTTTCAGTTTTGATTTTTGAAGAATTGTCAAATGTACGTACTGTACCATTTGTCCTTTGTGTTTTTGTTTCTTATTTGTTTTGTAATCTCAATTAATTAATGATTTTTTAAAAGTTTAAAGTAGTACTACTAGTATCATGGACATGATCAATTAAGCCCTACTCAAATGGTCTAATAGTATCATCAATTACAGGCCACTGGTTTCCCGTTAAGCTGTCATAGATTTCGACTTCATAAAACTAGTCAATACGTAATGATTTTAGCTTCCAAGGAGTAAAAAGGGGGAAGTTTCTCAAGAACCCGAAGTATGGAATAAAATGTGGAAAAATATTTTATTCTTCTCACATAAAACGATATGTTAAGTAATGGGGATTGTCGCACTTCAATAAAGTGTTAGCGTCCTACTCATTTTAGATTGACCAAATCTAATTGGTTTGAGCACTGTATTCTTTTAATCTTTTTAGCATAGTGTAGCTTCTTGCTCTTCCACCATTTGGATTTCTTTACAACTTTACTGTATGGACTGTTTCAGAGTGGAATGAAATTATGTTAATAAAGAAAAAATTTGATCAAATGTTGAGTTTATTCCGCTATTTAGTGGAGTAGATGCGATGCATAAAACCATTTAGACAAACCCCTGAAAATTAAGTCTAAAATTTCAGACCTAATTTTCAGCTCTTGTTGGAGCTGAGTAAGATGCAGCTGAGAGCTGCATCTGAGTAATAAGTTTATATTATTTTAATAATTTTTTTTGTTTTCCCTTTTTCTTTTCCATGTCGCTTCATCCATTTCTTTTCTTGCATGATTCCATTGCTTTAGTTCGCAAGTTGCAACTCAATGTTTACGTTTGTTCCATTGTTTTCTTGCATGATTTCATTATTTCATTGTTTTCTTGCATGATTTCATTATTTCATTTGTTTCATTTTTTGTTTAGTAGTAAAATTTGTTTGATTTTTTATGTTGTCAAATAAATATAAACCACCACTTGGACAATATAAGTTTCTCAATCCAATAATAAAAAATACACTTACAAAAAATAAAATACACTACGAATTATAAAAATGACAAACACACAAGCACAACTTATTGTTATTATCACGTACTGTATTTTTATTCCCAAATAATATAATTTTTCAATTTCAAATATTGTAATTTTCATTATCAAATATTGTAATTATTATTCTAAAATATTGTTATTTTTCAAAAAAAATATTGCTTTTTTCTAATTAACTAAAGACATTTAACATAATATGAGGTCATAAGATTTAAAAAAATGGAAAATTAATTTTGTGAATTAAAAAGAAATGAGAAAATAAAAGATAAACTTGGGTTTGATAGAGTTTTATTGTTGGAGATGAAGAGTTTTAAATGGATTTGAGTTAGTGAAATGTTGACGTGGCGGAGCTGAAAAGTTTATGACGGTCTCACTGCTGGAGATGGTCTTATACTTGGCTCGGTCAAGTTTTCAAATCACCAAACAACACAACTAGAGTACGAGTGTATACAAGAGTAGGTTCATCATTTATTTGGGATAACTAACTAGTTTTGAGTCAATTTATCATTCACATTAAAAAATTATATATGATAAGTATGTTGTATATTGTTAGAAGGCTTAAACATTTTCTTTATATGGTATATATATGTTGCAATGCCTCATGATAATTTAAAGGTCGTATGCTTCCGTGCACCTTGCGTTTTATATGTTGCATTGTACAACACACTAAGTAACCATACTATTCACAACGATTTAAAAAATACTTGGTACCACTCTATTTATTGGTCAAAGTTATTCAATTAGTCCAACAAAATTCCTTGTAAAATCATTTGCCAACCCAACTTAAAGTCTCAAATGTGAAAACAAAAGGTGAGATGCCTCAATTAAAACCTGTATTAAGGATTTTATTAACTCCCAAAATTCGTGGAGTGAAGTCGAATTTAGAACAACATATGTAATTTAAAATTTTAAAAAATCTGAAGTTGATGAGAAAGCAAGACGAAGGAAATAAAGTATACTGTATAGATAACATGCAAGACAGCGCTCCATTTGGTCTGCGTAAATAGGTATGACACTGTTCCGGCAATAATCTCATGAGATTTGAGATGAAGGCTCAACACAAATACCAGGAACAATGCAGGAAATGAGCTACCACGTGTGCTTCCCTTATTTTACTGCATACGTCTTTGCATGTACTACTCTGCCACTATACTCTATCATTTTCAATTAATCATCCACACACACTTCTTTTCTATTTCCTCATTTTTTATCATGACAACTGTTAGGACAATTAGTCATTGGTACTACTACTAATTATGAATCAAGTTAGAGTGTTGGAGTACGAATTAATTATCATTTTAGTTCTCATTTAGAGTATACTTCCTATTATTGTATGTGTGTGGAGTTTGTGCAAGAGCGAGAGTGGGTGTGCCGATGGGAGAAACTAATTAGGGGCGTACATTATGGGACACCCGCATCCCCTCCTCTCCGTCCTCCACTTTCGAAATAATCAAATTTTGGGTCGTACTTAGATATGCATGATACGCGTATACGAATGAGAAACATTGTTTTCTTTGTAAATCTTACCAAAGTATTCTTGGTATCGTTCATCTCATGTTTATCTTACTTCTGTAAGTGTAACAAGAACTAGGAGCAAAAATGACCACGATTTCGAATCCAACACATATTTTTCAGACCAAACATATCAGGAGATGACAACCCATCATCATCCTCTGATTCTATCCATGCATGGTGTAACTTATAAAATGTCACAGGAAACATTCGAAAAGTATCAACATTAATGTCTCAATTTTTCAGCTCGCGGATTAATTGAACATAAAATTCGAGAAATTTTTCCAAAGAATCTTATTTATGAAAATATTACGAAATATTCTAAAAAATACCAAAACATCCATGAGAAATTTCACGACGTATCTTAATCTTACTTCTAAAAATTCAAACAGATTCCAAAGTTTTAATAGTGGAATAGATATATGTAGTCAGACCTCAGAACTACTATATGCTAGTGGTAAATTATAGTCGATCTATGACAAACAATGTCTCAAATTATAGCATCATTTCTTAAAAGATAATTGAAAGATAAGTTTGTAAACTTTTTCCTATATCATAACTTATCCTTTTATCTCAAACATCGCACTCAGACCAAAAGAAAAAACAAGCACCAACAGCAAAAACAAATTTTGCCATCACTCACAATTACAAAATTATTGCTTACTTATACAACTATTGTTATTATAATTATTATTATAATAATTACTTCAGGTGCATTACGTACTAGTGCTTGATGTCTCATGTCACGCACGCCCACTGTCCGACCGCCAACAGTATACACTGTCGGAATCGCCGGCCGCCCGTCAATGTCAGGGCCGGACATTTCTGATGAGGTGTCATACTGGACCCGGAATTGTCTCCCTATTCGGAGCCCCGGATACGTGCCCGGTCCTACTAGTGTCTCCATTAAGCCATGCAATGTTTCTTTCAGGATAATGACATTATTGTTTTTTGTTTTTTAAAGTGGTCATGGTTGGTTCATGTATTTTCATGTTTTATGTTTCAAACTCACGTTTTCTAGTTCGATGGGTTGACTCACCGAGTTGAATGTTGATAAGTCTTACTGCCTTACAATGATATACCTAACACTGATCATGTTTATATAATGTTTAAGTAGTTTAGTTGCACGTAAATAGCTGACTATAGAAGTCTAGAAGCAAGAGTTTGGAAAGAATGGCGGGTTTGGAGTTTCGTGTCTCTGTGTCGTATCGTGTAACACTAGGGAGTTCTAGTTATGTAAATATACTAATTAAGTAAGAAATAAATTGCCCAGCTAGCTAAGTAGCTAACATTTTGTATGATCGGATTTGAGTAAGTCGAATAATGTGAAGATAATTTTTGACAATCAGCTAATGGATCAATTTTTACAATAGCTTTTAGGAGTTTGTCTTCTATTATTTGTACTCCTTTATCTCGGTTGGGAATAGCCTATGAGAGCTTCCTTTATTTATGTAATTGGTCCGCCAACCAAAAGTGAAAATCATCTTTCGTTAAAACCTAAGTCACCTAGACTTGCACTCGAAAGGTATGCCCCTCTTTTTTGGACTTGACTATGAGTTGGTGGTACAACTTGCAATCCCCCCGGATCTTGGACTCTTGCTATTACGATGGATATACCAGACGAGGGGGGGCCAAAAATGTGGCGGCCATAACGGTTTTAGGGATTGGTATCGTAGGTCTCTTTTTGCTTCGGTTGTATTCTCATTCGGTGAGGAGTGCATGTCTTATGCACCTCGTACTTGTACTTGTACTTGCAAACTCTCACTACAAGAAAAACAGAAATTAGCGACGCATGGTTATGCGTCGCTAATTTTAGCGACCCATAGCCCATGCGTCGTTAATTTTAGCGACCAAAGCTCAAGGGTCGCTAATTAGCGACGCATGGGCTATGGGTCGCTAAAATTAGCGACACTATGGGTCGCAAAAACTGCATAATTTTCATGTGGGTCTCCTCACATTCAACTGGAGCTATAGGGCTCATCTGTTATCGGATTGGTGCGCATAACCTACCGTTGGATACCTCGTTGAGTTATCTACGCGTGGACGTTGATTTGAGGTTGATTCAATATCGTATGAAGGAGTTATGGATGAAATGGCTAGACTGCACTAATCTTGCACACTTGAACGACTCCAAAACCTTTATTCGAACTTCTAAATATGTGCTTCTAAGGTAATTCTAAGTTTTTCTCAAATGAAATTCTTGGCTTAAATCGAACTACGGTCACTCACGAACATATCCATGGAGACCGAGAAACTTCAACAAGATCACTTTGCAGCGTTTTAAGCTCAAAATCACAGTTTCGTACCTAAGTGCTTGAAACATGAAAAACATCAAACGTGACTTCTACAAAACTAAAAGAAAAAAACACTTAAGAAATAAGGAGTGCACAAAGAATATAAAATAACACCAAAACTGAAGTCCGTAACTAAGTAACCCCAACCGTTCAAAAATAAACTATTAGTGTCTAAGTAACTCAACCGTTAAGAAATAAATAAATAAAAATAAAAATTTAGTGACCTATTCCTTAGATAGTCCACTTAGTAATTGAGATATCTCAAACCGTATGAAGATATAAACGGTTTATAAATATAAACATATGGAAGTGACTATGAAGAGCAACAACTATATATTATCTAGAACTTATACAATAATTATCACAAGTATTGGTAGCTGAGCGGTAAGGGTGTTGGGTTAGTAAGATGTTGGGTAAGGATGTCCTAGTTTCGAAACCCAGGAAACACAAGGTGGAGTAGAGATGAGATTTCTTTTTAATAAAATTTTCCAGAAATGACTGACCATGCGTCGCTAAATTAGCGACCCATAGAATGGTCGCTAAATTAGCGACGCATGACTCCATGGGTCGCCTCGCCATTTAGCGACCAAGCGTTTAGCGACGCATTTTCTATGCGTCACTAAGGCGTTTAGCGACGCATGGGGAGCAGTTTAGTGATGCATGGGAGCGTCACTAAACTTCGTTTTTCTTGTAGTGTCTTTTTACGTTTATAAAATCTTTAGCCGTTTCAAAAAAATTAAAAAAATATTTTAAAATAGTTTCCTACATTGTCTTCCGATCTCCGATGCTGTTATCGTAATTTTCTAGTTCGGTTTAATATTTTTACTCCACTCTTTCTGGCTTGGAACTGTATATGTGGTTTTAATTAGAATGTTATTGTGTTGTTGGGACGTGCATGGTGTTGAGATTGCAAGGAACAGCTAACTCTAGTAATTTCCAGGATTTGTGTGATCCTGCTGGCAGATTTTTTGAACTTATTTGTGGAAAATGGTGCAATTCTTATGGAGAATGTGGGAGCTTTGCAAATTGTGTGGCTCAGTTTTGGCACTGATTATGAAACACACAATTAGCCATGGATGTGAGCCTATGTTTCCAGTTTCTTACCAAAGTTTGGATAGTTACTTATTAAGCATGACCGATTATGGAATCCGTTACGGACGTTTATCATTTAACTTGTCTTAGGTTCATCCTTATAACTCGGCTGAATCGATGTCTCCACCTCACGGTTTTTATCAAAGTCGAATCGTCTTGGACTCTTAACTATTATGGAATAATATACTTGGTCCGTCCCGACTAAAGTTTCTCATTTGATTTTATTGACTTTTTTTAATTGACTGCGAATTAATCCTAAATTCTACCAGAAAATTAATATTTGAAGTTGTATTATAAAAGTACAAATTTTATAATTTCATAATATTATTTTCAAAATTACTTTTTCGATATGAATTAGGATTAATTTTAAGTCAAACATAGAAAAAGATTCAACGAAATCATGTACAGAGCAAGTACTAGATAATGGAATGATTATTTAACTCGATCTCTTCTTACCGTAAACAATTAAATGAACGTTCGAATTTTGGGGAGTTTTTTATGTATTGGGTGGTGATTGTTATGAGATGGAGGTCTTGAGCACTTTTTCTATTGTATGTGTATATTGTCAGACTAGTATTAGTATAAATTATATTAGCCGCGAATATTGTACGAGGTATTAATTGTAATTGAATTTGCCGTTTAAAAAAAATTGTAATTGAATTCACTTAAACGGGGTATGTCATTTTAGTAGTTGTATACTTGTATGGAGTTAGCTCTTTAAACAACATCCAACAATGTTCGGCAAATACAGTTTAAATTAGAAAGAAAGTAAAAAAAAAAAAAAAAAAAAAAAAGGAATAAATTAACGGGATATGGGAGCTGATGAGGAGAATTGTGGCTCGTGACTGTTAATGACCATCTAGCAAGCGCCCAGCAGTCCATGGTCATACTCTAGTCTAGTCATCATATGTGTGCAACAACAAATCATCCACATGCAACGTATACGAACAAACATTTATTCATCGAATGTTAATGGACTTCTTTAGTTTCCTACAGACACATGTTGCTTTCTTTCCAAAAGCTTTTTATACTTTACAGCCTTACAGGTCGACGGAGGAAAAATACGAGCGGCTTATTTGAACTTTGAACAAAACACATTACCCGAATTTCTACCGAAGAATTTTCCTGCGGCTAGCAGGTCAAAGATTTCCCAGAAAGACAAAATGTCAAAAGTAAATTAACCCGCCGCTACCTTGTACGCTAGGAATACAACGGTACATATTCTGCACGATACTGGTTTTCAAAGTGTTATATGCTAGTTTTCCCTTTTAACATGTGTTACTGTCACGGATAAATACACATCTTTAAAAATAAAACTAGAAATCTCTCAGTCTCATTATGATTTATCCACTTAACTTTTTTCGGTCAATATTGTTCGACTGTAACTATAAATTACTTTTAAACTATAAATTTATAATGATAAAATACATAATAAAATTATATTATGAAAATTTAAAGTCTATATTTTAATGATATAATTTTATTAAATATTTTATTACTATATTTTAAGTGTAATTGGTGGTCAAATTCAAAGTTGTTGACGTAAAAAGTCAAATTGAATAAATTATAATGAAAAGGGGAGAGTATACTAGGACTCAAACTGTAAAAATTATTATTTCATGAATAATTTGGTTTTGATTTTAAACAATTTAAAACGATTAAAAAGATTAAGGTTAGACATGACCAATATATACCAAACACTGGCAACAAATTAGTACAGACCTGAAACCACACATTATGGACCGTGTGGAATGGTGATGTATCCGGCTGTACCATACTTAGATGTCACCCAGTCACCCACTAATTAGTTTTTATAACGAACCAAATTTAATTACGTAAATTCATTAAACTTTAGTGTAGACTGTTTACTCGTTTAGTGACTCGGTTCGTCGTTGTCACCATATTTATAAGGTTGTTGTATATATATATCCACAGTTTCATCTCTATAGGTTTCACTTAATTTAGTAATGTTTGTATCGTGTCGATCATCAAGTTGCAAGTATACTGAGAGCCAAAATTTGGCGTTGCTAGTTTAAATAGTAAAAGTGCCATATGCACAAACTTTTCCACCTACATATTTTCATATCGATGGGACCAAGTAATTTAGCACCAATAATACAGACCATCTGAGACGGAGAGCACAATAATTTTAGACATAAAGGGGGTCTATCCAAATTCAAAAGGAAGTGCTCTTTTTCCTTTGGACCTTTTTGTCGATTTGAACCGTCATGAAAAGAAGAAGAAAAAGAAATGAAAAACAATTATATATCCACCAGACAAAACAATTTGGTTCATGAAAACGATTATTCATGCAACACATTATTGCAAATGGAATATATGGGACAACACAAACGTGGCGAGACGACGAACACCGATTAAAACTTCAGGGGGTGAAGTTAAATCAATGCCACGTTTTTGGTATCTTCACATATCAAATAATCGATCAAAACTCGATCCTTCTTAATACGTCAGTATGATTATTCGTTATACCCACATACATATTACGTACTTACAGCATACTAATTGATTGAAATCTAACAATTTGGACGCAAACTTAATTACTCATAATATAGATCACACGCATTACGTGTAATATGATATTTTCCCTGGACCTGCACTAAATCTAACACTTTGATGATTCAGTTCACTGTTTTAATTAATTAGTTTAATTGAACTGTCATAGTGAAGTTAAGTGAATTTAGTACAGACAACAAATTTTGGCCCGTGAAAAGGTGTCACCGTGTCAAGGCAGGGCAGTGACAATTCTAGCCTGTGAAGCATCCATGTCCAACAATGATGCGAATTTTATTTACAAATCCTTATCTATATAGTACTTAGTAAAAAACGGCAACTTTTTTTTTATTAATAACTGATCATAAGGAATGCTACATAACAAATACACGAAAACTTACGGAGCATACTTCGGAAATCCAATGTACAAACTTTTGAAGAAGAAATCCTTTCAAACTACCCAAACCATCTAACTTACAAAATCCAATATTGTATCCTCCAGTAATGGCTCAGTAGCCGCTGTGAATCATCGAGACCTTCTTACACCCAAAACAAAGCCTCTCATCAACTTATCAAATCACTTCATCCCCAATCCAAATTATCAACCAGTGAACCCTCCAACAGCAGTAACACCGAAGCCATGATTAAATCCGTCAATGCATTGATAAAGAGTAGCTACCCCTAGCCAACCTCCTACACTCTATGCCCTTTCGGACAAGTGACAAGAAATTTAAAGATGTGATCTGGGATAGCATCGATTTACCCCTAGCCAACCTCCTACACCCTGTGCTCTTTCGAGCAAGTGGCAAGCAATTTAATAATGTGGTCCGAGATAACGTTGATCATTAGAAAGATCATACATCAAATGGAGTTTCGAAGGCACAACATGCATCAATACCCTCCCGCGTTTCAATACAAGCCACCACATAGTAACAATAAAACAATCCTTTCTCTATACTCAACCAAAGAATCCAAAGATCATAAGTAGCATCAATTCAACAAGCAAGATCAAGAGGAAAAAATTAAGTGAGGCGGATCACAAGGCACCCTGCCAACATGCTACCCGCACTACTACACTCAAAACGGACATAAGGCCGGGCATATCCCGTAAAAGGACGTGTAATCCGGACACTTAAAAAAACGCTCGAATACAATATTTCAAAGTATGGACACCTCGGTGGGACTCATGGTTGGTCTCCCCTGAACTAAAAAATATTATATCATATACGGGATAATTCAAATTAAAAACTCATAACAATACTGCTTAGTAGGAGTGATCAAATTAATTTTTGTTTAGAGAGAAGCAGATCACATGTCCATCAGCTTGCAAGGGAAGGAATCAAGAATAAATTTACATTAGATGATCCACCGTTTTCCTTTTGTGTACCTCCTAAGCTTTATTACCGTGAATGATAATCGTATCCGAATTGGTTGATTTCTAATGTACTTATTGACCCCAACAAAATTTCAAACAAATTTATCAGTCACTTAAAATCATCTTTTAATATTCTTATTATTTGTTAATGAATTTCTCTAGTTAATATGCAGTCTTTTATCTAAAAAAGGATCTTTGTCTGTTGTTGAGAAAGTAACAACAAAACTAGAGTTATAATTTAATAACAACACAAAAGTAGAAAAATCAAACACATGAAACAATTTTGCATTAGTTAATTACTATCCAGATTCCAATTCCAATGGAGTGTTTTAGTTTTCTTGTCCAAGGTCAAAAACAGACTTTACCTCGATTATTTCCTCACTCCAAAATATATGGCTAGTGGCAAGGATCATTGAACGTCCAGGACTCCAAGGTACAAGATTTTCTATTCAAATTGTTTTGGCGTGATTCTATTATTTTGCTTCTCTGAATTTTCGCCTGTAACTTCTTTACATTTTGTGACCACGCAAAACTAGCTAGTAATAGATTTATAAATGAAATAGTTTCACTAATTTTTTACAATCATTCGTAGGACGATAAATGACAACAAAGCTAGCTCAGTTGGTAAGCTGCTTCAACTCCAATCAATAGGTCCGGGGATTCGAGTCACCACAGGGGATAAATGCGGAACCATTATTGATCCTCGCTTTGCGCTTCAAGAAAATAATTCGTAGGACGATAAATCAACCACTATACAGTTTCTAGTGTGTAAATGAACGAATCACCTTTTTTTTAAAACAAAAAACAATGAAGAAGAAATAAATCATAAAAGGAAAAACCTCTATATTCCCTTAAGACTCTTGAGGTCAGAAAGTTGAATGTTTAATAAGAAGAAATGTTGTTAGTGGAGGTATTATTTGAGTACGTAGAGAATGAATAAAGAATTGTGAGTGAAATTTATTTGAGTAAATAATCTATAAAGTAGTGTGAGTGGTGTACTATAGGTAAAGTTGTAAGGTATATTTGTATATATGTTGACTTGTTGAAGATAAAGTTATCTCTCTATTCTTGTTAAATCCCCAAAACTTGCTATGAAATACGAAGTATATGGTATTCTTTTAGACTTAGCTAAGAGTTAGTGGTACAACTTGCAAATTCTCCGAATTTTGACCTGTTGCTAGTAGAATGAACACACTACCGCCACTGTCATAACGATTATGGGATACGCTTTATCCATGAATTGACGGTGTGGACTTTTTTTATACATCTTCTCATGAATGTGATGGTTTGGAATGATTGTGTGGAAGTTAAACATTTTGTCCTGGACATTGAAGTGGAACTAGTATTGGGTAGGATACTTAGAATTGTGCTTGTTCTTTAATTTTGATTGGTCGAAGGTTTTGATGTAATATGTTGTATGTATATTGTTCCGGAGGTGTGTTCCGCTAGTGAGTCTTCTTGTAACAAGCCCGAGCATCTCTTATGCTCTTTCATTAATAAAAAAGTTTTTTGTTGTTTAAAGAAAAAAAATTGTATGTTCAGGTCTAAGGGTATTGATTAAGATAAATATTTTCATTTTTTGAATCATTTATAATGCAACGCTAAAAAAGGAAAGATGTAAAACTTTTGAGAGAACATAGGAAGCATTACGTAAATTGTGAGCAAAATACATTATAGATGGGTAATTACATCAACAATTATTTCGCATGTAACTTAATAAAATAGTTTTATACGAATATTAATAAAAACTTGTGTGCTTGGTGTATTCAAATATTATTAGAATAGCAATTCTAAATATTTTGATTTAATTGATAAAGGTTTATGTCGGTAGGAGCCACTTAAAGGCCAGAGTAAATGTATAGAGGGGCTAGCCTTTCCTATATAGTAGGAAAGGCTGGTTTGTATCTATAAATCAAAATTCTGGCCAGCTAGTTTTAGTATAAATAGATAAAAACTCTAAATCTAACACATTTCACTACAATCTTTCTCTCTACAATCATCTCTTTCTCTCTCTAAAACAATCTCCTCCTCCACTTCCCCTTCTTCCACCATCACCACCACCACCACTACGCCGCCGCCACCATGTCACCACCACCACCACCTCTGCCTCTCCACGCCACCACCACCTCAGCCTCAATTAGATCTACATTCTTTATTTTCATATCTACTTTCGCTCTCTCCAGATCTACTTTTTCTCTCATCTCTCGTTTTTCAGTGTGGTTTTGAGACTGGGTGGTGTGGTTTTAAGACTGGATGGTATGGTTTTAAAACTCTCCCATATGAATATTGACATTTTCGAGCAATTCAACTCTTATAGTGTGTGGGTTCGAGTTTTCACCTATTTGTTTACTTGTAATTGTAAATGAAATATTTTTAAATATCAATATTATCGAGCAATGTATGTTAATTATGTGTACGTTATGATAGGATGAGAAAGAGGAGGAACTTGAATTTTAATTCGATAAGGTCTTTATCATGGATCCACTGTTGTGGTTTTAATAGATTTCGGTGTGGTTTTTAATTCATGTTGTTGTAGTTTTAATAAATATACAATGCTATTGTGTTGGATTTGTAAATTGTATGGTTTTGAGGCAACATGTGGTTGTAAGTATCTTTGTTGGCTTTTTAAGAACTCGTGTTAAGGTTCTAAATATATTTGATATGATTTTCAGATTCAGTTGTTGTGGTTTTAATTCATGTTGTTGTAGTTTTAAGAAATATAATGCTATTGTGTTGGGTTTGTCCATTGTACAGTTTTAATGGTACATGGTTTGGTTATAAGTGTCTTTGTTGTGGTTTTAAGAACTCGTGATAAGGTTCTAATTAAGCATCATTGATATGTTTTTTAACTTCAGTTGCATGTTATTGTTGTAGTATATTTTTAGATATTTTGGTGTGGTTTTAATTTCCGTTGTTGTGGTTTTAAGAAATATATAATGCTATGTGTTGGGTTTGTTTATTGTATGGTTTTAAGTAAACATGGAAAGGACGCCGTGGTTTGTATTTTATGCAGTTTTGCATTTTAATTCATACTACTTTCTAATCGAACTCATTTATGATATATTTAACCACTTTAAACATGAATATTCCATGCAGCTAGATGTAAAACCAAAATATATGTGCATATTGCACATGGATCCATTGCAGGGTTTACATTGAGGAGTAGAAAATGTGATCGAAATGTATGTTTCTAGATAGTCTTCCCACTTAACATTACATTATTTTTTTCTTCTTTAATTGCTTACGTGTTCCTTTTCATTTAATTTATTTTATTAGTACAATATTGGAACAAAAATTTACTTCCAACATTAGACGATTCAGTTACTGGGCAGCTTGTTCATGAATTTTTTCCATTCGATTAGCATGAGGTGATCAACTTGATTTGTAGTTTTTGTTGTGTTTATTTTGTCTTTATTTCAGCTTTACAACAACAAAACATCCATGGTTACGGTATATTGTTAATGTAGTTGGACTTGTTTTTATTTCATGTTTTTAATCGAACCTGTTTGTTTTAACATATGACCTTTATTGTTATGAACGTATTTTTAGCATGTTCATCTTGTCTTATTTACCTTTCTGTGCTATCTTTGAGTCTAGTTATTCTGTTAGTTTTGTAGAATAGTGTTACATTTTATTTCTTTTGCATTTCTCAAGTACTTAGGTACGACATGGTGGTTTTGGAGATTAAACGCAACATATTTGGATGCAAAGTGATCTCGTTTAAGTACCCTGATCCCCGTGACTGTGTCCGTGAGCGCCCGAGTCCTAATAAGTGTTGAAGAGGATGCTTCCAAGGGATTAGAAGGTCATTCAGAGGCGTGGAGCTGAAGGAAGAGGTCGGAGATGCTCATCGAGTGCCAGGCTAAGCGCCTGGGCTCAGGGGAATCCCTGACAGATTAGTGCAGTTGCAGTTTTCTGCAGGGCGAAGCGCCCTACAGGGCCAATCGTATCGCCTGGCTCTGCCAGGCACTTCCTCTGGTTCAAAATCGCAGACAGATTCTTTCTTTTTCAACACATTTTCTGTTACATTTTTCTTGATCTTCATTTTTACTATGCGTTTTGGAGAGCTCTTTCAGCCCCAAATTCTCAGATGTAGACAATTCCATCATTGTAATTCATTGGAGATTCCGAGATTGTAGTTTTGTAATCGGATTACTATTTCAAAATAATTCACGGCGATGAATCTTGTGCAAACTCCACCTACTAGTGAAAACTGGTGGTAACTTGTATCATACCTTCACTCTTGATTCTGATTAATATTTTCCTTTGAATATTCATATGATTTGATGTTTTTCATTACAATGATGAGTAGTTAAACCTATTGTGTTGGTGGTAGAATGTGGAATTGATCATTGTATGAATTACGTTATGCTTGCATGAGATTTTGATTCATTCTTGCTGCTCTTGGTTGCATATGATCTGGTAGTTGCGAATTAAATATTTTCGAAAACGAGTGTTGTGACAAACTCTTGGTCAATCACGGCTTCTAGGTTGTATGTTAATATTTGTAGCATGCTAGATAGTGAAAGTGACAACATTACTAAAGTATCGATAGGAACATTTCAAGATGTGTGTCATAAAGTTGCCTATACGGTTTACGTTGTAGAACTTGTTGAAGGCTTTACGCACTGAACTTGCAAACATATTTGTGATTCATCATATGTAAATTCCACTAATTAAGCTACCACCAACCCTTTCTCCATTTGATTACAAGTGCGTACTTGTCTAATCTGTATGCTTTGTTTACGTGTTGAAAACTCTCTTCTACAAACTTGATTCGTTGACTGATTGCTACGAAGTACCAAACAAAGGCATGTTAGGTCACGAGAGAATGACAGCCGGGGACATCTTACCATTGCACTAAGTTTTTCTACAGTGAATAAGTGTTCTTTGGCTCTTTTACAAATTTAATTTTGATTCTAATGACATCATTTTTAATGAAAAGTATCTGGCTTTATCTAAGTTACCATAGCAACCAAATGGACATGATTGTGGTATTTTCCTGCTCAAGCATGCAGAGAAGTTTTTACGGGATTGTGTATTGTATATCCAGTCCAATGGAACTTTTCATCCACTAAATTTATCAAACAAAAGGTTTGATCCGCTGAAGATATATCTAAGAACTTCCGGATTAAAGTTTTATTGTCTGATTGGAGAATCAAGGGAAAATGAAAATAGTGATTTTTCTCATGTGGATGTTTATAAGGAATTTGAGCATGAAACAATGAGGTACTGTATCATTTACTTATGTTTTAATATATGAGCTGGTGATGTTTAGTAGTACACGTAGTGTGTTTATCTAAGACTTGGTATTTTTGTCCAATCAGTTGGGAGTTTTTAGTTGACCTGTTTGTTTTATCATTTGACCTTTATATAATGACAAGTATCTGCCTTACTAATTTACCGATAGTTACTCAAAAATAATGTAATTACTAATTTAATTTACTTATGATTTAATGGTTGTGTTTAGTAGTTCAGCCACATCAATTATTTTAGTGTATTGGTTGTTTTTTTGAGTTTTCGTATTTTCTTGTATGACAACGTGGTTTTTATGTTGAAAGAAAGTAATATATGTTAGGTGTTTATAGTAGACCATGAACTTACTAATTTGCTTTATAACAAAAAGATTTATTTGTAACACACAAGATTACTTTCAAATACTATGCACATGTCAGAAGATGCATATTCAGATAGGAAGATGCCGCGTGTAAACGATTAATTGGTTCAGAGTTATTATATAGTAAGGCTAGCCTTTCCTATTATCATGGAAAGGCCTGGTTTTTATTGCAAGAACCAGAAACAAAAACCACTAGGCGGTTTTCGCGGTTTTGGTGGAAAAAAAACGGTTCATTATATATACCCAATAATCACGTTGAAATCACAGAAACCCCCAAAACACATACCCCAAGGTGTAACTGCGTGTTTTTACGTCAAATTCTCCCGATCCATTGTTCTCGCCGGATTTTCGCCGAAAATTCACCGATCGGAGCTCGATCCAATAGAATCTCAGCCGATACAACTTGTACGGAGCTCAATCAGGTTAAATCAACAACGATATTCTCTTATTTAACAACAAATCTCTGATTTCCATACGATTTTGCAATAGAATTTGATTATTTTCCTCATTCAACTATGTTTTTCTGATCGATTGATGTTTTTCTGATTTTTCAATCGATTTGCTATCGAAATTGATCTTCAAAACGTTTCGATTTAGCTGGTAGAATACTCGAATCACCGAATAGAAACTAGTGGAGATGGAAGCTCCTCAAATCTGGATATTATTGAAAAAAATTCAACACGAGCAGCAAATTCGCAGGTCTCTATACTTTTAAGCCATGTTGTTATGGTTTGATGTTTATGTAGTATGTCTCTACATATTTTCATTTGATAACGCCATGTTATGGTTTTTAATATGACATGTTATGGTTTTAATCGACGTTGTAATAATATGTTTTGTTTGTCAAGTATAATTGTGCATATTTTCATTTGATAACACCATGTTATGGGTTTAATTGACGTTGTTATAATATTTTGGTTTGTCTGCTATGCCTCTGCATTTTTTGACTTGATAACGCAATGTTATGGTTTTTAATATGACATGTTATCGCTTTAACTGACGTTGTTATAATATTTTTAGTCAATTTGTGCTTGGAATCGTTGTCCGAAACATTCTGATTTAGCTGTTGGAATATTCGAATATGCATAACAACAATGGTGAAGGAGGAAGCTTCTCAGATCTGGAAATTATTGAATGAATAGAACCAGAGCATCAAATTGTACGTTACTATATACTTTTAGAAAACTTCCTTTTATAGATTGATCTTTATGTAGTATTTTTGTGCATATTTTTATTTCATAACACCCTGCTATGGTTTTGAAAATGTCGTGTTATGGTTTTAATCGACGTTTTTATAATATTTTGAAGCCTTGTTGTTGCTGGTTATTAGTTTGTCTACTATTTTTCTGCATTTTTCATTGAATCACGCCGTGTTATGGTTTTTTCTAAGTTCTTGAATACTTTTAAGACTTTTTGCTATATATTGTTCTATATTTGTGTAGTATGTTTCTGCATTTTTCATTGAATCACGTTGTGTTATGGTTTTGAATCTACATACTTTTAAGACTGGTTGTTATGGTGAGTTGTAGTTCCTACGATAGTCTGATTGTTATAGTTTCGAGCGCTCATGTTACGATTTTAAGTTGTCTTAGTTATGGTTTTATGTGCTAGTGCTATATACAACACATTTATAGGTTTGTAATAGGGAACATGTTTTTATCGTATTCTTTATTCAACATGTTAATTGAACCTTTTATATTATTTTGATTGACACATGGGGAGGTTATAAGTTCCCTTGTTACTGGTTTTAATGCATGGTGTTATGGTTCCAATCATTATTGTTTTATGATTTTCAGTTGCAATGAACATGGTTGTGCCTCCATCGGTTGTGGAAAATCAAGACCAAACAAAAAAGGGGGAGAGCATAAGGACAACTATTAAGAGATCGGATTGTAAGGCACATGACCGGGCGAAGTACGAAAGAAAGCAAGACTTATATAAAAATAGTAGGCATCACATTCAGCACAATAACAAATTATGGCACCATTGGAGTTGAATCACATTAAGCGCAAATATGAAAAGACTCAGATTCAGTTTGCATAAAAAATACCACCTGAGTGCTTCTTGTAATTTTGTTCCCTTGATAATACTTGTTTTAAAACCTTCAATTAAGTGACTGAATGTTTCAATCATGACATAAATGAATTGTTCAATTTTACATAGTCACATATATCTCATGATATAGTTTTTTTTTTTTTTTTTTTTTTTTAAATGAGAATCTCATATAGTAGTTGATGTGGCTATAAGTAACCTTGTAATTGTGGTTTTAAATATCCACTGTTGCGGTACTAAGAACTCAAATTAAGATTTTAATGGAGAACGGTTGTTGTAATTTTGTTGCTATGATAGTACCTAGTTTTAAAAGCTTCATTTGAATGCATGTATTTCAGTCCTGACATGAATGAATTATTCAATTTTACACTATTTAATTACAACATAGTCTCCTGACTTTACATTGTGCCTTTTTTTTTTAAAGCACAACAAAAGCTCTTCAAAGTATAACATAGATTGTCAAAACCATATCATACATAAGTCTTATGACAATTATGTTGTCCCTTAAATTCATAACATGACATCTTAAACCATACCATATATCTCTTATAACAAGTTGGTGTGATTACAGTACATTGTTTGCAACTGGTAATGTTTCAGATTCTGAATAACCGAGCACAATTTATCAATTGATCGAGAAAGTGCGAGTTAAGATAAGAATCTACAAGATTTCGAAGAAGTAAAGATGTGTAATGTGTTTTTGGACATTACCAGCTGCAAACAACATCATGATGTACCCAACAATCATAGCATCTTATCTATTAAAACCATAACAAGACATATTAAAACCATAACTAACTTTCCAAAAGGCAAAAGCTAATTGTTCAAATAAAAAACTACTTCAAATAACATCCAACATAAACACTTTGTCCAGAACATTATAAAACCTACATATTCGAAATCTTGTTGACTTTTAACGTAACTCGTAAACTATCAAGCTTTCGTTCAATTGTACTCAGCTCTTCAGAATCTTAAACACCAGTAGCTGTACCACCAACACTTGTACCAACAGCAAGGGCATCTTGCATCTTCTTCAATCATACACTACATTTTTTTAAGTACTCTTATCGTCCAAAAACACATCACAAAAGCCCTACTTCTTAATAATCTTGTTGGTTATTATCTTAACTCGCACTTTTTTAATCACTCGGTCTATTGTGCTTGGTTCTTTAGAATCTTTACCAACTGCAACAGCAACAACTATACCAACAGCCGCAACACCTTGTCCCTTAAAATCATAATAAGACGTGTTAAAACTATAATGTATACATTTAAAACCATATCATAGATTAAAAACAATAACCAGAACATATAAGAGTTGCACATTAAACCACTGCTTAAAACCATACACAAACTTATCGTTCAAAAGGCAAAAACTAATTGCTCAAATCAGAAATTACTTCAAATAACATCCAAATAATCACTTTTGTCCAGAAAATTATTACAAATTCTACTTCTTCAAAATATTGTTGACTTTTAACGTAACTCGCAAATTATGTAGCTTTCGTTTAATTGTCCCCATCTCTTCATAATCTAAAACACCAGCAGCTGCACAACCAACAATTATACGAACAACAAGGGCATCTTGCCTCTTCTTTGATCTTCTCTCCCTACAGTATCAGAAACATCAACAACTACAAAAAAGAAAAACGCAAAACATCAGCACCACATTTAAAAGCACAAAATCACACCTTAAACCAATAACATAATCCCTTAATTATATAGCATGATCCCTTAAAACTATAACAGTACATCGTAATCCTTTCAGCAAGAAAACTAAAGTAGCATAACATTACACCCCCCAACCCCCTAAAAACCATAACGTAAGACCTTAAATAGCATAGGAGGATATCTTCAAACTTCAACAACACAAACGTCAACATCTAAAAACGTACTAGCACATATAATCCCTTAAAAGAATAACAGGATCCCTTAAAACCATAACAATGCACCTTCACTCTTTCAACTACAAAACTAAGGTAGGATAATGATACACCCCCTAAAAACAGCAACAACATAGTTACGGAAGCATAAACATCACACAACCCTTAAATCTTAACAATAGTTGTTAAACTATAACATAATCCCTTAAAACGCATAACACAATTTGATATATAGGAGCGTGAATAATAATTTTTCAGAAACACAAACGAACTCAGAAAACAAAAACACATTGCAAATAAATATAAATTAAGCAACAAAAAAACTTTAAAAAAAGCACAAAATTAAACAAACTTACTATCAACATCATCGCGAAACCTTGAAGTCTTCGTCCTTCTCGTTCTCTTCACCGGAACGTTCAAATCATCTTTGGAACTGTTGTCTTCTTAGTCATGATGATTTATCTTTAGTAAAACCCTAGATCTCAACATGAAAATCAGTTTTAGGAAAACCCTAGATCTAAACTG
Organism: Plantago ovata; assembly: GCA_028274465.1. Lineage (NCBI taxonomy): Eukaryota > Viridiplantae > Streptophyta > Magnoliopsida > Lamiales > Plantaginaceae > Plantago > Plantago ovata. The sequence continues at coordinate 47,064,078 of CM051455.1, read as the reverse complement.
GAAAACACAAATTGAAGGAGAGCAAAACGATTGAAGAAACCAATCGAAGAAACATAGTGTTTAGAGAAATCAATCGAAGAAAGACAGACCGATCATTGATTTGTCGAAGAAAGAGAAAGACTGAGGAAGAAGAAAAGGAATTTTTGAGAGAGAAAAAGTAGATTCACGCAGTAAACACATTCAACTATGTGTTTTTCGGTCTGGCAACATGTATTTATATGCTAAATAAAACCGGGTTTATCATAAAAACCGGCCAGCCAATCGGTCCAAATCAAAACCAGCGAGTTTTTGCAAAACCAGGTCTTTCCATAATTTTAGGAAAGGCTGGCCTCCCCATAGACTTTAGCATTGGTTTGGTAACACACAAGATGACTTTGTTTTATATCATATAAGGTTCACTAGTCCAGAGAAATGAAATTCTGATTATATCCTAAATTTGTGCTAGAGCATGTAGTAGTTGACAAATTTATGGATGAGGGACCTGCTGGTGTTACTATGAATTGGTTTGATCAGACTGAAGAACGAAATATTTTTTCGGCTAAGGATGATAAATATAATGATACTTTTACTGTTAAGGCGAACAATGTGTTAAAGTTTATTTACATAAAGTTCATCAGTCCAGGAAAAGAAAATTCTAATTATATCCTAAATTTGTGCTGGAGCAAGTAGTAGTTGACAACCTTATGGATGAGGGACCTGCTAGTGTTACTGATAACTGGTTTAATACTCCTACTATTAATTAAGGTTGATAATGCGTGAAGTTTATTTACATATAAAAGAACAAAGACGGGCCGAAAAGAGGAAAGTATACAACATGTTGTTGTGCATGAAAACAATGAGATACTTATTAATTTAACTTGTGATATAATATATGATCTGGTGTGCTTTATTGGTAATACTTAGATGTGTTTATTAGAGACTTGGTTTTATCAAATTAGTCGGGTATTTTTAGTATACTTTATTTAATGACAAGTCGTTACTTACGATTTAATATATGAGCTGGTGGTGTTTAGTATTTTTCCAACTACAATAATCATTCTGGTGTATTGGTTGTTTGGTTCAACTACTGTGTGCTTTGGTTTTCGTATTTTTCATTATGAGGACATGGTTATTATGTTGCAAGAAAACAAATTTTTTAGTTCTTTTATATTTACTATATGAACTTTATTTAACGACAAGTATCTTCTTATAAGATTCACCAGTTCTGAAAATAATTTTTTTGAATGGATCATAAATTTGTGTTGAAGCAGGTGGCAAGCGTCTAGGAGCCACACGTCAAAATGGATAACACACTAATGTCATGGAACCGCACGATGGATGGGATTCTATGAAAAACAATTATGAGACTTCCATAATACTCAAGATACATGATGAGTATCGGAAGAAAATCAATGTTGAGAAGATATTGAATGCCGAGGTACTTTCTAATTTGCTCACAATTTAATATATGAGCTAGTGGTGGTGTTTAGTACTTTGCTCAGGTGTTAGACTGGGTAGTTTTATTATATTAGCTGGGTATTTTATGAGATATATGACCTTTATATAAGACAATTGAAATTGAAGCAACAAGAGAATCAGAACAAGGATCCAGGAAAAACGAAAGACAAGTATTCGCGTATAAGAAAAGGCGTGGAACAAAACAAGTGGTTACCAATCCATCTAATCAGCGTGTGACTACGGTTATGCTCCATACTAAATGTTGTATTACGTATAACGGCTCAATGATATACAAGTAATTGGCAGAAACCCCGAAGCATAAAACAATCTACCCGATCGAATATGCTTTTATGCTTTTCTAGGTTTTGGATGTAGTTTTCTAGGTTTAGTGTTTATCGTGTGCATTTCTTATGCATTCTTGTATACTTGTACACTTTTTTATCTATCTATTAATAATTTTGCTGTTCAAAAAAAAAAAAAAAAAAAAACAATCTACCCATTGGATGGGCAATCGAGCAGTCATTCTCTAATGGGAAAAAGCACCGAATGTTTGAACATTGATGACTAAAAACGTTTTCACCCTAGCAACCCGATCCAACTAAATTTGGGTTGTCCCCAATTATATGAATCCACAGGTCCGGTCAAATTGGGCTAATCCACGACCAACATCTCAAGGCCCATGCAGTCCATTTCCCAAAATGGACTACGGAAATTGGAATCATCAACACTCAACAGCAGCACCAAATCCGAGGTGCACAATAGCGGTCAGTCACCGAAAGCAAAAGCTCCTTCCCTCCTCTCTCTCTCTCAATCCTCACGAACATCTCTCCGTAAAGCCTTCTCTAGACCATATATGCAAACAGAACCTCACAAACACGCAGCACACACACCAATTTCACAAACGTGTTTCTCATTTCATCTGCACCAAAGGTAAACAAATCTCCTTCAACATTAACTCTGCTTTCCTTTTCCGTTTTGCTACCATTTCGCTGCAATCCAGCTCGTTTTTTGCAAATTCTGCGCCACGTATATAATTTACTCTGGTTTGCTAGCTTGATCCGGATGGAGGTGTATATGCACGTTCATGCTTTTGTGTGTAGGTATGGTGTGTCCACGCCACGTCTGTGTTTGTTGCTTAGGTCTTCATTTTTTTCCCTTTGAGATACCTGGAGATGTTCAATTTCAATAAAAACATTGTGACTTGTAAGCCTTTTAGTTTGTTGTGACTTGCAGGTTGTGAGGTAGATGAAATAGCAGCTTTCAGTTTGGTTATTGTTTGAATTGGTGGCAGTGTAGGTTGGGCAATAGCTGAATTCAGAATGGCGTAAAATCTAGCGGGTTTTAGTGAAATGTGAGGAGACTGAAGTGAAAAATTCAAGGTTTAATTGGATATTGATGGTAGTCAGATAGGGAATAAGAGTGTTTCCTTCCATTTTGCTACTATCAATCTCATTTTTACAAATTCAGTAGAATCGAAGATAATTTCCTTCTGTGAGATGGTGCTGTTATCTTGATCTGTATATATCTATGGTCTGTCAGTGTGTTGTATTTACACATTCTTGCTTAGGTCTTTGAGGAATTTGTTTTTTAATTTTTGGTTTCATTTGTGAGACGTGGAGATGTGTTATTTGCACAAAATTTTGTGATGTTTTGTCTGATTTGCAGGTTGTAAGGCACATGTTAGTTCATTGGAGGAGGAACTTTCTGGTTGGTTGTTTGAATGGGTGGTAGTCTGTGTTATGTAATATCAAAATTCAGAGGTAGCGAATGGCATAAGAGCTTATTCCGGTGTATTTGAGGACCCTGAATTGGGTTAGTCAAGTTTTCATCGGATATTACATTTGTGTTAAGTTAGATAATAAGAGTGTTTTTTAAGTGTGGAAATGGGAGTGATTGGAAATGGAACGCGTGATGTCGACTCTAATCTAGGGCAGAAAGAAGGGAGCCAAGCTGAAAACATCAATATAAAACCAGTTCCAGTGGAAGATAACTCCAATGGGGTTAATTACATTGAAACTAACCGAGGAGATATTTCTAACAATATCAGTGAAAAAAGGGGAGTGCTATTGGACAATATGAACATGCCACCAGCACTTGAAAACTCTAATAGCCCCATTCCCAGTGAACTGATAGATCTTGAAGATATGGATTTACCTCCTGGCTTCAGTTATCCGAAGCCTGGTAATGGTAAATCAGATCAAGTAGAGATAGATTTGGCCACTGATCTTGGTCACTTGGAAAATTCAAACACCGAAACTCCTGTGCAAGTGAGAAATAGAGAATCTAAACTAAAAGAACCCGTGGCCGGTTCCTGGGGCTTGCGTTCAAAATCACATGAGAAAACTAAGTCTCCTGAACCGGAAGATGGTGTAAAAGAAGTTGGTGCCAATGGAGAAAAGAAAAGGAGAGGACGGAAAAAGAAGCAGAACAAGGAGAATACTGCTGACGAGTTTTCGAGAACAAAGACACACTTGAGATACTTATTGCACCGGATAAAGTATGAGCAAAATCTAATCGACGCGTACTCCACTGAAGGCTGGAAAGGACAGAGGTTTGTGTGGTTGCCGCAATTTTTCATACTTATATTGAACTATTTCTAATTCTGCTTGCGTTGCTTATCTTCTGTTTTCAATGTGGTTGACTGATTGGTTGCATACATGACCATTGGTTTCAATATTCTTAACAAACTAATGGAGTCTGGATAAGGCTCAGCCATTATGAATACAATGATTTACAGTGAAGATTGATTTTTGAAAAATCCAGTTTAGTCGAACAGCAAGAGAGTAAAGTTGGTGAGAACTCGGATTTTATTTCATCATAGCCAAAAAATTAGTGTGGAGCTTTAGTCATATTATTAGAAACTCATGGGTTCATCTGTTGATAATTCTGATAAGAATATATTGACAGCATACATTGGAGAAAAAGTAACGTCTTGTGCTACACTTTGAGTTTCACTATGAATTGCAGGGTGGGACTTATTAGTTTATCAGAAGTCTCATGGGGCATGGGACAACTATATACAGTTTTGACGAATGTGTAGTTGCAGTTCTTAAGAGCGCTGGTATTCGACCCTAACAAATCTATAGGGCCGTTTTAACTTTTAAGCTATTCACTTGGTTATTATTATAGACCATACCGACGATATAAGGACCATGTAGAGTGACTTCTTTCTAGCAAGCTGTTTTTTTCATCTTCCTTTTTTGATGGGGGTGGGGACCTGTTTATTTATATCTAAATTCCATGTGAGGTTTTGGCATTTTGAAAAATTCATGCTCGGTATTAAAATCATGACAATAGCTTTGGTACATAAAAACACTTGGTCCCTAAATACTTCAACTAGCACCATTTGAGTATCTGAGATCCTTGGTATCTTACTCTAGTAACATCATCAAGTCCCCATTTTTATAAAGTTGTAGCTTAAACATAAAAAATTTCAAAAATATTGATAAGAAGGTAAAAGAACATGTCAAGAAATATAAAGAAATACAAAAGGTCAAACTTGGGACGGGGAGAAAATAAGTAAACAGGTTTATAGCATGAAACTGTTGAATAACATGATAGGTCAAAATTATATTTTCGCACATAAAATGAATAAGTGTACAACATAGAGCCATGTATATACTACAAGAGATAGAACCAAACAAGTGGACATCTCCGTAATGGCTGAAGAAATCAAATGAGTAATCTACATATTAATTAGAAGGATTAAAATTTAAATTCAAGATTTGGGCGGCTGAAAATGGCTGACCTCGGTGTTGAGAGTGGCTATTGTTGAATGCTGAATATGGCTTCTGCGAGGACTGGCCCTGACACCGTTTAGAGTAACCTACTTTCTGTTAGAAAAAGTTGTGTGTTTTTTCCTTTCCAATTTAAGTTGACATTATTTTTTCCATCATCTCGATTAGTTAGAAACTGCTCTTTTCGTTTGAACATAGCTGAATGAAATTGAAACGAACTGAACATAAGTTATTTGTGGTATAAAATACAACTAAGCGAATCTGAACATAGCTGAAATTATTGAGTTTTCAGGCGAAAAGAACAGAGCCTTAGTATTGTTTTTGAGCTTCTTACATTTAAAAAGAAATAGTATTGTGAGTAGTAAACTGGGACCAAAAGTTTGGGACAGAGGGAGTACAAGTGTGTACAACCTTTGAACCTAGTACTGAAATATAAAGACCATGTATAGTGTCTTCTTTCAGGCATGCTGTTAAGTAGTTATCATGTTTAAAAGAGGCATGTGCGCAGGAACGAAACCATGGTTTATAATTTCTTTTTTTAGGTGGGGATGGGTGCTTGTTTGTTTATTTTAGATGTAAATTTCAGTTGAGGTTTTGGCACGTCAAGAAATTCAGTTTGGCTATTAAAATCTTGCAAAAAAATTTGGTATTCGAAACTTTTGGTTTTGAATTAAAATTACTTAGAGCGGTAGTACATTTTATTGCAGCTAGTATAATCAAGTTCCTACATATTTGAAATTCGTAGTGTACAAAGAAATGTAAAGAAATGAATACACAGCATTGTGCACGTGCTGTTTTAGTCCATATAGTATATGTGTACTAGTTCCTGAAAAGAAGTTTAACTGTGTTAGTATTTAATTACTTGATTATTATCTTTGATATCTATAATTGAAGAATAGTGGAAAAAGAAATTAAAGATCTGCTTACATTTTAGTTGCATAAAAGAATTATTTCTTCTGTATGAACTTTACAAGCATAAAAACTGAAACAAAGGAAATTTTTAAAGATCAAGGTATACTGGAATGACAAAATGCATATAACTTACTTTACTAAACTTCATTTTAAGTGAAGTTACCAAAATTAGATGAGAGAAGTAAAAAATTTGACCCAAGAAATAACACGGAGTGCGGAAAATTATTATCCTTTACTATCCGACAACCTTGAGGGAAAATAAATCCAAAACCCTTCCACTAAGTTCTCCACAGTTATGTGAAGCGAGGGGGAGGGTGGTGGGCGTTTATTACATGCTATATTACACTTGCGATTCTGCAAAGATGCTATTTATATGTTTGAACTCATAACCTACAGACTACAGCTAACCAGAGGAGCAGCTTACCCTTGTGTCGAGGCCCGCCCTCACTTTCTTTCTCCCAAAGCAATAGAGACATTTACGGGCACAAATATTAAGATACTTCCCTATAATTAGCATTGATTTGTGTATTTATATGTTTTTGGTCATTGATATTCTATTCTAAGTATGGGCAAATATGTCAAAATAGGGATAGCTGCATACTATAGAAACGCCCCTATAGTTTGGGACGGACAGAGAAGGAAAATTCATTTCGGACGGAGGAAGTATTAGAAATAACCCCCTACGTGGCCAAGATAGCTTTGTCCTTCTATATGTCCATTGTAAAAGCTTAAATTCTGACTAAATACTAAAAAAATGTCCTAGAATGTATTGTTGTTACTTTTTTGTTTCCGTCAGTGCATCCATCTTTAATTCATTACTAGATTCCAAATCTGCCCCTTTGCTTTCTTTTAATGTTTTGAGCAAAGTTTTTGATACCTTCACATTTTTGCAGCTTGGAAAAGCTAAAGCCTGAGAAAGAGCTTGAGCGTGCCAAATCTCATATTATACGTTACAAATTGAAGATAAGGGATTTATTTCAGCAACTTGACTCTGCACTTGCTGTGGGAAAGCTTCCAAAGTCACTGTTTGACGCTTCCGGGGAGATCGACAGTGAAGATGTAAGATAATGATTTTTTGGTACTTTTGTGTAACCTAATTTGCTCTATGTATCTATTTCAAGGTGCTCCGAAGTCCTAACTGATGGAACCCATTGCATAATACGTCCTGCGTATGAATGAGGACTGCATGCATGTTGGGCCATACATCACATCTATCTTTTCTGTTGCTTGTTTTTTTTTAAGCATGGACCTGTTTTAGCACTGGCACTTGATTCATTTAAATTCTAAATTATTCAATGGAGTGCCTCCTCACCAGTTAACTATGTTGGGGATTAAAACAACAAAACATACCTCTCTTTGGTAGTTTTGCGCAACCAGTACTTGTCATTACTGCTTTTGTTCTGTAACCAAATTGATATAACCAGAATAAATATATAACATTTGTTCTTTTATATGCGAGGCTCTTGTACTACTATTATTTTTCATTTCAGAGGTCGTTAGATTCTTCCAATCTCTGTATATTTATTTCAGAGCTCGTTAGGCTCTTGTAGTACTATTGTTTTTCATTTCAGAGGTCGTTAGATTCCTCCAAATTTCATTGCACTGTTTGGTATGGGCTTACATTGTTTAAGAACTCAATGGTGCATTTCAGCTTCCCTACAGAAAATTGTGTCGAAATCTCTAATTTGGAGGATTTGCTTGACACTGTCGTAAATCAACATTGTAGGTTTCGTTAGATTCAGCAATGCATGATTCTAACATTTTGCAATGAGATTTCATGTTGGCCATAGACAGACTCGGATAGATAATTTGATATGTGCTTTGTGTCTTTCCTTTTTACGATTGGGCTCTGTGGTGATGATTGATTGCTTCCGACATAAATAGCAATACCATTATGCTTCAAAGATAGATAATTTGATATATGCTTTGTGCCTTTCATTTTTACGATTGGGCTCTGTGGTGATGATTGATTGCTTCCGACATAAATAGCAATACCATTATGCTTCAAAGAATGTAGTCTTTGGGAATGCTTGAGTTCTCTTTCCTACTGCAGATTTTTTGTGCCAAATGTGGATCGAAGGATCTTCCTCTCGATAACGATATCATTCTGTGCGATGGAGCCTGTGAACGTGGATTCCACCAATATTGCTTGAATCCGCCTCTTCTAAAAGAACAGAGTAATTTTTTATTACACTGCTGAAGCTTTTAATTCCCCCACGCCACTCACCCCCACAGAAAAAGAAACCCTACCACAACAATTCATTTACTGTATTTGTTTGTTTGTTTGTTTGTTTTTTCACAGTTCCTCCGGGTGATGAAGCCTGGCTTTGCCCTGGATGTGATTGTAAAGTTAGTTGCATTGATATGCTCAAGTATTTTCAGGGAATGAACATCTCTATCATTGACAGTTGGGAGGTATGATAGTACTGTTTTAGGAAACTGATATATGTTAACTTCAGGTGCTAAGTCAGTACTGCTGTTCCCTTGCAGAAAATCTTTCCCGAAGCTGCTGCAGCTGCATCAGGAAAGAAACTTGAAGAAGATGCCGTCTCATCATCAGATGATTCTGACGATGATGATTATGATCCTGATAAGCCTGACAAACTTGAAAGTGTTGAGGGAGAAAACTCACGTTCTGAGACATCTAAAAATGAGGCGGCGTTTCTTGGCAATAATATGGCGCTTCTTCCTGACGATTCAGAAGATGAGGAAGATGATGATTTTGATCCCACGGCTGCCGATTCAGAGGAGGAGGTGAAGCCGGAGAGCTCAGGTTCTGATTTTTCATCAGACTCTGAGGATCTTGATGGTCTCATTGCTGATTCTGCTGAGCCTAATAAAGATCCAATACATATTTCACCATTGCTTGATAGAACGGAGGGACAACCTCTAAAAAATGAGCTGTCTTCCCTTATGGAGACTTCCGAAGAACCTGTCTCCGGGAGAAGACATGTTGAACGGTTGGACTACAAAAAATTGCATGATGTGAGTTTCTTATTCTGGATCCATAGATCCTTTTGCAGTGGGTGATATTCATTTTAAGATACATGGATGTGGAGTTACTCATCTTGAAGTGTTTGTTTTACATTACTTCAACAGTGCACCTAATCTGCTAGATTGCATTATTCAATCTTACTTTTAATGCACATCATCAAGTTCCATTGTAGTCACTGAGAGTTCAATTGCTGTCACTGAGAGTGTATTCCGGTTCTCAATTTGTTATGATTTTTTAAGTGCTCTTCTGACCAAGTGTTGGGAGTGATAAGATGACACTTCACTCGTGGGATGTTTGTCGGTGTTTCTTTCTGACTACATGGTATTGCCTGAATGCTGAGCAATGCAAATTGTCCTATTGCTGAAAGCATCAGTTCAGGTGTTGGTTGCCTTGATCATGATTAATTAGGGTTTTGCATTATTTACAACTCCCCCCCCCCCCACCCCAAAAAACAAATAATAATAATAAAAAAAATCCTCTTTTCTTTTCTTTTTGTTGTTGTTGTTGTCATTGTAGTTGTTGTTGCCTGTCGTGCTCCATGATTATTCCACTGAAACTTGTTATTCTACTGCACTTAGTTGTTTATCGTAGTTGGCTTTTGGGGTAAAGTTTTCTGTTTGTGTTTAAAGGAAACATACGGAGATTACTCTTCAGATTCGAGCGATGAAGATTTTGGTGATGATAGCATTCAAAAGAGAAGAAAGGTTAATTGTGAGAGAAAGGTGAAATCCACTAATGGTTCCCCGCAGACAAACAGTGAGATGCACAGCATGGGTGAAAACCAGAAAGAGAGCCCAGTGGCTAAAGATTCATCTGCTACTGTTCATTCTGTTTCGACGGGCAATAAAAGACCTAAAGCTAGATGGATCGGAGAAGATGCAAAGAAGGTACTTTTAGCAGTATAATGGTGGGCTTTATGATTCATCATTTTGATTATGATGAACACCTCTTAACTCTTGCAAAAACAAATTGCTTCATATAGTTTATCTACGAGTGATTCTCATGTGAAACAGTTCTCTAAAAGTTTTCTTTAATTGCTGTTCCTTTTTTAACCAAATAGTGCTCTGGAGTCACTATTTTTATTTATTTGTATTCTTTTTTGCCCAACTTGAACAAGTATGCTCCTTCACAATAAGAAGTTTTGCAAACGCCAAAAGCTGAGGTAACTGTATATATTTCAAAGCTGCTTTTGCAACTTATGACTAGATCTCCATGGCCATTAAAAAAAACTCGCGACATTGGCATGTATATGATATGAGTACACATGTGCTATGTTTCTAAGAAATCAGCACTTCATGACTATTATGGAATCATTGCTAGCTGTTTTTGCTCCTTCACCTTGCATCAGTTTTTCGGATATCTTCTCGGGTTTTTATGATGGATGCTGTGCTGGTGCAGAGACTCAATGAATCCTTCAACGAAAATCAGTATCCTGAAAGAGCTGTAAGGGAAAACTTGGCAAACGAGCTTGGTCTCACATTGCTACAGGTGAAAATCTTATGATTTCTTGCCTGTAATCATTCCATTGTTTAGCAGTTCCATTGCTTGTAACATGTTATTTGTGTCATTAGCATTTTCATTAGAAATATCTTCTTTGGGAGGTAGTTTCATTTCAGAGATCTTTATATTCATTCTGCAGGTTACTAAATGGTTTGGACATGCTCGGTGGAGTTTCAACCACAAACCAAAACCCGGACCAAATACAAATGAGAAGCCGCCTGAGGCCGGGAATTGCACCAGTGAGGTAATTAAAATTCAAGAACCTGGTGAAAATTCTGGGAAACGGAAATACAGTAAGAGGAAAAGTAAAAAAGATCAGGTGGGGGATAATGCTTTGGCTACCCAGAATACTCAGGAACCAAAGACAAGTGAGAAGCCACCTGAGCCCGGTAATGACACCGGTGAGGTAGCTCGAATTCAAGGACCAGGTGAAAATTCCGCAAAGCGGAATAGCCGAAAGAGGAAAGGTAAAAAAGAGCAGGTGGGAGACGAAGCTTTAGCTAACCAGGGTACTCAGAAATAGCATAGACTCATTGATATCTCGCACCTTTCTAGCATTATTACAAATTCTGACAAGGAGCAGCAACTGTGTTACGTGATCAAATCTGATACATTTCAGATGACCCATTTGTTATTTATTGAGAGGTTGCGAACAAATTTCCAGAGAATCATCACTCAAGCAGTCAAGATATTGCTGCAAGCCTGCAACAGACCTTTTCCAGTTTCCTCTGGGTGATTGGGAGTCCTTTGCAAAGGTCTATTTATCTCCTTTCCTCCAGTTTTATCTTGGTTCAAGTCAACCGGTGTAGATCCAGTTTCTTACCAATCAATGTTGTACCAGTTCTGTTGTAATGATTTGTAAAGACCATCCATTTACCTGTAGTTTCCTGAGTGTAACTTTATGATGCCAGTAAATCTGGCGTTTCCTGTGCTGGACTAGGAGCAACACAGTATTTTATGTTTTATGTAGTCTAATAATGACTTCTTGAACATGGCAAGCCCTGAGTTTTTTTCCTTTTCTTTTTTCCTTTCTTTATTGGGCAATTGGTATGACTTGTTGAGAAAGGAGAGACCTCGGCTCGAACCGTGATGTGCAATTTGTTTGTTGCCTCAAAATCTGCAGGTGAGACTTGAGAGTTACTACGCACTAGTACATGGACTGTTTTTTACACCTTCACTGTTGTATTGGTGTATGATTGACAAAACGATGATGTGATAATGTGACTGATGAAAAGCTACCAGTTCTAATAGTTTCTGAAATCATGTGATTCTTTGTTGTTTCTAAATTTTAAGCAAACGCCTGTTTCTTTTCGCTGGAACGTCATCTGCTTAAACTGCTTATCGCAATTCATGATGTACATAACCAAAGAAATACACTACACACGACACGAGGGGCTATAAGCATTGATAGCCATGTTCATTTTGGTACCCGCAGTGCGCCATCCGGGTTGTTTCGTGTCCAATTTAGATACTTTAGAGCGGGTGTGTCAAAATTTATTACTTTATTATAATAATCATGTAAGTAAATTTGTATACATTTTTGATTTATTGTGCATGAATCCGTCAAGTGATGGAGATTGAGCTAATAGCTTCACACGCTTGTGGAGACTACGCATATTAAAAAAAATTGGCATGACATTAATACTACACAAAATTAGAAAGAAAAAAAAGAAAGACCGGAAACAATGCTTCGTACTTCATGTTGGGTGTATTATATGTACTAAATGATAAGATGAGGTGGAATTTCATAGGTATGCATATTACACATATTATATTTTCAGTGTACTAGTATCAATTATGTACCAAAATGAAAACGTGTATAAATTGACATGATTGTTACAATTTTATATTAAAATTGGACATAAGAACTTAAGAGTACCTAAATTGCACATGCGCACACTCTAAATCACTAAAAATAAAGCATTTTAAATTGATTATTACATTTTCAATATTGTATGTCATCACGTTTTCAATACATTTAAAATTTTATCTTCAATGTTTTTTTACGTATGTTGATTGATTATGAAAGATTGAGCACTTGAAGTTAATGTCAATATGAGCCCATGTCATCCAGTTGGTTACTATTCACCTCTCACTTTTTTCTTTAAATTAACAATTTTATATTAAATGTCAACAGTTTGAGTATATTAGATGTTGTGGGTGTAACCACTGTGACACCCTCTAATATAGAAGGTGAGATCCACACATGTGGTCCACCATCTCTATTAGAAGTGTCGCCGACGATTACCCGAAGATATAAATAGATTTAAATAAGAGTAGAATATATTATATTAGTGAAATATAAAAACACTTAAACATACAAATTAGGATAAACAAAATTTACAAGTGAAAGTGTAAACTTATATTGAAAAACATCGTAACACGCTTTTAGCAGAGCTATATAGGTATATAAGGAAAGCGCGAAGAGGCCGGAATTGTCTCAGTGAAGTCGAGTGAAAATTTTGATCGGGATGGACTGGGAAAGCGATGAGAAGGAGCTGAAGGCAGCCGGCGCGGTGGCGCTGAGCGACGGCCGCCGCGGGGTCAGTATTCGCGGTTGGGAGATTGAATCTAGCAAGCGTTCTATTCTCACCTCTTCTCTTCTGCAACAGTAAGTCTTCAGTTTCACCTACTTTATTGTGATTTGTTGTACATTGAGCAGCTTTTCTAGAATGCTTTTTAGGTAAATCGAAGCTATCTCTCTAAACGACCTCATGTGTTGTTAATTGCCTGGATATCATACTGCTTCTATCATCCTAAGTGATAATTTGAAGCATGTTGAATTGTTAGGTCTGAATTTTTTTCTCATATGGTGAATTGATTGAGGCCATTGAAATTCAGAATTGCTAAACTATATGGAGTTAATTTTGTTGAATATGTATATTAAGACTTCGAGGGTTATATTGATATAAATGATAGCATTATAGGACATAAAGTTGAGAGTGATTTCTCAGTGTTAGAGACTCAATTTATTCTTTATGTTAGTAATTTGATATTCTGGAGAACTCTATTACATTGAAGGATGATAATAATGCTAGGAAATTACGTTTAGTTGTGTTGATGACCGGCAAGTGTGTGTCTCATTGACATTGAGCAGTCTGTTAGACATTTTCCCCAAGTAAATTTCATCTATCTGTGCCTGACCGAGTTTATATAGTACTCGTCATGTCATGCTGCTTTTACTCTTGGTCATAATTTGAGCATGTTGGTTAGGTTATGTAATTTGAAGCGTGTTGATTGGGTTATATAGTAATCATCATGTCATGCCCGCTGGTGAATTTTGGCTATAATAATTCATACCTTCTAATGTATATGGAATCAATTCATTTGGAGTATGGATAGGTATTGATGGGTATAGTGATAGCAATAGGATGAAAAGTTAATGAGAGTAGTTTCTCAGTGTTAGCGGCTGGTTTCTTCCTTGAATTAAATATTCTAGTAATGCTAAACTTCTGGAGAAGGCTATGGCATTGATGGATGAGTGAATAATCCTTTGTATTAGTCTGGATGAGAAGTACTAGTAGGGAATCATGTTTAGCTGTGTTGTCGGCATATAAGACAAATTGTGAATTTTAATATACTAAGTATATCTTAATAACCTGTTTATAATTACCCTGTTCTTAGTGAAATGTTTTCCGTTGCATAAACACTTAATTACTTCAATTTCAGAGTCTGGTAACATATTCTCTTCAGAATTTCCTTATCCACAAGTGAGATACTGTTTGTCCTAGTGGAGTTGTTATTAACTCTGATGATTTTAGATAGAATTATGTTTTCTTGTTAAACTGAAACTGTTACTCTGATTTGAATTATAATTGGCGTGCCCTCTGAATCTGCAGGTGGGAAGAGAAGCTGCAGACGTCCCACTTACCGGAGATGGTTTTTGGGGAGAGTTCTTTGGTTCTTAAGCATGCGGCGAGTGGCATTAAGATTCATTTTAATGCATTTGATGCTCTATGTGGGTGGAAGCAGGAAGCACTGCCTCCAGTTGAGGTTCCAGCTGCTGCTAAATGGAAATTCCGAAGGTATTATGTATCAAATCTCTATTTATAATTTCAAAAAATTTCTATTTTGATCTCTAAAATTATGTTAGTGGGATACTGATTGGTACAGCAGAAGTTAGTTTATTACCAGATTAGTTGAGGAACAAGTAATGACATGATGGTTGATAAGATGAATATGAATTTCCGGGCGATAAGATATCTTTTTGGGTGAAATTCTCTCAATTCCAAATTATTTTAAAATAACTCTCAACCCCACTTAAAAATATTTCTAAGATATAATCTTCATTGTATCCTTTTATGTGATCCTTAATAGTAGTATCAGTAAATTTTTTATACCAACAGGTGGTACCAAACATGATACATTTATGGTACCAATCATTGGTGTCATAAAAGAATTATTGGTTGTGTTATCTACAAGTTCTTTGAATTGGATTTGGGACCATATATTGGTGCCACAAAGGATGATGAATAATATAATTGCCCGGTTATTGGTGCCAAAAAAAATTATTGGCACCAGACATCGGTGCTCAACTCTATGCACTCGAGTACCAGATCTGGGTGCCTCGCGCCAGATGATTGTCCTGATTGAGGGTTAAATTTCGCAAGTGAAGTTTGGAAGTGGGGCCGAGAGCAATATAATTGGATCTTATAATAATGGTTTTTTTAGGTTTGTTCTAATAGTAATAAAATAACATGATTAGAGGTTGGGAGCAATAATCTCATATCTCAACACGTACTGGTGTTGGGCCAGGGTGAGGTGCAGGGACTCCTGTTTCTAATATCACTTGAAGTTTGAAGCATTTTAGTGTTGAAACCGTAACTCTTATAAAAGGGGAGAGTGCTAACATAGTGCAACAAGTGTATCTTGTGACTCTATTAGTGTTCTTGTTTTCAAAATGTTCCCCTTTTACCTTCAAACTCACCTACAAGTATTAAATTAGGAAATATATTATCTACATTGTACAATATTGAGTCCAATTCCTAGTCTCTTGCATTAATTCTTTTAGTATGAAAAATTTAAGAATCAATGGTATCACCTTTTACTGGCTGCATGTTTGCTAGGGATGTTTTTTTGAAGCTTATGTATATCTTCCACAAGATGATTCTAGTGTATATTAATGGACCTCCTCTGTGTTTATAAATATTGGGGATTGTCAGATTTCCTGAGATAATGACCGTTTCTCTCAGCTCTCTATCCATATCTTACTATTATCTCTTTTTCCTGCAGCAAGCCAGCCGATCAGGTTATACTGGACTATGATTACACCTTCACAACACCCTACAGTGGAAGTGCTGGTATTGAAATAGGTCCCGAGGTTTGTTTTCTTTCTTAGATCATCTGTAGTGAGAATGCCACAACCACCACCACCACCCCTTTAAACTGTGAGGATCTTCTCTTGATTTTGGGTTTTGAAAATAATGAAGTACGGGTAATTAGTCATACATGGCTTCTTTTGTCTTTTCCCTTCTTCTTCTTCTTCTTCTTCCTTTTTTTATTTTTATTTTAATTTTTTTGGATTAATTTGTTTCTTCTCTTGCTAACTCTTGCACCGGATGTTAACTCCAAAAGCCATTTGTTCATGCTACATTGAATCTAAACATCTTAATTGCAAACAAAATGAAAGCGCTGTCATAGAAGTTTCTCGTTTTCATTAATTAAGTAAACACTAATTTCATATCATGGAAACAAGTTTTCTTTCGCGCCAAATAGAGAATATAGTTTCCCTATCATTTCTGCTTAAAATCCAATCCTGAAACTTAGGTTTGGAACTTGATAACGAAATGGTCAGCTGTATGTATAATGCATGCACCAATCTTTATGCTATTTACGTTAGGAGTCGTAAGATATGCTGTTTTTCTTTTCCTAGTCTAGCAGAGGATCTTCTGATGAAAACAACTGCCAGCCTCAATGGGAGGACAGCCAGGAGCAAATTGATATGGTTGCACTGTCGTCTAAGGAGCCCATTCTTTTCTATGATGAGGTTTGTAATTGGTTGGTGGTTTCATGTGTTGGTTCATATGAAGCAGCTGTTCCCTTGCACCTGATTTGCTTGCTCTGCTTGCATTATCTTTAACTCGTTTTCTATACGTCTGCAGGTTATATTGTACGAAGATGAATTGGCTGACAATGGTATCTCCCTTTTGACTGTTAAAGTGGTAAATTTCAACTTTTTTTGTTATTTATTACGAATGCATTTTCTGGATGGAAAGACTCTGCATAAATTCTTACATTTTATTTTGTACTTTGCAGCGAGTCATGCCAAGTGGTTGGTTTCTTCTCTTGCGTTTCTGGGTGAGTACTTCAAACTTTTGCCCGTACGTTAAATTTTTGCGGTGTCCAACTATGCAAGTATTGCATTACAATGAATATTTCTCGAATAGCCACTTACAAACATTTTCTTACAGCTTAGAGTCGATGGAGTGCTCATGAGGTTGAGGGACACTCGTATGCACTGCACATTTAGCGAGAGTAAGGAACCTGTTATTCTCCGAGAGAGCTGCTGGAGAGAAGCCACCTACAAGGCCTTGTCATCTGTGAGTGACCTAAAATTTTGTGTTTGTTTGATTGTCTCGATACATCTGTGTTTCTGTTCCAGCTAAAATATATGAGTGTGCTTTTATGGTGGTTCAGTTTGTTGCTTGGTAGTACATATTGGTTCAATCCTATCTAAAATGATCTATTGCTGCAACTGCATGTTCAATTACTCGTAAAAGTTTCATGTGTCTGATGTGTTGAGTCAAAACTTGCATTCTTTTAGTATGTTCCTTTGATTCATGCAGAAAGGATATCCCACTGATTCTCCTGCATATGGTGATCCTGGTGCCATAAGCGAAAGGCTCCCAATCATCAAGCGCACTACTCAAAAGCTTACAGTCACATAGTTCCTGTAAGCTGTCACAATTCCTCAAGATTAACTGAAGCTATTTGATGTGTATTAATTATTATCATCATATTTGTATTTTGAGAAAGTGCATGGACCCTTTGATGCAAAGAACAGAAGTTTATTTAATTGAAAACTATATCAGTACTTCTCACTTTCAATTCTTTCCAGCATTTGCAATTATAGCTTTTAATTCAATTGACAAGTGGGGTGACAGTAATTCCACCAAATTTGATGAATTAACTATTTACACCTACATGTGTAATTCTGATGAGTCCTTGAAAAGACATAATTAACTTGGTAAGGGCCTGTACATGTTGGGAAGGTAGGATGGATCACAGCTAACCCTTATACAGGATAGAATGGGGCCTGGTGACACTGAGTGCATTGAAGACATGTACTTCTGAATCAGGCTAAAACCTAAAAGCATAAATAGAGTGGTCAGCTAACCCACATATCATTGTTTGGTAAAGAATACCATTCATGGTGCATCAGATGTTAGTTGATGATAGGTTGTGAACAACCCAACTGGATAATCAATGATAAATGTGAGTGATTTTGGTACCAATGATTATCATAGAACATGCATATACAGTGTGATAATAAATGCTGAGCTGACATCCTGTGTTGCTTAGTAGTACTACGGTCCAATGTGTTTGTTTTAGACAATGTTTGTTTTAGCTGATGAGGACAAACAGGTAATTCCACCATCGTGGCCCATACCGCATTTTGTTGCTTTATTGAGAGATGTGAACCCTTTCAGCTAAGCCATAGAAACCTAGAGATGTCCCAGTTTTAGTCTTATTCCAGATGAAGTATCATTTGATTATTCTCTGAATAAACAGGTTACCAAGATATTTGACACTCTCCAGTCTCCACTACAACCAAAATCATGTTAGGTTGGATTGATTGTCTTTGATACGTGGGACTTGTCTCAGTATCCACCATTATTTATTACTTATCAGTTGTCCTACTGTATCCTCAACCATGTTTTGTTTCCTCTATGGCAATCCATATCCAACTCCTCTTTCTGTTACAGAAATGTCCAGTTTCAGGTTTATTATCATACTTCACAGAAAAACCACTACACATTTACACTGATACTTGGGGGAATTTCCATTTATTCTCTTATTGCACAATGGAGAATATGAGACTGTACCAGGGAAATAACTGTAGCTAGTGAGTAAGCTAACGTACTCAAAGTAGTGAGAATATGCACCCCTAACTATGTGCCTTAATACTTGTGCGTATGTGTATTCGTATTTGTACAAGTTACTTAAATATTAGATTTTCTAGATTTGAGCAAAGTTGACCTTTAGAGAATGAACCTAGATATGGAGCTTGGTAGCTGCTGACCTGAACATAGATGGGGATGATAAAACTTAAACTAAGCATCTTACTGAATGAAAGTAAAGATTAAACTCCGGAGACTAGAAATATCATTCAAAAACCTGTAGATAGGTCTTGCAGGGGTAGGGAATAAGCTCAAAACTCTGTATCCCATTTAATCAATTTCCTGGAACCATCCAAAGCTAATACACCTCTTGCATGAACTTTATATTACATATATGTGAACAGGTCAGAGCCCTGGGATTTCGATACACAGACATCCGTGAGGAATATTTTGTTTTGCGGTTGGCGGCCAATATACCTGAATTACACTCTGGGCTCTAACAAGGCTAACCATTTGTATGGAGCAAAATTTTGTACTGGATTATGATCCAAAGTGCAAAATTATTGTGTTAATCTAGTTCTTTATGGCATTAAACTTCAAGAATCTGTACTGACATCATAAATGAAGAGCTGGTTTTCATTTGGTAAGTGGAAAAAAGAAAAAGTTAGTTCTATTTCAGGAGAGGTAAACCATGCTATCATTCACTATAATGGTGCTCCCCCCATAAAATCGTCTCTAAACTTTATTGGCATTGACAGTGAAATCATGAGAAGTACAATTAAAAGCTCCATATTGAGATAAAAGTACAACTGTACTGACTACAGTTTGAGATTTAAGTCTGGCATATTTGGAACTGATGACTGTTGTAGTTCTGGTTGTTGTGTATCCACTCGGAAACTTCCAGGCCACATTGATTCTGGTGTTTTATATGGTGCACTTGGCTGCCATGTCATCCCGAATCTTGCGTTGGCTTCAGCGAATCGTGCTATAATCCCAGCTCCATCTCTGCCTGGTTTGTGCACAAGGGAGTGAGCCTGCACTCCGAGGGATCTGAGCATTGAAGTGTGCATAGGAAGTGCCATCATGGCCATCATCTTGTGTGACTGGTAATGTTTTGCAGCACCCCTTTCCCTTTTGTGAGCATTTTGATGCCCTCCCAATGCTTGTGAACTGTAAAATTTACGCATGCAGAAGTTGCATGAGAAGACCTTGTTTGAAGGGGGTCTTGATTTTGGCTCAGAGTCTTTCACTTCTTCCGGCGAATTCCTTCCCAGGCTCAAATCCAACCATTCTTGCGAGCTTCCTTCTGGTATTACTCTTTCGCTGCTTTCTTCACTTTGCATCTCTTCTGTTTTGGCTGCTATAATTTCTTGAGTTATTGAAACTGGTGGTGTTATGAATCTTGAGGTAATGAAGGTTCAGAATATTGAACTACGCTGAATACTTTTGCTGATGAGTCTAGTCTATAAAAGTGGTTCTAGGAATGGAATAAATTGAGACAGGGAGAAGCTATGATTGATATATATATATAAAAAGAATGAACAATCACATATATTACTCTCCAGATATATTCTTTTCTCAATTATCTTCCCTGTGGTTTAAAATATTGCACTTGCCCCCCCCCCCCCCCCCCCCATCAAGGGGCAGAAACGTAAGGTTTGGGGAAATAACTATGATAGTATGATGTTTGGGGGCCATATGTAAATTATGTTATTTCCAGTGTATAACAATACACCAAAGCTTGGGACCTGGATGTAGTTCTAAACTAGAAAGGGGGCTAGAGTTTATTCAACTGTAAGAATCATTAATTTGTCTATTTCTGTCCCCACCAACTGCAGCTTGGCTTTCCCAAGTGGGAATGCTCACCTCACTTTTCATTGTTGCCCTGTCAAGCTTCAGATTCCCCACTATCATTCTCCTCCTTATCTGATGAAGCCACATTCAACTTTACCTTGCTTTTATTGGACCAGTTAAAAATTAAACAAAGGTTGACTAATCCAAGAAAATTCCATCTCTAGTCAAATGGAAGTCTTATTATTTTCTGTGGTTTATATTGCTACCATATTTTCTGACAATTATGCCTTGTTTAATTGAGTTTTAGGACGTACTATTGTTTAATCCGAAATGCATAGCAAGTAGTTTTAGTTAATAGTGAATCAATGGTTCAGTGAAATTTGTTTACACTTGTTTCATATATAGGCTGTACTATAAAACTCAAATGAGCACTTGAGTTTCAACTCAGATAGAAAACCTAGAAATTAAAGCCTTAATTTCAAAACCACCTTATCGGACAAGAGTTCTTCTTTTTTTTAAGTAAAGTAATTTAAGATCTGGTTCTTCTTTATAGCCTTATCTGATCTTAGGTCATTATTCTAACTAGCTTTCAGCTATTCCTTTTCTGGTGTGTCAACTTGTGTGTTAATTTTTCACTTAATGGTGAGCTTTCAAGTCAGGTAGGTATGGAATTTAGTGAAGATGGAACCCACCTTATAAAAGTATTTCCCTATTAAATAAATCGAGTGAATGATAAGATTTGATTCAGAATATGATGTTAAATAAGTGGTTGCAGAATTTTGCTCATATTAAATGTGGTCTTGGAAGTATTATTATGCATAAAACCAAGACTTGGAGTCTAAACCACATTATTATTTTATGTACTGGTTTTTAACTTATCATGTGTCACCTAGTAAGATTATGTTCAGAAGTTGTGACTTGTGAACCATGAAGCATGGATACTTTATCGATCCCATTGTATTTGTATCATTTCATACTGTATTGGATTTGTCTCTAATATGGATACGCCAAAAGTACTGCTAGATAATGCTTTTGACTGCTTTTACTGTGGTTTAATTAGTTTGTGGACTATTTTAGGAAGTAGATAATTAGTGCATCCATTTGTTGCGGTATGAAATATGCTCTTTAAGCTATTTGTTTCACCATTTGTTTTGAATCGGCAAAGTGGTGACTCGAACCCCCGACCTATTGGTTGGAGGTGAAGCAGCTTACCAAATACCAACTACGCTAAAAACATGAAAAAGAAACAAAACATATTTTTAGGGCATCCATGTATCTTTGATATTCCGAAAATTTTACTATCCCTGTTTCTGTGCTTCTTAGGCTGTGAGAAAAATGGGATTTTGTAAGTTGGGTGGAGTTCAGTTTGGAACGATTTTTAGTAGCTCTTAAGTTTATTTCGGATGAGTTATTTTTTCACACCTTTGACGAAAGAAACCAACTCTCAAGGCCTAAATCCTGTTCCAGAGCCAAAACTAGGCCAATTTCCAAACAGAATGACCAGAAATGAGATGAGACATAGTACACACACCAGTCATCAGTTAGTAGCATCACATGAGGAGGATATAGGGAAGTGATTGAAAAGAGAAGTCCTGTCCAAGGTGGTGGGGTTAAAGCAAGCGAGCTGTGCACTTGTCAATACATAATGGTGATAAAAAAGTAGTACTGGTTAGGTTCAAAAGATATGGAAGGAATCTTAATCAGTTTGGTTTAGGTTTTTATCTGGAAACAGGCGTATTTACGTAGGTGTCTTCATGTTGGTACTTCTTGGCCATGTAGTAGTGGGCAGTACATGTCTACAGTGAAAGTTGCCTGATGATTCCTTGGTACTACTTATTATGATCTCAGTTTCTCTTAGAATCCTACTTGACGATAAAGAATTCTTTTTCCTCCACCGCTTTATGAGTTTTCTGCTTTATTCTGCAGTGAGTGTTACTGTTACATGCTTTTGGGGATTACCAAAAGCCCATGTTTTTCCCCACACTGCACTCACAGAGTTGTGGCTAACAAGTTGCAGAATGTCACTGCTAACAGTTTGTATTTTATTCTAGGACGGTGTTTCAACTTTGAATAGAATTTCTGTCAGTAAAGAAATTTAAATCGTCCGAGTTTGATAAAGAGACAGCTAGCTCTACTTAATGCTGAATGGGGGTATGTTATTGTTGGTTGAGAACTGATTTTAGGTTCGCTTAACAGAAGGGAAAGATCACGTTTGGTATTCATTTCAGAGAGAGGGGCCATTGACCTCTTTAAATTAAATTAGACTTCAGATTTGTAGTTGATTTAAAGCTTTGTCAAATAGTAAAATACCTCCCAATTTAACCTTCATTCTCCCCTATTTAAATCGGTTACTAATCACATCTCACTCCCCTCCTTATATTAGCTACTCCAAATGAGTATTGACTACCAAACGGTATGTTATGTTCCCTTTCTGAGTTTCTGTCACTAGCCATCTTTTGTTGAACCGAGCCTCATTGTGGTCATCCCCCCTATGATGAGGGGAGGGGTTTGATGGGGGAGGTCTAGTATCTAATTTTTCAAATGGCCTAGGTACTGAAATCAAGAAAGCGAGGTAATGAAAACACGACAATTGGTATTTTTTATTCCTTTTTTTCTTTTTTTTTGGGGGAGGGGTG
This sequence comes from Plantago ovata, assembly GCA_028274465.1. NCBI lineage: Eukaryota > Viridiplantae > Streptophyta > Magnoliopsida > Lamiales > Plantaginaceae > Plantago > Plantago ovata. The sequence goes on along the minus strand of CM051455.1, from coordinate 47,041,007 downwards.
ATTATGTAAATGTTTTTTCACGCTTAGTGTGTTATATTATAAATGGTAGTATCACTCCTAAAATAAAACAAATCATCATTCTTGATTCTTGTGAGATCAGCTAACTGATTTATCTGCCATATATAAGTGTCATACTTTGGGTCTGTAGATTTTTTTTTTCTTCGGATGAAAGGAACATGATTGTGGTTAGATATTATCTCATTAGCTTATACGTTAGTTAGAAGATAAATTTTTGCTAATTACATATGACATCCCATGATATTATTGTTTTCAAAGGAATCAAACAAGAAAATACAGTGTAACTAGTACGAAATTGTGATTCTTGTGAACCAACCAAAAATTATCCCCCAAAATTCCTTATATGCCGTAGGATGATGCCTTGTTGGTCTGTGTCCATATAAGCATATGCCAGCAGGCAGTGACGTTGATTGGCGGTACAGCAACAGATAGACGATTGTGCTTCAAACTTTGCTAACTCGCTCTTATCCCTTTGGCATGTGTTGTTTCGTATGTTTGATGATTCCAAACTGGTAGTCCTAATTGAGATGAGGGCGACAATCACACTCCTATTTTCACGAAAAAATAATAATTTAAAAATCCGAAAACCCATGGTATTTTTAAAAGGGGTTTCCTGCAAATTGTACAGAAAAAAGGAAGAATAGATTGTGAGGAATCTTAAACCAAAATTATCAATGTTGAGTATGAGCGCATCAGCATCAAAGAAGTTTGATGGTACTAGGCTACTTGCAAAGTACTGCCTCGTGTTCGTAAGATGTTTTGGGTATGTGATAAAGCATTTCCTTCGAATATTATCTCTCCTGCCATGTCAACTTTTTACTTGTTCACACCTAAACACAAAAGTCCTTCTGCATTGATTTCCTCTTAAATTCAATTTTTTTATTTGATTGTTATTTTTTGAACTTTTTTACTCCTTAAATAAATAAGTAAATAAAATAGCAAAAATAATAAAATAAAAAAGAAATAAAGCTTATTCCAAGATGAAAGCGTTCCCGAGATGCAGTGTCGTCTTTGACTTTTAGGTGGCCCTGTGCAAAATGTTAGGCGAGAACCTAAATAATACAAAATAGATAAATAGATAAAATTTTAGGAGAGAATTGAGAAAATTAATTGAGGGAGAAAGAAAGCTCTTGACGTCTCAGTTCTCGGCGTCTGCTACCTTATTAGGATATTAATTCTTTTTTCTTCTTTTTTATATTAGAATCCTATGCTGGGCTTTAGTGGAATGGGATTAGGAGTCCCCAACAAACGTGTGGCCCTGTTCGGATGGTCTTACTGAACAGTCTAAGGGCTGCACCTGCCGAGATGACCTTATCATACCACCTCACACCCTACGTGTATGAATAAGTTAGTTCATCTCCAATAATTTACCCGCTGCTTCTAAATTCTGGTGTTTCATTTTTTATGAAAAGTTGATTTAATGCTTATACCATCAACGATTTTGCAAAGTGACATGGTATGCATTAAATCTCAATTCATAATTCACATGTTATAAAGAACGCACTTTCTATATTACACAATGGTTGAGTATAGAAGTCTAGAAACCTTAAAACAACCAATAGCAATAGAGAGGGCCTCAAGGAAACTTGAAAACTACTCTTAAAAGCTCTTCAAGTGTTGATGCAGTGATGGAAACCGTACATTAGAAAAAGATGCTCTTTTCGTTCACTTCATCGGCTAACTTGGCTTTTGGCAACTGATCATTACATCGCATCGATTTGTAGACATCAACTTTAAAACTTTAATTAACGTGGGCCTGAAATTACTGCGATTAGAGGGTAACTGGGTTTAACACATCTTTCCTACCGCACAAGAAATTCATCTCCCATGACATGACAAGAATGAACAGATGAAATTCATCTCCCATGACATGACAAGAATATGAACAGATTCATCTCCCATGACATGACAAGAATGAACAGATGAAATTCATTCATCTCCCATGACATGACAAGAATGAACAGATGCTTGCTCATTAGGTGGTATACCAGGGCATATAAAAAAAAAAAAAAACAGCTTGTTTGGAACTACTCTAAGCAAAAAGTGATTTAAAGTTGTTTAGTGATGCATACTAACAATTAACTTAAAAGGAGTTCTACTGTATTTTACCTTTGTTTACAATTTATTTTTTGGAGGAATTCCAACGTAAGTTTTAAAAACAACAATTAGAAAAGCTCTTTAGAGTTTTCCAAATAGTTTGTAGGATTATGAACATCCTAGGGACTCTTTTTGTTAGATCTCAAAGCCATACAGTATGATTCATCGTTCGATATCGGTCTCCTGACCAGCTCCAGCAACACCTACAACCAATATTGCTGCTGGCCCAACACAAGGACTCATTTGATTTGAAACCACTTGTGATGTGTCTTGTAGGTGCACTCATGATTAGATCAGTATCGAATTTTCCCTCAAAGTAATGATCCTTGTCGTATCTAATAATTGCCCATCACAAAACCATATCACAATGCCAGTAATAAACTGGAGTTATGCAGTTTAAAGACGATACAGTATGAAACCAGAGATCAAGATTAACGTTGAATGATGAACGACGATGTCTGATAAGTATGTTAAGTTCAATATACAAGGTCATAGCAACCACATAAATACAGCAGCAGCTGCCAAATGAATGTTTATAACTTCAAGGTAAACTAGTTCAATCCCAAGCCACAGCTGCAAAAAAGTATAAGTCGCATGTTCTATTTCTTATTAAATACTCCTCTTTTTCCACATGGGAAAAGCTCCTCCAAGAAAGACCCTTCATCAAAGACCAGTATTCATGCATACCACAGCAAGCTTAAGTACCTGCAACAAAGTCAGATTCATGCAGTTATCAAAAATGTTCATTGTATGCATAAAGTGACATGAAGAGAGCACATTCATGCTGGACGCACATACTAATGCGGTCTAAGGACGTCAAATTAAGGCTATGATAAATTACTTCTACGAACAGAAACAGATGCGTGTCTCAAGCAAGTACAGTGATCTGAAGTGAGCAGACATCAAAGAGGACAAAGGAGAAAGAACCAAAAAGTATAATAGCATCTGTTTAAGCACAGTTCTAAATTACCAAATTCCCTTACCACATAGTATAACCAAGGGAGCACTGATAAAAACAGAAACATACTAATGCGGTCTAAGGACGTCAAATTAAGGCTATGATAAATTACTTCTACGAACAGAAACAGATGCGTGTCTCAAGCAAGTACAGTGATCTGAAGTGAGCAGAAATCAAAGAGGACAAAGGAGAAAGAAACAAAAAGTAAAATACCATCTGTTTAAGCAGAGTTCTAAATTACCAAATTCCCTTACCACATAGTATAACCAAGGGAGCACTGATAAAAACACCAATACAAGTCCAATATGTGAATATGTAAAAATCCCAATAAAAGAAAAAGATAAGGATGTGCTAAAAATTTTATAAATTTTTAATATATAATATAGTATGTTAGAGGATGTGATGAAGATTAAAAGCAAGATCATGTTTCAATATAACTAAGAGTCGTCTTCGGATTATAGGTTACTCTTCCTATGGCTCCAAATACATAAACCAGTGCAAGAAATAGTGAAGGCACAGAAGCAGCCCTTCATTCAGCTCAAATTACAGAGTAATTGACCCCATGCTTTATTTAAGTATCATTATGAAGAAGAAAAGACACAAGGAACATAGTGTTTTGAGCATAACCGTGCAGATGAAAAAAAAATGGGAAACAATCTGCCATTATGCAAATGAAAAGACACAACGAACACAGTCTAGTGTTTTGTGTATCACTATGCAGATAAAATGGCAGAAGAAACACCATCTCAGGTGTTTTCCACTTTGTTCCTACTTCCTAGTTGGTATTCCATTAACACTGGTAAAAGATACTCTTGGTCAAATAAGGCTCTGTTTCTCCAACTCCAATAGACACACAACTTGACGATTGCTCATCTACCTTTCCCCATTGTGGAAGACGTAAATTGACCTCTATATCCTGCAATTTCATACTTATCTAGTATCGACATTTAAGCTACCTTTATCATTACTTTTTTTAAATCTAAACGGAAAAGATATGACGAAAGTTGATCTATACAAGCTGACAGTCCTGATAAGACCTTACTAGGGAACAGGAAATACCAATTACTGATATCCCGAACGGATTTCAGTTCTAGCTGTTCACATGTACATATGAGCAAACAAAGCAAGCAACAGCTTAATAAAGTATATACAAAATAACAAAACTCCAATTTCTCCAACATTTTCTTATCAACCCATTTCGATGATACTTTAGTTTATAACGTCTAGATTATCAACTTCATACTCTCTTCACGGTTCACGCAACATCGACAATGTAGAAAGATCAGTGTTAATTCGAACTACAGATTGAAAGAGGAAAACTTAACATACAATGCATGAGGGTCCTCCCGTGTTTGAAGCGCTGCTGACATCACCCATCTTTTCCACCTATCAATCCCAACAACCCCAATGTTTTCTTATCAACCAATTTCAACAAATGACATAAAGAATTTCCTCTCAGCTTATATCAGATGTGCGAATCTAGCTCCAGGTAGTTTAGATGACAGTAAAATATAAACAAAAAACAAACACATAGCCAGTTTATTTACATGCAATACCACCAGGTTATCTATCCTAATAACAAGAACCAGACTCACTAAGAAAATATTAGCGATCCGGACAAGAACGGCAGATACCATGGTACAGCTCACAGCATGCTCGTGCACTGACAGCTAGATGAGAAGTCAGCAATCCCCCCACTGCTACACTATGAAGCGGCAGTAGCGACTGAGTGCACCCGAGTTCCCCCAACGTCCTGTATTACGAGTTCATTGAGTTGGTGAAAAATGAAGTGCTTGTGTATAACACAAAAATACATGACTAAATAAAGATAAACCAATAGCATTTTGTTTCAGCATAAGTAATCCTCAAAGAGTTAACCCCCGTGCGCTATGTGGGATAGAATGAATAATACAGGTAACAGTATAATCAGTGGAGCTACAATACTTGCATACAATTGGAGGAGCTTCAATATAACTGCTACATCACTAGAATAATAAACTTCTAATCACAAGGTGGAGCTACAATATAACAGGTACACAAATCAAACCAATGTTCTCGTTTATCTCACAAGCTATTTCTATAGGTCACACTAAACACTGAAAATTTCTCCAAGCATCTACTACAATAAGCTATCCGAAGCATCTAAAAATTATTTGCAACATATTAAAATCAATCAAATTACAGTCATACTGCATTCCATATAACAAAACTAGAAATGAAGGAAAGGACAAAATACTAATAGTATACTACGCTATTAGCATGCATTGGAAACGATAAAACTCGATCTAGATCTATAACTGAGAGAACGAAGCGTGATTGAAAGGTATCGATGGATATGTATGTAATGATACCTTGGATTTGAGAAGGAGAAGCGTCGAGTCTGTGGGCGAGTGGCGGAGAATTGAGGTGGACGGACGCGGCCAGGGGCGGAGAGAGACGGCGATGAGCGGAAGGCGGAAGAGCGAGCGGTGGACATGAGAGATCTGGAAACGGAACCACGCCAAGCCATTGTTGCTGATGCCTGATGGTTTGCAGCTGCGGACGGTGGAACAGAGAGTGTGAGGGTTTTGGGGGTTTTGGGAAGTGATTAGCTGCTACGCAGGAACACAAAGTGTATATGGATGGGTGTTGTCACTGTTGTGTTGAGTTGACCGTGTACCATTCGTTCGGACTTGTGGCACGTGACCCGACCCAGACCCAGTTCACCGTTTTGGGTTCCATATGTCACAAATTATTCCACATATTACTTCATATTATTTGGGATTTTTATTTCTGTATCCTACATTTGAAACTTAAATTGAAACTACTAATAGCCATTTAGTTTATGTTTATTTCACCTTAATTTCAGTTCAAATAAGTTCAGTTCAATTCAAATTTATTAAGTTCAGTTCAGTTCGGTTCAAATTTATAAAGTTCAGTTCAGAAATTTTCAAACGAATCAAACAGGACCTTATAGCCTCAATTGGAAGTTATTTGGGACCTAATTGGAGCTTTTAGTTTCAAATAACCCACTTAGTAGTCTCCATAAAGAGTGTTCTCAGCTACTTTGAAATTACAAAATCACTTAGGCTCTGTTCTTTTCATCTAAAAATTGATTATTTTAAATTCAGCTTAGATCAGTTCAGATGCATTAAATTCAGTTCAGTTCAGATACATTAAGATCAGTTCAATTTAGATTTGGCTAATAGTATTTTGTACTACAAATAAGTTAAGTTCAATTGAATTCAGATCCATTCAGTTCAGATTTTTTCAAACGAAGAGAACATAGCCTTAAGTGTTTAAACTTTAAACATTTATAAACACACAGAGGATTCATTTCACTTTAAATTACTTTATTGTTTTTTATATTATAAATAAATCGATTTCTAACCTCAACATGAGTAGATGCCATAAACCTGAATTTAATGTACAGGGCATGTTTCACATTTCTTCTCAAGAGTTCATCATCAAATAAATTTCATTGCCCTATAGAAACTAGCAGGTGAAGAGTTCCCGTACACATTTGGTGACATATATGGCACACATTGTACTCACCCATTTTTTAGATGGATTCAATACATATAATACATATAAGGGCAAAAAAACAATAACTAATTGCAAAAAAAGTCAACTTCAAACAACATATATAAAAGTGTCGCTACTTACTAAGCTTCTGGATCTCAAAATCTCGCTAAAACGGATTTAATGAGAATTTTTTAAATCCGCCAGCACAAATGGACCTCAAAATCTCGCTCAACTCGATTTAATAGCAAATTTGACATCCGGAAGCTAGTTTCAGCCACTGAAACTAGCTAAAAATGTCTGAAACTAGCTAAAAAAGACTGAAACAAGTTGAAACTAACTGTTAATTTTATATTTTTCCTGAAATTAACCTTTAAAACTAGTTGTTAATTTTATAAAATGATTAAATTAACTCTAAAAATTATTTATACTAAACTAAATAAATTAAAAAATATGAAAACTATAATTACAAAAATATAATCATTATTTTAACTGAAAAAACATAGTTTCAGATTAGTTTTCAACACATAAAAGCTAGTTTCAGACAAAAAAGCTAGTTTCAGAAACTAGTTTCAAACAAAAACTAGTTTCATAAACTAGTTGAAACTAACTATTAATACTAGTTTCAACATCATAAAATAAAATGTTAATTTCAATAGTTTCAACAACAAAAATGCTATTTTCGTTAGTTTCAGTATCATAAGTGCTAGTTTCAGCAACAACAAAAATCTAGTTTGAGCAACAGAAATGCTAGTTTCATTAGTTTCAGCAACAAAAATGCTAGTTTCAACAACTAAATATTAGTATCATTAGTTTAAGCATCATAAGTGCTAGTTTCAGCCACAAAAGTGCTAGTTTCAGCAACACGAATGCTAAAATTTCATTTGTTTCAGCATCACAAGTGAACACAAAAAATGTTAGTTTCATTAGATTCAACAACATAAATGCTAGTTTCATTAGTTTCGGCAATAAAAATGCTAGTTTCATTAGTTTCTGTGTATAAATATTAATTAGTTAGCAAAAAAATAGTTAAATATAATTAGCTAGTAATTAATTAATACTAATGGATGTCAAAAACACCATCAGAATCCATTTTAGCGAGAAAAATGGAGTACATCAAGCAATTGAGATCCAAATTGATTAGATTTTAGGGCACCAAAAAATAAAATGACCTTTTTTGTAAGAAGTTTTTAGATTCTACGGCACCAAAAAATAGAATGACCTTTTTTTGTAAGAGTTTTTTTAAGGTGGTTGTTTTAGCAATTAGGTACTCCAAAGAGGTTCCTTTATGTAATTTTCTGTTTTTAGATTCTTGTTTGATTTTGGCTTGGAGTTTTAGGAGGCTTGTGTAATAAGTGCGGTATTTGGTTTAGTGGCAGGACCCACTATAAGGTTGTGAGATAAAGATTTGTCAAAAAGAAAACGTAAAGAATCTAAAGAAAATGGACAAAAAATAAAATACGTAAGTATTTGATTACCATAAAAGAAAAATGTAATGCTGATTTGATACCCAAATTGGTTACAATATAATTTGTCAAAAAAGTTGCGAACTTGCCAGAAAACAGACCAACAACCGAAATTTGGGTAAAATCTCGATTCAATCTTGCCTGAACAGGAAGTGTGGTTTGGTTTTCTTGGGGATTCTGTTATAGATCAGTGGTGGTTTGCAGAGAATTCATTCTTGTTGCATAACAGATTGCAGTGGAACAACTTAGATTCACATTAGCATCTACCAATCTAATCAACTAGCCATCAACCAACAAATGGAGTACTGTACAAAAAAGCCCCTAAACTAAGGAACTGCATCATCCTGACTCAAGAATTTAGGCCTTTTCTCCATCAACTTGAAAGCATTGATTATCAACCAAAAGAGACGAGAGTTTAACAGCCTTACGTATGTACACAGTAACACAGCCGAGTTTCTACTACGTCTGAACCATAATAGCCTTGACTACTTCGCCTTCAACTCCATCCTCTGGTATGGACATCTTGTCAAAAGGCGGCATGTCATCAGCCTCATTCGCAAGCTCAATTCTTCTTTTGATCCCATCCAGTTCACATCTAACATTGAGTAACTCCGCTAGCAGCTCCAGTTTCTCCCTTTCCCACAAAGCTCTATCAAGATTACTTGCATCTTCAATGTCAACAATCCTTCGTCTTAGTTGCAGGCATATGCCACACACTGTCCCACCTGACTCACTGCTTTCTTGATCCAAAAGCTCATCTTCCCACACAAAGTAACCACATTGCTACAAAATGGTACATTGAGTAAATTAAACATCAATAACACTCTGAGGCAAGCAAAGACTGATAAGTTAAAAACTATAAAAGATGGAGCATATACATCATCAAAATCCGGTTTAGGACAGTTGTAGAAAGGCCTTAGCATGTTCCTTCGAGTTTTTGATATTCTACGCTGTGCAGTGCGCTCACAAAAGCATGTTGGTACAACTGCAACATGCTGCTGATACAAGGCATTTGGTTCAGGGTGTACGAGGGAATTATAAGGTTCACGGTTAACCAGGGGATACAGCTCAGGCTCAGATTCATCAGAAGTAATGCTGATGTGGTCAGAGTCATCGGATGTACCAAATTCGGGCTCCTCTTCTTCAGTATTCGTGCTGCAAAGTAATCATCTAGTTATTATCGGGTAACGATTAGATGAGTATAAATCCGTAAAATCACACTCCTACAATCTTACAAGAAACTGGTGAGCCCCTGGCTGCTTCCAAACGAGTAAGGACAGTATAAACCGAATAAATCTGAAGAACTATAGCTAAGTATTGATTCTTAGAAAACTGAATCTGCAGCCATTCTACCTCAGAAAATTCATAATTAGTTTGCAACAATCAAATTTCAAACCCTCACTTTGATTACTTTAAAAAAAATAAAAAAATTTAGTCATAGTCAAGGTGGTCTCAAGGAAGTGAAAATTCTAGACCAAATTTAACTTCCCAAATTCAGTCTAAATAATAGAATCAGATACAGACAAGTTCACGCTATGCAAATATATAAATAAATAAATAAAATAACATTTCAACACTATCCAGAAATCTTAGAGCTCAGCTAGCTAAGAAATAGTACTGGCAACAACAAAAATGGAAATGATGTTGAATTCAAAAGGAGTAAAAAATGTAGGAACGAGCTAAGTATGCAAAATGAAGAAGGAAGGATAAGTATGTAATATGTTGAACTGACCTCCATAGCTTGATGAGGTTTGAGAAGTATGAGAATGAGATGAATGTTGCAATAAAGGAACCTAGCCAAGCCATTGTTTGTTGTTGCTTGCTTGGTGCGGCGTGAATGGGGGATTCTGAGTAAAAGGTGTGGGGTTTTGATTTTGACGAATGCTTTTGGGGAGTGATCAGGTGCTACGCAGGAGAGAATTTTGGTCTGATAAAGTACTACTTCCTCCGGTAAGTTAAATGCTTTACACTTTCCTTTTTAGTTGTCCAAACTAAAGTTTTACATTTCCATTTATGGTAAGTTTTTAATATTAAATTTATTAAGCTATCTTCCAAATATAACAAGTATGCCATCAGATTACACACCATTGTTAACACAATTAGCCTAAATTAAAACTCAATTAAATCAAATAACACAACTCATTAACTCATTACGATTAATCTCTCCCTCCAAATTAAATATGTCGTCTCCTCCTCCAATACCCAATTCTTCGAAGAACCCTAAATTTCGATCCGATCTCCAACATCCGGCATCTCCCATGAATTCGCCGGCATCTCCCATGAATCCACCTTCAATCTCGTCGAATCCCCATCATTCCAATCCATAACCTTCTTCACCGAATCGGATAATTGTGCACTCGAATATCATCTCCAAGCAAGTGGATTCTGAATCGATTCGTCTTTTATCATCTCCAATCACGCCGACTCAGGGTCGAAAGGACTAGGTTTGATACTTCTCGTTGTCTCTTATCATCTCTTATACTGATTGATTTGATTAACCCCAAAGGACTATGATTTTTTTTTTAATCGGCTGGTGACTCAAAGGACTATGTTTTATGTTTACTTCTCGTGTCGATCTGTTTGTGGTTAATCATTTATGATAATGGATTTTGATTTTTGTTGTTGGTAGAGCTTTTAGTTGGCTTTAATTTGGATTAGTAACGTTTGGTGGTACTCTATAGTTGGCGACATAATTTCGGTTTATCTTATGTTTGGTATACTTTATTAGTGAATGGGTGAGAGTCTAAGATTCCGTTCTGGAAATCTTAATGTTGTTTCCCTTCAGAATTCATAGTGAACTTATTCTAAATGTTAAGGTTTACATTTGGTACCAAACCGAGTTTTCATTTAGTCGCAAATGCAAAATAAAGTGTTTTAAAATGTTTTAGTTTGATTTTTTCAGATAAAGTGTTTTAATGTGATTTTTTTAGATAAAGTGTTTTAATGTGCTTTCAAATAAAGTGTTTTAGTGTGATTTTTTCAGGGGACTAACAATTGTATTGGATTGATTATGGATTCGGAAATTGAGGAGTATATGCCAGAGACAACCCTTGATGAATCATTTGTTTGCTTGATGTGGAATTCGAATGGAGAGGAGTTTGTGCCCTTGACATTACTAGCTGCATATCTATAACCACTCTTTTCTGTCGTGTTTTGCCAACTTTTCATTCCTCAAGTGGACAGGCAGTCCCTCGGCGATCTGCTGCTTTGCTTTCACCCATATGGTATGCACGGTTTGTCTACTCACTCCCCATTTTCTTGCAGCTTCAGACATCTTGCCATGAGCTGGTTTTCCATTTTGATCACGAGAACACAACAGGAACTGAGCTATAGAATTCCTGATATTGTTGCTGAGATTTGCTTTCTTGTTGTTTCTCATATTTGTAGTCTTTTGGTGTATTTAAGGCATGTATTTAATGATCTGTAAATGTCTAAGAACTCTGTTTTGTGTATATGAAGTCACTGTAAGTATTTAGTGATGGAGGAAGTTCAAATTTAAATTTTCTGTTGATGTTCAAATTAATTTGGTGGAGGGAAATTTTCAGTTTCATTTAGATTTTGGGTTACAGTCTTTGGGAATTGGGAGTCTGATTAAATTTAATTATGTCAAGTGGCAGAATTTGAGTTTGATTCATCACTTGGATCAATGAAATGTTTTGGAGGGAAGATTTTTGGGGGAGGAATAATTGTTGGACTGATTTTGGTTTTGAAATTGGAGGGAGCTGTTATTAACGTAAATGAACAGGTCATTAACCAAGAGCTAGAGCCCACCAACCCATCCACTTGCCATTAAATAATAAAATCAACTCAATCCTTATTTTTGAGGCAAAAGTCAAAGTGTAAAGCATTTAACTTATCGGAGGAAGTACTATTTCTTCTCCATGGAAGAAGATAAACAAAAACAAAAATAAAATGTAAATTGTAAAGCAATCCAGGAGAATTTGGTCAAGAGAAGTTTGGAATTGTTTGAGTTGAGGTAGAAGACTACTAGAAGTAGAAGTTTCTACCCTTCCAATTTTTTTTAAAAGTATTTTATTGTCTAAAATTATATCTGAGTTTTTATATAATTCATGTTTTTAATGGATACTTTAATTAGACTAGCATCATAATGACTAAAAGAACTAAAAAAGCTCATATATTTTTCCATATCCACACCAAGTAGTATATGAATAATCATGACAAAGAAACACAAATACCACTAAGGCATGCATAAGTAATAACCTATCGTGGGTTGAGATCAAAGATCTCGGGATTAATTCTAACACAAATGTATTACTGTATTTAAAAGGATATTTAAAAGAAGAGTAAACTTGTTGGCTAAGAAATAGCTAAGCAGGCCTAATTCACTAATTGAGGGGTTAAGCCCAACTACAAGAATATTTTAGAGAATAAATTCTAACTCAACTTAATGACTAAGAAATACTAGTAAATAACACAGTTAAATAATAACTTATCTAGAAAATCAATTAAATAAAAGATGGTTTTTCATTCATATTCATAAGACTCAAACTTGAATCTTTTCGAAACTTTATAATAGTAAATATCTCATATTATTACAAAAATTACCACCATTTTGAAACTTTATAATAGTAAACTACTAAAATTAGATCGGGAATTACAAAATACTAAGCATGTATGACAATCAAATTACCACCATTTCTGAGTGTAAAGTATCAATTTAACTGATATTTCAACTTCTCTAATATGTTTGTGAGATTATAACATGGCTTATTAAACTACTTGTTTTCTATATATAATTATATATACATCACTAGTCATCATCAAACTGATGACAATATCACAGGTTCCTAGGCATATTATTATTACACATTGACACAAGATAGGGTTCAGCACCCTTACACTATCAACTTACCCAAACAAAGTGATAATAAAAGATCATGAGTCATTATCAAACTAAAGAGTTACTAGTAGTACTTTTAGCCAAAAGCAATGTACATAGGTCGCCAGGTTGGTATTTTACTTCTGAACCATAGCCTTGATATCCTCATCTTCGAACTCATTCTCTGCAGCCGATAACTTGTCAAGTGGTGGTATATCATATCGCAAGCCTAGTTAGCATGATTAGTTATCGTCTCAATCTGATTCGATCCTGATTAGACGGTCTCATTATCCGAGTTTGCTGACTTGTCAAGTGGTGGTATATCATCAACGGCATTGGCATGCTTAGTTATTGTTTCAACCTGATCCAATGCCAATCCTGATTCAACAGTCTCATTCTCTGAGTTTGCTAACTTGTCAAGTGGTGGTATATCAACAGCCTCATTGGCATGCTTAGTTATTGTTTGTATAACAGTCTCATTCTCTGAGCTTGCTAATTTGTCAAACATGGGAGTATCATCACCTTCATTATCAAGCTTGGCTTTCTTTTTCATCCGGTCCAATTCAGATTCAGCAATCTGTGCCCTTGCTAACAGTTCCAGTTTCTCTTTTTCCCAAGAAGCCCTGTCATCATCCATCTTTCTTTTTAGCTTGCAACAGTTCTCACATGCCGAGTCATCTTTATGATCACTCTTATTGCAATCTTGATCCAAAGGTTCATCTTTCACCATGCTAAATAGTTGTTGTGGCATGCCATCAGCCACATTAGCATCCTCAACTTTCTTCTTAATATGATCGACCTCCAACTCCTCTAATGGCTCTAGTTTCACCTGGACCAAAGAAGCCTTATCATCTGCTGTCCTCTTAATCTCCTCGTGTGCCAGTGCCATAGACAATAACTCATCCACCCATTGGAAGAAACCACATTGCTACAAAATGGCATTTGAATTGTTAAGGGCGCCAAAGTATATATACGGATTTTCTTGGCTACATCAGGGGTACTGACTCTTGATGCTTTGTAATATTGTACCATGTCTTATTATGTGTTACAACACATTGATCACCAAAATGTAGCAACCCTGAGTTAGATAATTAAGAATAAAGTAGTACTCCCTCCCTCCCAATATTATAAGACCTTGATAAGGTAGTCTTTTGTAAAAAAATTAACTACAAAGTACTCCTGAATTACATCAGAAAATAAAATAAAGAACTAAATGATGAGTTAAATAGACAAGTTGTTGCTTACTTGACGAAAATTGTACTCGCTGCAATTGAAGAAAGGCCTCTGCGGGTTTTTGCGAGTCCGTGATATTCTTAGCTTTGCGCTATTCTTACAGCGGCACAGGGGTACCTCATACTCGTCTTTATCCAAGTCCTCTGCATCCGGTAGCCACTTGCGGATCAGGTCCTCGTAGTCCCTCCAGCTAAACAATGTTGTCACCTTGGTGTTTGAAATCATATCTTGCAACAAACAAGAGCCATTTAAAAGTGGGAAATCTCATTGCCAAGAAGTTTAAGAAAATTTAGACTTGTTAATTAGCTAGTTAGTACACACTACAAAACATGCTGTGAACTATTCATGTTGTTGAGATCAAAATTCAGTTGTTGATGAAATTTAGACTTCTTGCAACATGTTGTTCTTAACATCCTTGAGTTCTGGCTGTTCTGTACTGAAATTCATCAGTTAATGGATAGCAAGTTTATAATATACACACAGGCAAGGATGTTAAGAACAACATGTATACTAAATCTGGACCTTTATCAAAAGAATTGATATGTAATAACTCCTAACTAACCTGCTTTTTCTTTCCCGAATCCACTGAATCTAGCCTTCTAGAATCTAGGGTAATCCGTAATCTTCTGCTGGTGAAAGGTATATGAATGCAATCATCCGTTCATCTCTTTTCAGAGGTAGATATACCCTCAAAATATTACTAGTAACTGGTGTGATCTACAATAAAAATAATCATTAAAGTATATCAAATTTCTTATGGTAATATAATTAGTGCAGTGACTTAAAACTCTGGAAAGTTCTAAAAGGAAAAAGAAATATACTTCAATAAAAGACTTGATAAGATTGTAACTTGACCCCTAAGTAATAAAAGAGAGAAGAAAAATAATATATACTCCGTATATATATCAAAGTATATACAGTATATAACTATATATGGAGTTATATAATAGACAAAATACTACTGATTGTTTTTTATGCACAGAAAACCCAAGTTCTGGAGTTAAACTTACATGATTACAATAACACAGAAGTCCATTCAGATGCAGAAATTACACGATCAACATCCTTTTAGACAAGGAAACTAGGAAAGTAATTTCAGAGACAGCAAGTAATATACATGCAAGCTAATTGTACATGTACTACTGTTAGGCAAGCTGATATTAAGGATAATTGATACTCTTTATATTTATTCAGACTACTTTCACGGCAATTGTCTGCCCAATTCACTTTAGTGTAGATTGATTCTTTCCTTGTAAATCTATGTATTTTGTACTATATATTGAAACAATACAACAATACCAAGATTAAGGTGAATAACATAAACCTTCACATGGTATCGAGCCAGTAAAAATACCAAAACCCTATCTTCCTTTTTCTTCTAGTGCCGTCACCCTTTTCTCCATGGCCGGTGATAATTCTTCTCCCCCTCCCACCACTGAAACTTCCCTCTCCATCTCCACTATGGTTCATCTCTTGAGCAATCTCAGACTTTCCTCTACCAATTATCTAATGTGGCATTCCAGTGTGCTTTCTCTCCTCACTTCTCAGCGTTTTGTTGGTTATGTTGACGGCACCATTGTGGCCCCTGAAACTATGATCAAAGAATCGAATAATCTGAAAACTCTGAATCCCAAGTATCTGGATTGGCTTGAAAGAGATCAACTCGTCAAGTCCCTTCTTCTGTCCACACTTACAGAGGAGGCCCTGGCTCAAACAATTGGCTGTCACTCAGCTCGTGAGGTTTGGGTTGCCTTACAGAATGCATTCAGCCATGGCTCCAAGGCTCGTGAATTTAGCCTTAAGGATAAACTTCAGTATATGCAGAAGGGAACTCAATCCGTTAAAGACTATGGTGGTAAATTCAAGGCTTTGTGTGATCAATTGGCAGCAATTGGTTGCCCTGTTGATGAAACAGACAAGGCCCACTGGTTTCTTCGTGGATTGGGGCCTGATTTCTCATCCTTCTCAGGATCATACATGACTCATGCTTCCTTGCCTCCGCTCAAAGATTTGCAGCCACAAGCTGAAAGCTATGAAATATTTCTTTCCTCGCTTGCCTCTCATCAATCTAGTGCTGCGTTTGTTGCTCAAGCTTCGCGCTCTCCCACTTTCACTACTCCACGTCGTGATCAGCAAATGCGTAATAATAATAGCTTTGTTCGTGGTCGTGGTGCTTTTCGAGGCGGCGGTGGCAATCGCAATTCTGGAAGCAGTGGGCGTAGTGGTACTATACGTCGTCCACCTCATTGTCAGATATGCCGAACTAATGGTCACTATGCAGATCGATGCCCTGAACGCTTTGTTCAAACTTCCCCTGCTGAATCTGCTAATTTAGCAGAAGCTTTTGCTGCATGTTCTTTTAAACCAGGTGATCAGTCTGATTGGTATGTTGATACAGGAGCCTCCGCGCACATGACCCCCTCATCCTCCACTCTTGATGCCGCTACTCCTTATCCAGGCTCCAATCAGGTTATAATTGGTAATGGTGATTCTCTATCCATCTCTCATACTGGTTCATGCTCTCTTAATGATAATCTTTCTCTATTAGATGTGTTAGTGGTTCCGCATCTCACAAAAATTTGCTTTCTATCAGCAAACTGACAAATGATTACCCTGTTGATGTTGTTTTTACTGATAATTCTTTTCGCATTCAGAATCGAACAACAGGAATCACACTCGCTCAAGGGCATCGTGAGAAAGGTCTTTATGTCTTGGAGAAAGGTCATTCTGCCTTAGTTTCTGCTCTCCGATCCAAGAAGTTACATGGATCTTTTGATTTATGGCATTCTCGTCTTGGTCATGTTAATTTTGAAGTAATTTCACAATTGAATAAAAAAGGGTTGTTAGATGTTTCTTCTGTTTTACCAAGTCCGGTATTGTGTTCCTCTTGTCAGTTGGCAAAGAGCAAACGCTTGCCTTTTACTCTTAATGAAAAGCGCTCTGCGCATGTTCTTGATCTTGTTCACTGTGATTTATGGGGGCCTGCCCCTACTACATCTCCGTCTGGTTTTCGCTATTATGCTTTATTTGTTGATGATCATTCTCGTTTCTCATGGTTTTATCCTCTACGTCACAAATCAGATTTTTATGACACTTTTGTAAATTTTCAGCATCTTGTTGAGAACCAGTTTTCTAGAAAAATTAAGGTTTTCATGAGTGATGGAGGGACTGAATTCACAAATCATCGTTTACAAGAATGTTTTCGTTCTTCTGGAATTCAACACAACATGTCTTGCCCTTATACTCCATCTCAAAATGGCCGTGTTGAGCGAAAACATCGACACATCACTGAAACCGGTCTAGCTATGTTGTTTCAT
This sequence comes from Plantago ovata, assembly GCA_028274465.1. Lineage (NCBI taxonomy): Eukaryota > Viridiplantae > Streptophyta > Magnoliopsida > Lamiales > Plantaginaceae > Plantago > Plantago ovata. The sequence continues at coordinate 47,023,577 of CM051455.1, read as the reverse complement.
GCTGCAGTCCCTTCCAAGTTTTGGGTTGAGGCATTTAGTACTTCCGTCTACATTATCAATAGATTGCCTTCTCCAGTTCTGCAGGGAACATCTCCTTTTGAAATTTTATTTGGTGCTTCGCCGGATTACTCCAACTTTCATACATTCGGATGTCGAGTATTTCCTTGTTTGCGTGACTATGCTGAAAATAAATTCTCACCACGCAGCATCCCGTGTGTGTTCTTTGGGTACAGCTCGAGTCACAAGGGGTTCCGGTGTTATGATCCTACGACGGGTCGTGTCTATGTTACTCGCCACGCCCAATTTGATGAGTATTATTTTCCTTATGCTACCACTCACCCGATGCCCTCTTCCACTCAGAATATGGAGTTTTCACACTTTTTGGAGCCAGGACCTGTTTCAGTTCCACATTCTCACACTAATCCTTGCAGTTCACAACCTGCCATCACCAATGGTTGCTTCGCAGGGCCATGTCCACTTTGTTATCAAATGGACCAGCCCCCTCCTTTGTCTACTAGTACTGAACCAGATCAGCCTATTGTGGACATTTCTTCTCCTCTTCAAGAGCCACCAGTCCCTGCCTCAACAATTCAAGCATCACCTACTCATGTCCTTGCTCCAGTTGAGCCACTCATGGTTACTCGCAGCCGTGTAGGTACACACAAACCCAAGCGAGATAAAGATTTCATTTATTCTCATCTCACATCATTACAAACAGCACTTATTGCATCTTCTGAACCACGTGGGTTCAAATCTGCTGCCAAAGACCCTGCTTGGCTCTCTGCCATGAATGAGGAAATTGATGCTCTTCGCCGCAACGAGACTTGGGAACTTGTCCCTCGGCCAAATGGTGTTAATATTGTGGGCTCAAAATGGGTATTTCGCACCAAATATCATTCTGATGGATCCATTGACAGGCTTAAGGCTCGTCTTGTGGCTCAGGGGTTTACTCAACTTTTGGGGTATGATTATACTCACACCTTTAGCCCTGTTGTTAAGGCGTCTACAGTCCGTGTGGTTCTCTCACTTGCTGTCACAAGAAATTGGCCCCTTCACCAGTTGGATGTTAAGAATGCATTTCTTAACGGTGATTTATCAGAAACAGTTTTTATGGAACAACCCCCGGGTTATATTGATCCCCATTATCCTCATCATGTATGTCGCTTAAAGAAAGCTCTCTATGGTCTCAAGCAGGCGCCTCGAGCTTGGTTCCAACGTTTCAGCACGTTTCTCCTTGGTTTGGGCTTCACTTGCAGCCGGGCAGACACGTCTCTCTTTGTTTTTCATCAAGGTACTGCACTTCTTTATTTATTGGTGTATGTTGATGACATTATTTTAACCGGCAGTGATTCAACTTTGATCAGCAAATTCATTTCTCGTATTAATAGTGAATTTGCTATTAAAGATCTTGGTCGTCTAAGCTATTTTCTGGGACTTGAAGTCACATATACACCTACTGGCATCTTCCTGAGTCAGGCTAAATATGCACATGACATTTTGGTTCGTGCCCAACTACTTGAATCAAATCCCATGGGGACACCATTTGTTGCTAATTCCTTTTTGGGTAAAGATGGTTCTCCATTTTCTGATCCTACTCTCTACCGCTCTTTAGTTGGTGCATTGCAGTATCTAACGATTACTCGTCCCGACATTGCATTTGCGGTTAACACTGTTAGTCAGTTTCTACAGGCCCCTACTAAGGATCACTTTCAAGCTGTCAAACGCATACTCCGCTATGTTAAAGGCACTCTTACACATGGTCTCACTTTTACTCGTCCCTCGAACTCAACAATTATCGCTTATTCTGATGCTGATTGGGCACGATGTTTGGATACTCGTCGTTCCACTTATGGGTACTCTATTTTTCTTGGAGATAATTTGGTTTCCTGGAGTGCCAAAAAGCAGCCTACTGTTTCACGGTCCAGCTGTGAATCTGAGTACAGGGCTCTTGCTAATACTTCGGCTGAAGTGATGTGGCTACAACACTTGCTTCGTGAATTGTATGTTACGTCACCATCATCGACTTTGTTGTGTGATAATAAGAGTGCGTTATTTTTAAGTCAGAATCCGGTGTCCCATAAGAGAGCCAAGCATATCGATATTGACTATCACTTTGTTCGGGAACTTGTATCTTCCGGCAAGATCACTACAGCGTTTGTTCCCTCGCATCTTCAGCTTGCAGATATCTTTACGAAAGGTCTCCCTCGTCCATTATTTGAGTTTTTCCGTTCCAAGCTTCGCGTCAATGTCAATCCCACGCTTGCTTGAGGGGGGATGTTAGGCAAGCTGATATTAAGGATAATTGATACTCTTTATATTTATTCAGACTACTTTCACGGCAATTGTCTGCCCAATTCACTTTAGTGTAGATTGATTCTTTCCTTGTAAATCTATGTATTTTGTACTATATATTGAAACAATACAACAATACCAAGATTAAGGTGAATAACATAAACCTTCACAACTACTAATTAACAAGAAACAACATGAACAAACATACCTGAATAAGTAAACGAATAGCTCTTACTCTGCTGAGTAGCTGATCGATTTATCATTAGCTTTCTCTATTCATTGGCAAGTGAAAGAGAGAGAATCAAACAGCCTCTTATTGTACAGTTATACTCGATCCACAATAAAAACAGTTACTCGAGATGTCAATTAATTTTTTATTTCTTTTTATTTTGGTGTTTTATGAAGGGTGTTAATGGATCATAAATGAGTTTGACAAATATCATCACACATACAGTAGTAACAACTAGCAAAGCATGTTTTACGGGTCCTACACCATCATTATAAGTGTAAATATTTATAATAATTTGTAAAAGTAGAGTATGCATGTTCTTAAAAAATAATTAAATAATAATAAAAATTAAGTAAAATTTTTTATAACCTTGGTATACATAATAAGAAATAATAAAGACAATATAGTTGATTTGGCAAGACAAAGCACCAAAGAGTCAAAGGCAGTACGGTTGAATTGACAAGACAATTGAATTAAGAGGCATTATTGGCAAACTAACCCTTATTTGCCAGAGCGCGGTTGAATACTGACTGCCTGACTGGCTGGAGTGGAGTTCACTTTTGCTGGAAGTATTAAGCTGTGGCATTCTTGTGGCATTAATTAAGAACTCAAACATAGCTTGGAAGTTGGAACTGGAACTTAGAACTGATTCTTTCATTTATACACCACTATTACTCAAAGGGCTAAATGCATGCAACACAAAAGCATCAAGCTCCCTTGAAACCGTCGTCTTACACAAACAAAAAAGTGTTGCATGCACGCCTCCAATGAGTTCTTGGCATTATTTCCACTAGCGAGCTGTGCTTCCGCTTCAATTTGACCCAACCCAGATTCAACAGCAATATTGCATGAAAAAATGTGTATGACTAAATCATGCAATAAAATCAGCAAACAGACCATAACCCAAATCATACCAAAACCCAATAAAATCAGAGAAAAATCAGCCAAATGATTAAATTGTGGCGTACTCTGTCAAACTTGCGCTTAGGACAATTGAAGAAAGGCCTCATCCAGTTTTTCTCCGTTCCAGATATCCTTCGCTTTGCATCCTTCCCACAGAACTGACAGAACTCTTCCTCATCTGAATCAGAACCATAGTAATCCTCATAGCTACTATGTTCCTTGACATCCATATTCTACAACACATCGATTCATTGAAAAGAGAACTAAAATGTGAAGGCGTCAAAAAGTGCAGAATATACTAGCATGTTCATAAACTGATCAAACCAGCACACAGGACACACATATGCAAAAAAGTTCACATGTTCGACAAACTGCAAGGCTCCCATTATGAACTTGACCTGCTATAATACCATACTATTAAAATTGCGTTATCATTCTCTTAAAATGTACATTATTAAGAGGGGAAGTTATCCAAGTTAAAAGTCCAGCCATGATATTATCCCAAGTAATGTGTGATATTTAACAGTTAGTGATCATCCGGGGAGGAATTATGGGTGACACTGTGGGAGTTGTCCCCCCATAATATTTAAAAAGAATTTTCTATAAGTGATATTATCGACTTTCAGAATTTGACTCCCCTGAAACACCCCCACTCCAACTTCAAATCCTGATTTCCCTCTAATAAACATTATTAATCATGAAATATTAATACAACTGATATTTCAATCTTCTCTAGAAGTATTGTGAAGTACTAAAACACTAACAGAACTAGTCATCAAGAAAATATCACAAGTTCCAAAACAACAATATATGAAACCTTTGTAATAAAAAAAAAAAGAAAAAAAAAGCAGCAACTAATGTACATAAAGCAACTACTTCTGAAGTAATGTACATAGGTCAGTGTTTTACTTCTGAACCTTAGCCTTCACATCTTCAGCTTCACTAATTCCATGTGGCCGTGACTAGTCAAGTGGTGTATATCACCATTCTCCAGCTTTGTTAGCATGCTTACGGTCTCATTCTCTGATTGAGCTTGCTCACTTCTCAAACATCAGAATATCATCACCTTCATTAACAAGCTTGGCTTTCTTTTTCATCCGGCCCAATTCTGATTCAGCAATCTGGGCCCTCTCCAGTTTCTCTTTTTTCCAAGAAGCCTTGTCATCATCCATAGTTCTTTTTAGCTTGCGACAGTTCTCACATGCTGAGTCATCCTCATGACCACTCTTATTACAATCTTGACCCAAAGGTTCATCTTTCACCTTGCTAAACAGTTGTTGTGGCATGTCAACAGCCACATTAGCATCCTCAACTCTCTTCTTAATATTATCGGCCTCTAACTCCTCTAATCGCTCCGGTTTCACCCTGACCAAAGAAGCCTAGCTTATCATCCCTTGCACTTTTAATCTTGCCAAATGCCATTTCTTTGCGCAAGAACACATCCATCCATTCGAAGAAACTACATTGCTACAAAATGCCATTTAAATTGGTAAGAGCGCCAAAGTGTATATTTATACGGATTTTTCTTGGTTACCTAAGGTGTATTGACTCTTGCTGCTTTAAAACTGTTCTACTGTACTTTTAGGGTGTGGTTTATGTGTTTCAAGTATAACACACTAAAGCACAAAAATGTAGTTATCCTGAGGTACGTATGTAGCTAAAATTCATGAATTAATTAGGTAAGTTGTTGCTTACTTTCTTATCAGGGGGCTCACTGCAATTGAAGAAAGGCCTTAGATAGGTATGGGGACGACGAGATGTTCTTATCATGGCCTCGTGTTTGCAGAAGCACGGGGGTATCTCATACTCATCCTTATCCAAGCCATCTGTATCCGCTGGCCAGTTGCGGAACTGTTCCTTATAGGACCTCCAGTTGAAAAATGTTCTCACCTCGGTGTTTGACTTCATATCTTGCAACAAACAAGAGTCATTTAAGAGTTGGAAATCTCAAGATGCCAACAAGTTCAAGAAAATTTAGACTTATTAGTTCGTAGTTAATTAATACACATATTTTTTCGTAATCTAGAGAAAACCCTTGTCATATGATAGGAAAACAGATAACATTAAAAGTAAAAAATTGATGCACTTATGATCAATGAAAATAAGAGTATCCTTTCAGCATCTACACTAACATATTCATGATCAGTACTGCACTTAGATAGCATGTTCAATCCTCTAAACTAGATAGATGTTCAAACTATACTGATCACAGGCAAGAGTGTTAAGAACATCTATATATGTTGGGACCTTGATCAAAAGATAATGAACTAACATAAGTAACAAACCCGCGCGCTTTCTGTTGAATTCACTGAATCTAGCCAATCTTCTACAATACACTGCTCATCTCTCTTGATGTGAAGAATATAAAAAAGATGTTAGGCTAAGATAATTTCAGCACATGTTTCAGCTTCCAATTCGATCTAGTCCTTTTTTCTCCCTATTCCAGCTGTCTTTGGACACTTACTTTTTGTATCCACAAAGGACACCGGAAAGTTAAGCCATCTACCTTACTACAGATTGTTAGTCTGCTAGACTTCTATTGACTGTATAATAATTAACATCATAGTTCCTCTCGAACACTCCTTTTCTTGATATTTTTACAAAAAAGTAAGCATATGAAGGCTACAGAGAAGCAGAAAATAACAATGGCGAAAACGAACGTCTAATGCACAGAAAACCCCAAGTTCTGGAGTTAAACTCACATGATTATTATAAACTTAGAAGTTCATCAGACTGAAAAATTACATGATCAACTTAGAAGTTCATTCGAAAATAATTTCAGAGAGTCAGAAAATTAATAATATCCATGCAAGCTAAGAAACAACATTAACAAACATGCCTGAATAAATAAACGAATTCGCACTGCTGAGTAGTAGCTGATGATCGCCGGGTGTTTTTATTATTGTACTGTCTCTATTAGTAACTTACAAGTGAAAGAGATAGAGAACCAAACGACCTCTTATATGATACTGCTCCAGATGTAACAAGTAACTTATGTAAGGCGAATCCGAAATTTAAAGGTGGGGTAACAAATTCTAAAATATAAAAAAATTATTTTTAAAATTTCTATGCTACACTTGGTCCACTCCACCCCTGCTGATGCCAATTATTGAATACAAAATGAGATCGGTTTTAGTTTGACAAATATCATCACAATTCACACATACAGAGTAACCATGTTTACAGGTCCTACGCCAGAAATTCTACCAATTTACATCCAACGTTAACAGAAACCATTTACTAAGAAATTAGATCTTGGCGTGATGATGATTGTTAAGGTACTTGTAATTATTTAGTATAATAATCTGCAAACATATACAGTGTGCGTGTTGTTTAAAAAGAAGACACACACAAAAAGAAAAAGAAGAAGAAGAAGAAGGAATTTATAACCTTGATACGCAGAATAAAATGCAATAAAGACAATACAGTTGATTTGGCAAGACAAAGCCCCAAAGAGTCAAAGGCAGTACGGTTGATTTGACAAGACAAAATAAGAAGAATTATTGGCCTACTAACCATATTTGCCAGAACGGTTGAATACTGACTGGCCGGAGTTCACTCTTGCAGGAAGAATTAACCTGTTGCATTCTTGGGGCAATATGCATTCAGCAGCTTAAACATAGCTTGGATCTTCAAGTCAGAACTGATAATTGCTTCATTTATACATCACTAATTATAATCAAACGTATGCTAATAAACTTCACAAAACAAGCTCCTAAACAAGCAAAAGGGCTGAATGCATCCAAAACACAACTGCACAAGCATCAACCTCCCATAGACCGTCATCTTACACAAAATAAAAACGTGTTACACGCCTCCAATGATTTATTGGCATTATTTCCACTAGCGAGCTTTGCTTCCGCTTCAGTTTGACCCAAAACAGCAATATTGTTCTCTAAATTAGATAACTTATCAGGTGATGGCATGGCATACCATCAGTCTCATGGACATGCAAGCTTGGATTTCTTTTCAATCTGACCTAATGCAGAGTCAGCAGTTTCGTCCTCTGACTTAGTTAACTTGTCAGAGGGCATCATATGATCAGCCTGTTTAACAAACTTTGTTACCGTCTCGGCCTTATCCATTTCAGATTCAATGATCTCATCCTTGGAGTTAGATAACTTCTCAAGCAGTGGCATCTCATCAACCTCATTATCCAGCTTGGTCTCAGTTTCAACTTCCACAGCTGCTTTCTCTGAGTTCCACTCGTCAACCGTAACACCTCCATAATTAGCAAGCTTCGTTTTCTTTTTTATATGACCCAATTCGGATTCAACAGTCTCCAGCTTTGTTAACAGCTCCAGTTTCTCTTTATCCCAGGAAGCCTTGTCATCATCCCTTGCACTTTGAATATCATCAATCTTGCGTTTTAGCTTCCCACACTTGTCACATACTGAATCAGCTTCATCACCACTCTCATCGCCATCTTGATCAATAGGCTCGACTTTCACCTTGCCAAACATTGACATATCATCATCATCGCCGTTTTGATTGATAGGCTCGACTTTCACCTTGCCAAACAGTGACATATCATCATCATCGCCCTCTTGATCAATAGGCTCGACTTTCACCTTGCCAAACAGTGACATATAATCAGCCACATCTTCATCTTTAATTCTCTTCCCACGATGATTAAATTCAGATTCAGGGTACTCTAATGGCTCCTGTTTTACCCTAGCCACATAAACCTTATCATCAGCATTTGCACTTTCAATCTCGCCAAACTCTTGTTCTTTCTCCAGGCACTCATCGCATACATAGCTCGATTCTTCACTACTTTGATCGCTCGATTCTTCACTACTCTGATCGCTGTCATCATCAAAGAGCTCATCCTCCCACACGAAGAAACCACATTGCTACCAAATTGCATAAAAAAAAGGAGTATGAGTACCAAATTAAGCATACCGAAACCCAATAAAAGCAGGGAAAAATGAAAAATCAGCCAAATGATTAAATTGTGGCGTACTCTGTCAAATTTGCGCTTAGGACAATTGAAGAAAGGCCTCATCCAGTTTTTATCCGTCCCAGATATCCTTCGGTTTGCATCCTTTCCACAGTAGCACTGGGGTACCTCGTACTCTTCCTCGTCCGAACTATATGGATCAGCATCAGAGTAATCCTCACAGCTACTATATTCCTTGTCATCCATAATCTACAACACATCGAGTCACTTAAGAGAACTAAAATCTGAAGGTGTAAAAAGTGCAGAATATACTAGCATGTTCATAAACTCACACAAGCACACAGGACACACATGCCAAAAAGTTCATATGTTCCAAAAACTGGAAGGTTCATGTGAAATTGTGAAGAACACAGAACACTATTTATGAATCAGCGTACCCAAACATATCATAGTTTAAAACATCTAAAAACTTACATATGTGGTTCTAGAATATAACTATATAAGAAAGATTAATTGCAACGACATAATTCAGGAACCTATTAAAGAGCATTACAAGGCATAAATCATCATGTCTAAATAATGTGATATTTCCGATCTAATTTGTCAGATGTTAATATGAAATAGAAAATTGCTAAGCACTTGAATGCATATCTATCTAGCAATGACTAATGTAACCACTACTGCATTCTAGCTACTGCTGAGCACAGGTACAAGTAATTAAGAAGTTCCAATGTAAGTAATCGATCAGTCGATCAGTTGTTGATCTACTAAAATTCGATTGCACGTTTGATAGTATAATTTTGACATGACCTATCTAGTTCATACAGAAAATTCCATGATCTTTTCAAAGCAGATACTACAAAGAACAAACCAACAAAACCAAGTCATAGAAGTACAAATTAATAACAGAAAATTACTTCCAAACGGACTAACCTGATCGATTTTGGTAATCGAAGAAGAGAGGAAAGACTGTAGACAAGTGAAACAGGAGAAAGAAAGAAGGAATTAAACGGGACAAGACACCAAGAGAGACAGAAAACAGACCTAATTTGCTTCCGTTCAAGTCAGTCCAGTAAAATAGTACTGTAAATAAAATTTGAAAACTGCTCTAGTAGTGTGAATGTGTGATTGGACCGAACTGGACGCTCAAACTGAAGCCTGCGTTCAGGGATAAATGAGTAATTCCAAATTCCAATTGTGCCGTCTCCCCTAAGCCTCACATTTTATTCAAAAAAGGAGTTTTATATATAAAATCAGTCTTTACCATTTAAGGTTTAATTGGGGTTTTAAAATATATAAGTCCTAATTAAATCTTTACAAAATTAAACTATTTATTTAATAGTTTGGGAGCTTAATTTTGATACTTTTATGTGGGGGTCCATTTGCCAAATACTACTTCATCATTCAATTTTCTAATTAAATATTTATATTTTATATGACTTAGAGGTTTAAATGGAATCTACTATTTAGTATCTCTTTTTCCATGGCTACTATATAGTAGTCCAAAAAAAAAGAAGCATTTAAAGCACTAGCAATGGTTGGCTCCAAACTTGGGACTTATTTGGGGGTTTAAGACTCAAACAAGTCCCTTCCATTTATTGCTACAATGGTTTAGACTTATTAGGGGCTATTTTGTGGGTTCCACATGACACATACATTTTAGATGCATCACACAATTGATTGATGAAAGATAAAGAAAATAAAATTAAAAAGTATTATTTGGGGCTTCTTTGGTAGCCCCCAAGCATGAGCTCCAATAATGGAGCCCAAAGAAGCTCCTATTGTGGCTTATTTGGGGCTCCAACTTATTTGGGGATAGAGTCTCAAATAAGCCCTCTATTGCTAGTACTCTTAGATATATTTTTTGGCTTAATTCGAGCTTAATGCCCCAATTAAACCTAAAAAAGGTCTCCATAAGTAGTGCTCAAATTGGTATGTGTGTATATTGATATTGATATAAAGATGGGGTTTCCTATCTCTAACTTAAATATAATACTTCCTCCGTCACTGTATAATTTTTCCATTTATTTTATTAACTTTTTAGCTTCATTTTAAATCCAAATTAATTCTAAATCCTATTGCAAAAATAATATTTGAAATTATATTGTACAAGTGGATATCTTATATTTTTATAATATAATTTCCCAAATAACTTTTTCAGTATTAATTAGGATTGATTTGGAGTCAAACGAAAGTAAAAAAAAAAAAAAAAAAAAAAAAATCAACAAACCAAATGAAAAACTTATTGAGTGACGGAGAAAATATGGTATACTAACAAAAATACAATTTTTTATTTTTTTACAGTTTTCACTCTCACTCACACTTGAGGTGATCTAGCTCAGAGACCCACTTTGAGTTTTAACACAGTGCAACAAAATATTGCATTTACTTTTTTTAAAAAAAATTGGTAAAGCGAAAATCAATAATGGTTCATAATTTATCCGTGGCTCGACAAAATATCGCATGTACTATCACTACAAAAAAAAGGGTTTTAGGTGATGATATTTTTTATCATTTAAAGTCAAAAAATTATCACCGAAACGTTTCGGTGGCAATTTATTTTTGTCACCGGGTTGTCACATTAGAGCCGTCATATTAGTATTGTGGTGATAAAATGTCCGTTTTGTCACCTAAAACCCTGGTGACAAATTAAAATTTATCACCATAGATTTACTCTATGACAAAAAAATTGCCAAATTAGTTAAACCCTAATGTCACCTAAAGTCATTTTCATCACCTGAACTCCATAAACTATGGAATACTCACTTGATTTTAAATGACAATGTGGTAAATTGCCACCTAAAGTCCTTCACTTCCTTTGATAAATACCAGGTTTATTTGACAAATATTTCATCACCAGAGCCTACTATACCCAATACAAAATATATACATTTTGAAAATGTCCTAATAATAGTAGATTTATTCAAAGAACTATTTTGTAAGCTACTAACAATACACATATAAAACTTGTTTGACAAGTGCAATAAGAGGGTGCTTAACCTGTATCTCAGCAAAACTCTAGAATCCAGATAAATGCCTATATAAAGAACTCCAGAAACTGAGACTTGAACACATCAAATGAAGTTAGACTGGGCATTACCTCCAATTGTGTGCAGGCAGGTACCACTGGAAAACTTCAGCAGCAGCTCATTCTCTGGAATATTTAAGCACAACCAATGTTTCATGTTCAAGCAGTGTTTCAATGTTTCCAGCATTATACTACCCCTGCAAAATGCAAAATGAGATGGTGTAAAATAATTGGTTCTCTCACATATTCCACAACGTAAAATAGTTTGATTTTTTAGACAAGAGCGTAGACCGCATGGGGTGTTGCGAGAATCGAACTCGCATCTCTTGCAAAAAGCAAGAATTATACCAGACTAAACACCCAAATATATATCCAGAACATGAGTAAAAGCAATTGAGTTTTACTACATTAACAAAAAACAAGAGAACAACACACCCCAAATATGTGCACAACTACAACCTGTTCTCCGTATGTACAAAATAAAATGAGTCTTTGCACCAAATAAACATAGAACATACATATGACTTAAGATCTGGAAACAAAACAGAAGTCTATGATAAATAATGATACAGTAATAAATACTGATTAAGCAACAAAGTGGAAAACAATTACAAGAAGTTTGATGTACCTGTTTAGGTGCACCATTGCTGAATCTACATTCTACTAATAAATTAGAAGAAGTTCGATGCATCAGGCCGAACAATAAACAACAACATCTTACGAACCTTGGCTTTTGCTTTAGTATCTTCTTCAAAGTCTTAATCTCAACCTTGGCAAAGCTGGCAACTAATAGCTATTGTTTTAGCAACTAATAGTAGTTAGTTATTGGTTAATCATATAACTCACTATTGAGAATCGACCAGCAATCTGGTAATGCAGGATACCGACTTGCTCAGGAATAAATAAATAAATAAATAAAAGCAGAGGTAAAATAAGAAATTTTTGTAAGAAAATAGTTACTTATTTGAAGGAAAAAAGTGTTACCTGTTTCGCCCAATCTAGTAAAGTGGCACTAAAAAGAAGTATCTAGACCTCGGCTGGACTTTCGACTTTTCCTTCATAAAACACAATAGAACAAATTTAGCAAACAAAAAACACGATTAATCATATCATTTTATGCAAACTAACGAACATTACAATCTGTGATTCTGTGTACACAAGGCTACTAAGAAGAGTACAAGTAGCTTACACGCCCAACACGACTAAAAGGCCAAGTGATGGACTATAACCAAAAGCAAATGTGTATAATTCTACATGTAATCTATATTATTTACAGGTCCTACATGTTATCTATATTATTTACAGGTCCCAAATTAACTTGCAGCATTTATACAGTGTAAACAAATTTGACCTATCTATGGCAATGATAACAATATTACAGAAAAATTCTTAATTCAAAACCACATTATTATTGTGGGAATATATCGAGTATTATTATTGATATGGGACTTAGTGGCCTCCGCTCGGGTTCGAACATCCTTGCCTGGACTCGAACTAGCGCACCTTAACGAAGGCCTAAAGGGGTACCAGGTTCGACCCCTATAACCGGAGGACATCGAACAAAATGACGGACTGACTATCCTCGTCTGAGTTCGACCACCCTCATCTGGGATCGAAGCATCATACCATGCCAAAGGTTTAGCAGGAGTTCGACCCCTGTAACTAAGTGGTATCGAAACATGGCCCTCATTAGGACTCTGACACCGAACGTTGAGGATACCGAAACTATCAACAGTCCGGTCGGCAATAAGAAAACATGTGACCACGCGTAGGGCCCATGCCGTATCCTATATATATATATGTGTGTGTGTCTTCATTTATTACACACATTCACCACTATTCTCTGACCATAATATACTTTCTCCCCTCCATTGACTTGCGGAACGGCCTAACTCCGGTAGGTCGTCCTTAGATCCCCTCCCCTCAATCTTCCCTTTGTTGCAGGTCACTGCTCCCTCCACACTCAAAGTACTCTGTCCATTAGCTTCCATGGATAGAGAGATGATGTCGTAAGTTCGAGAGCCGGATTTATCCTCATCAATTATCATGGGAATATACGAGCACCTAGTGCCATGCCAATTAACTCTTGTTTTGTGCAATTACATACACTAACATAAAGCACAACTAAAGAAGGAAAAGAAGAAGCTGCTTGATGGAGTCACAAAAGTCGGCAGAAATGTTCCAGATCAAGCACTCAAATCAGCAGCCAAAATAATTTCATGACCCGAGTCAGCGGAGTCCAATAGCCCTCCAAAGAAACACAAAGCCCTGTCATCAAAAACACAAATTACCGAACTGCATTCATCCATAGTAAGTAGTAGACTTGTAACTGATGACGAAGAAGCTACTAGCATACTACTGTCTACTACTAGTTGATTTTATCTCAGATCAGTAAAAGTTCAGACAAAAGCAAAGAGTAAAGATAGATCCAATTTAGTACCGTACATTAGTTCCTTCACTTCATTTCAATGAAGTCAAATAACTATTCTGCACTCAAGTTTGACCTTTGCAACAATATATATGTTATTGAGTTATTAACAACAAGAATGACCTCTAATTCTTGTGGGGCTCCTTTGAAGAGGGTAGAGTTGATACTTGATACCAAAGTAGTGCGGATGTTGTGGCCAATTGGACCAAGACCTTCATATTCTTCAATATCATCCTGTTTCCAGCATAAACAAAAATTAGCAGAGCATAAGGAGTCACCCACAGATAAATGCGATAGCAAACACAGGAGAATCACAGAAATGATCAGGCAATTCAAAGAGAACCTCCAATCGAACTCAAAACCTTAAATTAGACAAGCATAAACAAAAATTAGCAGAGTATAAGGAGTCACCCACAGATAAATATAATTAACAATTTATAAACCTTTAATCCTAATTTGTTATTGAAGTTCCAACGACCATTTCAAGCAAAAAAATTATTCACCCTTACCCACATTAAGCTGCACCAAAAAAAATTAGGAACAGATTAACAAACTGCAATAAACAAGATGAGCTCAGAACAGTCCATGCAGATACAAAAGGATGATCATGTTTTTAAGAACTACCTTTGGTTCAGACAGAACACGACCTTCAACTTGTGTGAAGCTATTACTGATTTGAACACCACAAGAACAGAGCATTGGCTCTTCATCATACTATTTCATCTTTAAAGCCTGCAAAAAAAAAGGTATTGGTTGAGAATAGACATCTTAACATTCAAGAATGCATCTAACAAAAAAACATTCCCCAAATTGAAGGTGAAACCTCAACAAAACAACCAATTACGATTATAAACACAGCAGCATACACTTGTTACACACTTCAAATCAAGTAAACATAGCAACACATTCTTATCCTACAGTACAATCTCCTCATCTATCTCAACGGAACAACCAATGAGTTAAATAAAACCAGAAACAACTCAGTCACACAAACCCTAGATATATGACACAGATTTGCACACACAAACACCAACCAATTACGCCAAATTAAGCTCCAATAAGTGATAACAAATCAAAATCCACATTCCACAAACTCGAAAACTCCAAATCCAGAACAAAAACCATAGAAAAGGCACCATTTGAGTACCATAAACAGAACAACGAAAACTGCAAGGCACATTTGTAATCTGGCTTACATGTAACATATATGATATGAAAAAATTTACTAAACAAAACTGATGATCAGAAGATAGTTCTATGGGAGCTTACTGATTATCACCGCATAATGATTTCCTCCAAATGTCGGAAGTTTTTCCTTGTCAGTCGGATGAATTGCGGATTTGCGGTGTGGCGATGACATCGATCGTCGATCAGCGAGCAGATTCAAATTCGATGACGCATAAAACACACCATTAGGAACTTCGATTGATTGGATTTCGTTTCTAGGGTTTCGGGCAACGGCCGCCATTGTCGAATATCCAGAGCTTTGAATTCTTCGAGACTCGAGAGATAAATGACCGGTCTATTACATTTACTTTATTTAATTTCAGGTCAGCCCCTCAAGTTATTCGTAATTACAAAATAGCCGCCGAATTTTTTCAGGGTGTCTGTGGATCTGTGGTGATATTTTTGCAAATAACATTGTCACCTAAAGTTCCCAGAGAAAAGAGCAAGACAAAATTGTCCATTCGTTCAGATTGAGAAATTGCTTTATGTTGACAAACATTCCAACTTTGTCAGCTAAACCACTTGGCTTCAGCTGACAAAATCCCATTATTATCATAATAAATAACTTTTATTTGACAAAGTTCATATTTTATCATCTTAAAGTAATTTTTCAGTGATAAAATTTATAATATCACCTGAAACCAATCTATTGTGATATCTAACCCTATTGTCACCTAAAACTTGTCATCTAAAATATATTTTTTTGTAGTGTATTTAGACTTTGCCTTCCTGGCACTTCAATTTGGTAACTTTATCTGTCATGGCTATCTTGAAAACTTATAGACACTCTCAACTCGAGATGATGTATATATCCAAGTTTAATGTCCAAACAATCGAAGCTTCAACACATGAAACCATGTGAATATATGAGATCAAACATTATTAGAAATATATAAATAAATTCATAAACTATAGTTGATTTGAATGTAGCGGAAATGAAATTACATGACATACTGTATTACTTATTTTTATTTATGTTGCAGTAGTCTATTTACAGAAGTACAACATATACAAAGAGTATAACTTTTGCCTATCAAAATGAGATCATTTTAACTCTTACTACTTGGTATCAAAGGCAAATCGACCTCATCACACCACTCAACAGACCTTGTCTCATAGTAGGAGCTATTTACATCATTAGGCCAATATGTTAACCAAATCTCACCTCCGATCCTCCACTTCAACACACTCCCTTCCATTTCTTTGCTCAATCTCCACCCAACACCTTCTCCATATTCATCTTTAGCAAAGATGACACCACCTGATTTAGTAAACGCCCGACTACCCCCATTATAACGACTCTTAAAGTCAACCTTAAATTTTTCATCACCACCAACGGGAGGCTTCCACGTGGCAATTTCAACTCCGTTTGTGTTATCACACAAGATGGCATCAAACGTGGCAGCATTTCCTTCGACATCTTGGTCCCACCTCCAATTCTTGACTTTAGTCCTTGTTGCCATCCTTGTCATTGCTTTCACCTTAGGGATCTTCAATTTCCCTGAACTACCCTTCAATGTTTTCTGCATCTCCACCTCTCTCTCCAAGTTAGTTGTGGACCGGCCCAAGCTTAGCCCACCCACATAACTGGCCCCAACCTCTGGTCCCACCCATACGCGTACCCTTGATGGAAAATGCTTTTCATCCATTACGTTTGAGTTTGAATCTGACTTCTCCTTGAACCCGAGTTTCACTACATGAATCCTTATATTATCCACACGGGCATTCACTTGAATAAAGCTATCATGGAACGAAATTGAATATTCGAGTTGAACCAAAACTTCCAATTGTTGGTGTGCCAAGGCGTACTCCAACAAAGATTGCTTAGCATCAACCAACGTACGAAATTGACTATTTTTCCCATAACACTGTGTAATCTTCATGGACTTCACCGAAGTATGCCCCTTTAGAATCCACAACCCATGAGACTCCACCGCATATGAAAACCCAAGATTATACGGGGGCAAATTGGTCAAACTGCGCAAACCGCCTTCGACTTCTTTCAAAACCAACCATTTCGCCAAAATGTACCCAAAAGTGCGCGCAAAACATATTTCCACGTCAGCTCCTATGGCAACAAAGAAGTTTCTTAGCACGGGCACGTGCCTGCATGTGAAGGCCTCAAGGTTGGGTCCTAATAAGTAGTGGAAGTAGAACGAGCCAACGTCCGGTGGTGCGTCACGTGCACATGACCAAAAAAGGCGCGTGAGAAAGATGACGGTGAAGAAGCCGGAGAACGAGTCTGGTGCGTGCGAGTCAAGGATCCACGAGACGGGGTCGGGCTTGAGTTTCTGGAGTTGTGAACGAGGGCAAGTGCTATCATTCACGTTGGGCGCGTGGGAAATGATTTCTTGGAGGAGCTGAAGGACAAGGGGCAAAAAGGTCTTATCGGAGGGTAACAATGGGAACGTGTCGGAAACCCAAATTGTCATGGTTTCTTCATGGGGTGATTTCAAACCTTGGAACGACACGGAGAAGGTAATATGATCTTTGGAGTTGGAGTCGAGAGTTTTGTTAGCGGTAAGATGAATCGATTGAGTCGAGTCGTGAGAAGATGCGAGTTGGAATGTGAGTTGTGAGTTGGATTGATCATCCCACTCGTCCGAGTTGGGAAGTTCACAAATCCAAGACCAAATATCCATTTTTTGTTTTCTTGGTCTTATCTTTTCTTTTGGTGTTAGCTAGAGAGTGAGGAGTGTATGATATAAAATTTTGAAGTGAATCTTCCATTTATAGAGTGAATTGGTGGCGTAGAGAAGGCCAAGTTGAAGGTGGTTTTGTCCGGTGATGAGGAAAGATTCAGAACCATTACATGGGTAGTGATTATCTACAGAATGGACGAAACTTGTGCTTGTTTGATTCGATTTCACGAGGTTCCGATTCTTGATGCATTAATTGTGATGAGATTATTGAATTGGTTTGCTTTGTTTGATTTTCCATCTACCATGCATGTATTTTTCTTGTGCTTGTGTAGGATAAAATGAATAGATTAATTTGAGGACACCAATTATCGGCTCGAGTAAAACAAAATTGGATTTTTAGATGTCTATTGTTTCTTTCCTAGAGATGATGTTGATTTTGTAATTATAATTATTAAATGATGAATATTAGGGTGGATAACATTAATCGGTTGTAATAGTACGACATGACATCCTCTGTTGTATAGAAATCGTGTGGCCTAGAGTCCTGGAGACTAGTGAACTAGTGCCAAAATGTTACGTAAATTTCATATTTATCGAACCACCACCAAAACAATTATTCGTTCAGATATTTACAATTTCTTTATTCCCTCTCTAACCATTTTAAAACATCAAGTGTAGTGTACAGTAGTTTCACGATAATTCTTTAAGAACAACAGTATTCATTTGTTAATCGAAACCGGAAAAAGAAATCAATCAAATCATTAATGAGTAATGACATCCCATATAATTTTTTTGTTTTAATCTAAGGTTTAAATTAATTATTCCATTCCAATTGTTACGTGCTAACTTGTACATGTTCATTCACTCCCATTCCCACACAACTTACTAGCATGCACAAGTTCTTTGGGAGGTTGTTGTTTCGTTGCACTTCACCAGAATGAACAAGAATTTTGGCGGATCACAAGTGGTATACTTGTTTTCATATCGATCCACACACATATTTGACGTGCAGTATTTCGCGTCGATTGGTTCATCGATTGACCCTTTCATCATTAATTGATTTGTATAGTATTGTTAAACTTTTTGATAGTATCATAGGCTCATAGCTTCCTGATCTATCGGTTTTCCTCGTTACCAACTACTGATATGTTAGTACGTTCAGACATGAATATAATAATAGGCAAATATTAAACGTCGGAAGATAAATTTACTAAATGTTGGAAATTTATTGTAAATTACATAAAATATCTATAAATTTATAATTTTACAAATTAACCCAATACTTTTAAAATCATCACAATTTCACCTTAAATAAATCAAGCCCCTAAATCAATAACCTAATCAACATATTTCAATTCAATTTGAAGAACACACCAAGAGATATCATCAAACTCATTTCACACCTTGATTTGTAAATTTGTAATAAAGTATCTATAAATTTATAAATCTCTTTGTAAATTTAAGGGCTTTATAAAACTCATTTCACACCTTGAGTTGTAAATTGGTAATAAAGTAGCATCAAACTCATTCACACCTTGATTTGTAAATTGTAATAAATTATCTATAAAGTTATAATCTACCAAAAAAAAATTATAAATTTATAATAAAGTATCTATAATTTATAAATTTACAAAAAAAAATTTCTATTTTTTTATTTTCTTTATATATATATATATATATATATATATATATTATATATATATATATATATATATAATATATATATATATATATTATATATATATATATATTATATATCTATATATATATATATATATATATATATGTGCATAATTAAATAAAATTTAAAAAAAAAAAAAAAAAAAAAAAAAGCTGCCTTTCAGAAGGAGCAGCCCAACGGGCTTGCTTCTAGTATTAGAAGCAGCCCAGCGGGCTGCTTCTATTCACAAGCAGCCCGGCTGCTTCTAATCACGATGTCGATTTTTTTTTTTTTTTTATTATTTTTTTTTTTTTTTTTGAGTTTGAGTTTAATGTTAATTTTTGGAACACTTGAATTTAGTATCAAATTTATCAATTTTTGGAAGTTCGGAAGTATCATTTGATCATTTTTTGTTAAAGTGATCATTTCATGTTAATAATTTATATTTATGAGTGTATTTGTTTTAGGGAGTGTTTGTGGTAAAGTAGAATTGATGAATTTATTATACTTGCAATTGTTTATGATAATTTGTATGAATTTATTAAGTTTGGAATTTATTTGTAATACTTGTAAAATAAGAGTCATTCTGTAAATTACAAATAAATTTTCAACGTTTAGTAAAATTGCTACTACGTTTAATAACTAAATCAGTAGATAAATAGGACAAGTGATGATATTGAATTTTGTAGCAAATCTACTCCATATCTATATGAAAAAAAAAAAAAAAGAGTTTTTCTTTTTGCTGTAGTAGTGTTGGTGACTACAAGAATTTTAATCCAAAAGGTTACATATTTATGAGATGTATGGATCTAAACTAAATTGTGAATTTGTGATTGACAAAATCAAACAATTTAGTTTAGAGCCAAGCAACTTGGTAGTCATCCAAATGTTGAAAGTACTCTCTGATTGTGTTGTTGTGAAGTTAAAAAGAAAGTACTCTCTGATTCTGTTGTTGTGAAATTAAAAAGAAAAAATAAAAATTACCCTTTAAGTAATTTTTACAAACATCACTTAAATTGAATATCTACTTATAGACAACTTTTACGGTTTTTACCAACTTAAATCGAATATATTGCAACCACCTCCTAGTTTAGCGAATGGCTTGACCTGAGTGGCTAGCAGGACCAGTCGAACTCGAATCGAAGTAGTAAATTTCCCGGTTTATCATCTCAATACTAGGACGGATTTTCCCAAAATGGCTCCTCACATAGCGTTGGTCCATGATAACAAAGTCCAAAATGTCTACAGTGACAGGCCCAGATCACCCAACAGCCCAGTAAGGCCCATCTGAATCTCACATCTTTCCTTTTTACGCGAAAGCTTTAGTGCTTTACCATCAATTAATTATTTTAATTTCGAACTTACATTTCTTTAGAAGTTCGATTAAGTTTTTAACGGCAAGATGCAGAAGGCACTAAGAGCATACGGCCAAGTGCTGAGGCTAGTTCGGCGCTTGCCGCAGGACTGTAGAGGTTACTACGCCAAATACGCCCGTGAGAACTTCGTCAACTTCAGGGAAGTCGACCCGAGTGATACAGCTGCTGTGAACGAGCTCCTTAACCGAACATACACTCATTCTCTATGGGTCCTCAATAAGGTCTGCATTTCTTTATCTATCGTCATCCACTCATCCATCTCATTTTCTCAGTCTTTCATAGAGATAGTGATCTGGTTTTCTATGGTGAATTGCAGTATTCGGTGGATGAAGCTGCAGCGAACAAGCTGAAGGAAATCTGCTCTGCATGATCAGTGCCATTGCACACCAACTGCTTGTTTTAATTCCACAATGGTGTTTTGTTTCTTATGCGACTTGTGTGTCTAGTTTGGGCTAGGGCGCTAGGGTGATGGGACACTTGCTGTTCCTTCGATGGTATAAAACTACATATATTTCCAGTTTTAATAAGTAATACCTCATGAATTGAGGGTGATATATAATGCATTCCAAAATTTGTTGAGGGTAACATGTTTGAAATGTGTTCTTCCTGTATGTTTATTTTTTTTGGGATGGTTGATTAAACTATTTCCTGTTGCTACAATTTCATGCCATGTTTTATTTAGACAAGTCTATGTTTCAAGAAAAAATAGTTCATGTTTTTGAATCGTACATGAAATGTTGATGTTTTTTCAAAAAATATCAGTTGTTTTGTAGTATGAAACATGATTTTTTTTTTTAGGGAAACAGCTTCAATATTTTAACAGAAATATTTCATGTTTTAAACAAATTAAAAGGTTAATATTTTATACAAATCTATCCATGTTTTATTTCCCAAAAATCCATAAACCTTACAAAATAACCTTCTCCAACCTCTCATCTTTATCCCCAAACCATATCAGGCCATCCAATGATGTTGAATGTAGTAATATTCATTAGTTATAGTGGCCATACCATATCCCCAATCCATCCTTGCCATTTTGGATGTGCAAGTACTGTAGCTTGTAGGCAAATTGTATGGGGCTAAGAGTTAGAATTAAGAATGAATATCATTATACGTTGCTTTAGCTAATATGATCTGGTTATGAGGAATTGATTTTACCTAGTTTTATTGGTCGTAATGAGCTTTTCTAGTACTTGCGATTTAAATAGCACATTGGTCGGTAGGGAAGTTTGCTAGACATGTTTTCAATTACCGGTTTCTTAACAAGTGCAAACTACTAGTAGAAGGCAGTGTCACAGGAATTCTGACGAATCGCGAATCGGATTCGTACATTTCGAAGTGCGATACAATTCTCTTGAATTCGCGGTCGAAATTCTTGGTGATTCTTCAGATTTGGCGAATTGGAGGATCCCAATCCTTTGGTTTTGTTTATGATAATGGATATGGATTCCGAATTTCCGATCATTATTTTTGTAGAGACGGCGGAGTAGATAAGGGGGGGGGGGGAAGGGGAGAAAATAGAAAAAGAAGAGAGAGACGTATTGAATATTCTGCCTCCCAATTTCATTATGTTTTCTTGATTTATATTTTTATATTTATATTATTTATTTAAATAATAAAAATATTGATTCCTACTTTTTCTACCAACATATGAGCCATGACTCCTAATCACATATCGTTAGTAGCGAATCACATTCCCAAAATTAGGGAATCGATACTCTGCATTTCTTGAGAATCAATTCTTTAACAATCGGATTTTTTAAAGGTGGCGAATCGCATATCGTTCCGACGTATTAGACGTGTCACGAATCATGAGGTTACTGTAAAGAGAAAAGACTGGACTGGCCTGCGGTTGAGCCACAAGCCGTTTGGGCCGAACTTCCCACCTTGGCTGAATTGGCCTTGGTCCAAGTACACAAAAAAGTCAGAAACAATCTAAAGTCGTCCTTACTGTAGACAACGACTCTACCTTATGAAATTGTCAAATCTCTCATGAATTCCCAATTTCCCAATCTCTCATATTTTCTCCTCCACATTTGCCGCTTCATTTGAATCTTCCGCGGGAAGCTTTATATGATTCGTACGATCATTTTCCAAGTGAACTTTCATCGCAAAGATGAGTTTCAATTCGGAATCGAAGTCGAAACGAAGTTTCAATTCGATATCCTCAAACCCTGGTTCATCCAGTAACAACAGCAGTGGTGGTGATGTTAAAGGGAAGAAGAAGAAGAAAACCGCCCTAGGCGTGGCTTGGGGCTCCAATTCTCTCTCCTCCTCTCGCTCCGCATCCCGTAATTCGCCTTTCCCCGATTTCGGCAGGTAATTGAGAAACCGAACACTCGTTCGTGTGTTAGCAGTTCATTAATTAGCTGATATATGTGTACTACTTCAAATTCCTTATCATGATTTAGGATTATGGATGGAAATTAATATGTGATTTGTAGAGTTCAGAGTATTTGTCATCGGTTTAGGATTATAGTTTTGCAGTCGTTGAATGGAGCATTAAACTGGAAATTTAATTGAGAGCTTTAGTGCAGTATACTACATAATATCATATCATGCTTCCAAAGGAATTTGTGTTTGTTACATAGATATATAGTTTCGGATTCGGTATTAAACTGGAAAACTGATTCAAGTCTTTGAGAGCTTTATTTAGCATCTTGAGTAATGTAGAGCTAAAGTGTGTTATACACTTATACTAAGTTCATAGGTTAGCGATTCATTTAGTTACGCTTGTAGTGCTTCAAGTTCCTGTTGAAGATTTAGAATTATGCTTGGAAATGGATTTGTTCTGCTTGTAGTATATTTTTAAATGGAGCATTTAACTGGAAAATTGGTTGATGCATTGGAGAGCTTCATTAGCGTCTTGAGTATTGTAGTGTCAAATATATTATACTTCACTATACTGACATAGTGATATATTTATGTTTTGAAGGGTCTAGTTACTCGAGATTTTGCATTTGATAATGTAAATTAAGACCAATTGCAAATTGATGGTTGCTGTATTGTTTTTGGTTAAGTTATATGGCCGTGAAGAACCGGAAACTACAAGACCAGTTTGATGCTGCAGCTTCAGGCTCTTCTGACATTGCTGGTTCTGGGATGTCTATATTTAGTGGGGTGGCAATTTTTGTTGACGGGTATACTGTTCCTTCTAATCAGGTTAATTCTTGTATCTTTCTGCCTTGCTATATTAGGAATGTCTTCTCTAAAAAATCTGAAGTTTGGTTAATAAATAACACTACTACGAAGCTTCTGGAACATGATTTTTGCCTGGATTTACTCCTTCATGAATTTATATATGCCTCCTAAAGAAACTTGGTTATGTTTGTCATATGTGGTGCATTTTTTTTCCAGGAGCTTCGAGGATATATGTTGAAGCATGGAGGACGATTCGAAAATTACTTTTCCAGACACCGTGTTACTCATATTATCTGCAGCAATCTTCCTGACAGTAAAATCAAGAATTTCAGGTCATTTTGCTTCTATAAAGAAACCATGTCAAGATTATAATTGTATGTGTGTAAACAATATTATGTGTCACTGATACAGGGCTTTTAGTGGTGGGCTTCCAGTTGTTAAACCTACATGGGTGCTGGACTGTGTTGCTGCTAATAAGCTTCTGAACTGTAAGTTCATTTCTGGGGGTTTTGCTGTTGGTTTCTTATTTTATTCATAGATCATATTCTTAATGAATGATTTATCATTGAATTTGTTGTCAACATTGCACCATTGGAGATTTTGGATCTTCCCCCCTTTTTCTTGACAAAAGACTGGGAAGAACCCGTGCAATTTGGAAATGTACCTAACAAACACATTGTTTTTGGTATATACTTAAACGCTATACATCTTGTCAGACATGGGATTTTGCATTGTTTTCTCCAAAATAATTTCTGTTTTACACTTGTGAATGCTCATCCTCGAAGGGAAAGCATAAAGTTCTGTTGATGGAGAACATGGTTATTTGCATTTACTGTACATCACCATTTCTGATGTTTCCATTTGAAATAAATTCTATAACAGGATACTGAAGATAGACCAGGATGCACGTAATAATTATTGAATGTGATTTGAGATTTTACTCCCATAACAACTTCTAGATATGCAAAAAGTTATTTTCCCTCAATCCAGGATCATGTTGCGTAAATGCAGTGCTTGTGTTTAATATAACAATCAGAGTTGCTATTTGACTGTTTTATTTTAACCTTCCTCACCACCTGGTGTCCTGTTTTGCATGTAGGGACTCCTTATCAGCTTGATCAGCTTGCAGGTCAAAATAACAACCAACCAAAGTTATCTGCCTTCTTTCCTCTGAACAATAGTCGAGTGCCTCAGATTACAGATCCACATGTGAATGATCAAGACACACCTGAAAATGATATCTCGTTATTAGAAAAACGGATCCTAATTTATCTGAGGAGAACTCAGCTTCAGAGCTCGAAGACAGGATGCAGCATAGAACCTAACGAATCTATTCAGTCGGGTGATTGTAATGGTATTACTGAAAAGCCAAGTTGCAGTACAGAAAGTTCCTGTGAACCCAAAAGAGTCGAATTAAGTGAAATTTCACCTTTGGATGAGAAGAATCCAGCTTTTGAGCTTGTGTCTAGTACACCTGAGGCTCATGTTCATAAGAGCCCAAGCAATGATAATTACCAGAGCTCAAGCTCAAAAACAGTTGTCCCATCTGATCAGCAGCATTCGACGCTTACGGATCCAAATTTTGTGGAGAACTATTTTAAGGTAACTCAAATCACTTTTCTTTTCCCAAGCAATAAAAACAGTCCTGGAATCAACCTCTCTGAGATACATGGGTAATATGCATAAAAAACGTCCTTCATTATTTAGTATTATTTCTAGAAGCATTTCCTGGAAAAGTTACAGGACTTGAGCTGTGTAATCGTGTAATGGGGAAGATAAGTCTCACTCTTTTAATTCCTTCGCCTCACATTCCAAAGAAGTTGTATCACTGATTTGACTTAGCATCTTCTTCCTTTTCTTCCTTTTGGGTGGCTACGGGAGTTGGATTTGGAGTAAATAACTAAATATGTACTCTTCAATATAAATTTGTATCAATAGGGTAGAAGAATCTTAATTGAAGTAGTGTTACATTTTCCATTTCATCTGTTTAAATAGCCTTATCTATTCTTATATTGACCATGCATTTAAATCTCATCTCAAACTTTTTAAGCTACTTGTTACCTTTTACCTTTTCCATTCCAGAGTTCCAGGTTGCACTTTATTGGCACTTGGAGGAACCGTTACCGTAAGCGTTTCGCCAGAACAAATGATGGGTCTAGAAGCAACAATTCTAGTCTAAATTCTGATGCCTTAGCTCAGAATATTCATGTTATTCACATTGATATGGTATATTTCTTTCTTACAACTCATCTGCATGTTTTCTTCCCTCCTGGTGATCAGTAATTACATACTCTGCACTTCCATACCAGAAATGGCACATTGTTTTTATATTATATCTTTCAGCGATATTCCCTTACTTTTTCCTGTTATCCTCATTTTTTATTCCATCACCTGCATGACAACAATATGATACGTTAATAAAATATTTCCAGGATTCATTCTTCGTGTCAGTTGTCATCAGGAACCGTCCTGAATTACAAGGCAAGCCTGTTGCTGTTTCCCATTCAGACAATCGCCGTGGTACTGCTGAAATTTCTTCTGCAAATTATCCGGCTCGAAATCATGGTTTGCACTTATCCGTAGTCTTTATTTGTTTTCTTTTCAATAATGCAACATATGCTGTAGTTGATCACGTGCATTGCCTCAGGAGTTAAGGCAGGAATGTTTGTTAGAGATGCGAAAATTCTATGCCCCCAGCTTGTCATTGTTCCATATGATTTTGAAGCTTATGAGAAGGTATACATTTAATTGTTTTAGAATTTCAGTAGTTGTTTCTTTCTGATCCTTTTGCTTTATGTGGTCACAGGTTGCAGATCAATTTTATGACATTTTGCACAAGCACTGCAACAAAGTACAGGTTGAGCTATGAAACTGCAGCTACAAAATTACTGTTCTTATTGCAGAATTCAAACCTTTGTAAGTTATTATGCAGGCTGTCAGCTGTGATGAAGCATTTGTAGAGGTCTCGGAATCAGAAGTTCATGACCCTCAGCTTTTGGCTTCTAAATCAGGAAGGAGATAATAGACACTACAGGATGCACTGCAAGTGCAGGAATAGCAGGAAATATGCTTATGGCCCGCCTTGCTACAAAAACAGCAAAACCAGATGGACAGTGTTATATTCCTCCTGAAGAGGTATATGAAAAGATATTTATATTTTTACATTGGTGTCTGTCAGTATTATTTTAGTTCTAGTCTGGTTGGGTTGGTCCTGCACATCTCTCTAGCTTATCTTGAAGTGGCACCTGTAAGTTTAGACTGGTGTTTGTGATATACTGTTATGAATAACTCCTATGTTGCAGGTTGATAATTATCTCTGCAGACTTCCAGTGAAGGCACTCCCTGGAATTGGTCATGTTCTGGAAGAGAAGTTGAAGAAGAAACATATTGAAACTTGTGCCCAATTGCGCGAAATCACCAAGGTATCCTCTTCTACCACTATGAGAATAGAATATGTGAGTTTAAGGCAATCGTGAAAGGGTACAGAATAGTTAATGCTCCATAGAACTTTTTTCATTGTGACTCATATAGGTCTAGCTGTCACTATAAGATTGACTTCATCATGTGATAGTTGCTAAGGCATCTAGGTGCGATCATGCAAGTAGTCTTTGCTTTGCTTATCTCAAACTACCATGTTATCTTTATGATTTTTGGTAAATCAGTCAGGTCCTTTGCTAGAGTATTTCTTTTCGTTTCTCCAGTTATGCTTTTAGTTTCAATTTAATGGCATTTAACTGGAGGCTCATGTTTACATCCTCCTCAAGTATATGATGGAATGACTGGCATTGTTGGGTATAGAAATTTTGACTCTTATTTTATTTGGGTTCTGGATGTTTGATACTCTTATGTAATTTTCATCCGAGGATATTAATCTGATAAGATCATGTACTATGGTAACATGCACACTTGGGCCAGCTTTTGATGATTTAAAGTGCATGTTCAATTTTTTATAGAACTACTCAGTTTGTTTACTTCAAGATTGATTTGTCGGCCAACTTGTTTTTGTGAGTCAAACTCAATATGTTTTAATGATTCACATACTAGGCATGATTTGATGCTTATACACCTATTTTTTCCCGCTAAATTTGTCTACGTGTTTGTAGAAACGTGATTTAATCACATACAACCCAATGTTTGCATCATAATCTCGTTTCTAATTTACCAGCTTAATTTCATCTTATCCTGTAATCCAGTTTAGATATGTACACTTATAGCTGCATTTGTTTATTCTGTCATATATTATAAGTACATATGACTCATGACGCATCTAGGAAATTAAGAAGTTATAGTAATTCTTACCTTTTTTTTTCTTCCTTATGTTTCCACTTTCAAGGAGTCCCTTCAGAGAGATTTTGGAATGAAAACTGGAGAGAT
This sequence comes from Plantago ovata, assembly GCA_028274465.1. Classification (NCBI taxonomy): domain Eukaryota; kingdom Viridiplantae; phylum Streptophyta; class Magnoliopsida; order Lamiales; family Plantaginaceae; genus Plantago; species Plantago ovata. The sequence goes on along the minus strand of CM051455.1, from coordinate 46,995,374 downwards.
GCTCTGGAACTATAGCAGGGGCATAGATAACCGATTAGTCGGACTGATTCAGGTGAGAGTGGCATGTTTACTAGCTGCTTGTAACAGGCTCCAGATCATTGTTGAGTAGCCTTGAGCTCATATCTTCCCTTTACACAGATGCATGTTCTCACAAATCTAGTAACTTATGTCTATGGTAGTTGTAGTAAGAACTAAGAAGTAGCACTAGTGACATGCCGTGTTTTTGGGTGGATCAAATACTACATGGATCTTCGATACAAACAGATACAAAGTATGATGTAAAATTTAATGAGAATCTTCGACTGGCATGAAGTGCGATTAGATTACTCTGATGGTGATTGAAGTTGTATTCCTTATGGTTTGAAATATGCAGTAGAGGAAGTCTTTCATAGTATATAGTTAGGGGGTTATATCTGCTCACATTTTTCTCTCTTGACACATTGTGATACCATTTCTTTCTTTCCTTATACTCCGTATGTATAATGTTCCACTATATTGGTAAGTGTGCCTGGATAGATGTTCATGCAAGGTTAATTGGGTCTCTGCACTACTACAGTGACACTATTTAATTATTTTTTCACTTTTAGAACCAAGTGAGCTTGGAACTTTACATGTGGTTTCATGTCTTTGCAGGAGAGCAAATCTATTGGTGCTGAAGTAAACTGGGGAGTGAGGTTTCAGGATCTAAGTGATGTTAGTTTTCCATCATCTAATTAACTTCCGATTTTGATACCTGAAAATTATAATTATTTGTGCCTTAAATTCAGACCAGGCATTTTCTGGTGAATCTGTGTAAGGAAGTCTCACTGCGACTACAAGGGTGCACAGCACAAGGGAGGTCTTTTACTCTTAAGGTGATTATCTTGAATAGAGTATCAATGCCTCTAGTACCTCTATGAGATTGTTAATGCTGTTGGATCTCGGTATAAATTCATTAAACTATGTCATTGGTTTTTCACATAGATAAAGAAGAGAAGAAGTGATGCAGGAGAGCCAGTAAAATATATGGGCTGTGGAGATTGTGAAAATCTTAGCCATTCAATAACGGTAATATCATACTTGCTTCAGTATTTGCTTTTGTAGATTCATTATGGATAATGGCATGTTGTCCTATCTAAGTATATTGAACTACAGATTCCAATGGCTACTGATGATGTGGACGTGCTGCAGAGGTTGGCCACTCAGTTATTTGGATACTTCAACATAGGTAGTTAATCCTGTTTATCTATGTCTCCTTTATTCTGTTAGTGAGTTTTTTTTCTCCATTCCGGGGATGTTATTTAACCACTGACTTTATTGGTGAACATAATTTAATTATCTCGTCTATTCTGGCAGTTGGTTCGAACTTTGAGATTTGATCTGAAGGTTACAAAACAAAAACAATTTTATTTAACAACATTTCTCTGTTAAAGTGGCGGTGCATTTTTATTTTCTTTGGGTGCCATTATCACTCTTGACTTAACTGGTGTACACACCCCTTTTCCCATCAATCTTTTGTTTTTTGCTCCTTTACTCCTCTCCACAAACACTGAGCTTTGAAGGCTTAAGACTGCACACCTCGAAGAAGGGCTTAACATTCCTTATAGATACCAGCTACGGTCATTTAATAAGTGTAATACCTTCCATCCTCGGTATGACTGTGAGTACATTGACCATGACAGATGTCAAAGACATTCGAGGTATGGGTCTGCAAGTCTCAAAACTTGAAGGTATAGATGATAGCAAACCAGGTATGTCCCTTGAGCGATCAACCCTGGAACAATATAATTGTTATGCATTGGAAATTACCATTTTAGTTTACTATCTTTTGTTCTTTGTTTGTAGTCACTAACAAATTATTAATTTTGGCCTTGAAGTCCTAAAAAGAAAGTCCATTCTTTCTTGGTTTGTCTCTGATCCAACAAAGGCCAGTGACTCAAACAAAATTTTTGGTATCCCCAACCATGGTAAAGCAGGTAAGCAGCAGCATCTAACTTATGATTATTTCTGTATGCCTATCACGATAATCATACACTTCAGAATTTGACTGCAGTTACCTGTATATAACCGGTTCTGGGATTTTTTTTGTAGGCCACTGTTTCTTGTCTTGGTTGAAATATATGTTAATTTACCTTGCTACCAAGTTTATTCCAAAATTTATGTATCTTTCTGCTTCTTGTTCATCCAATATCAGTCTGCTCTTTGTTGGAGACATGAAACAGGTATAGTACCCGTTGTACTTGTACGACCTCCAAACCCCTTGTCTTTGTAACTAATCTCAGTTTTCGTTCCAGCCTGTGTCATTGTTAAGACAAACATGCTTTTATGTTTTGCCTCGTTTACCCCAAATGCTGCAACACAACTTTTCTTGAGCTCATTTTCTGTAACTACCACCAGCAACCTTCGCAACACCCAACCCACTAGCATATTGTCAGTAATGATTGACCCCATGTTGCATTTGCCCTCATTACCTTTTCACTTTTAGTGTTCCTTTTGGTTTTGAGTAACTGCTAACTCACAGATCTTCAAGTTAATAACGACTGTGCTAGGAATAATGTTCTTTATGTTTGTAAAGCGTTTTAAAAAAAAAAATTTTCATAATTTAATTATTAAGTACTGTTTTCCCTCTGAGTAATAGCCATTACTTTCTTGCAGATAGCCGAAGACTAAGAGAACTTGAAGGTCAGGGTCGGGCAGGCTCCATCCAAACGGGTGATGGCTCATCCAGCTCTGGAGTTGGTGTTCCTGCAACTCTCCCTCCTCTACAGGATCTAGATATGGCAGTTCTACAGTCCCTTCCACCTGAGGTTGTCTCAGAAATTAATGATATGTACGGAGGGAAGTTATTGGGTCTCATTTCTGAAAATAAAGGCAGAACTCTAGATACAGACATTAAACATGCTTCAATTGTCACACCTATTGAAGGTAAAAACAATTAGTATTCTTTTTATGATGAGTGTCTCTTGAGTCTTGACATGGTATGCAGTTATGCACTTCCTGACAAAAGCTTCTTGCTGATTTATGTGTAGCAGTAGAGCAAACAGATCTGTCCCTGCTCATCTGGTTAGACTGGATGCAAATCCTGGTAGTGATCAGGTAATGTTATATACTTCATCTAGATCATTTTCATATGCTATTTCTTTTTAATTCTGGTCCCATTTAGGAATTTTTCTTATGAACCCTTTGTAAAGAAAAAGTAGATAAATGCATTGTTTGTTTCCTCAACTGTTCGCCACATCACTGTTTGTCATTTGGTGTTCTCAGGAGTTGCACATGGGGACCACCCAACTCTAGCCGAGTCCGCAGGAGTTTCGTTGGAAAGCTTAATGCCTGCATCTTTGAGTCAAGTAGATCGCTCAGTACTGCAACAACTTCCTCAAGAGCTGAGAGATGACATAATCGAATTTTCTCCCCAGCATAGAA